>OZ023275.1:80868-154079 GCA_964007475.1 Hybos culiciformis
AAGGAAGATTGTTAATCAAGAAAATATACTCTTAGGCTAAAACTACTCGACAGAAATTTCTTTTAAAAAAAAAATAACGTAAAAGATATCAAGAAGAATAATCATTTCTAATTTGTTTCTTTGCTTTTTGTGTGAATTGTAGTTGAATGAAAAATCTTATATGACACTATTTTTTTTTAAAACAGAATTTATCAATAATATTCAAATATACAAAACGTTGCCAGCTCCTCAAAAAAAACAACTCATACTATTTATATGTATAATAGGCCTAATCTAGAATTTAAAAAAAAATACAAAATTTTATGTTCAATATTTTTTGAATAAAACTACTTAATTTTGTATAAAAACATACAAATGTGAAAATTATATTTCACGATTATGTTTCAAAACAAAAAAAAAAACAAAAACATTTTATAATTTATGATTTTTTTTTTATATTATGCTTTCTTCCATTAAAATTCAAATTTTGTTTCGATATTTGCATATTAATTGTTTTTATTCCATTACCATTTAATTAAAAAATTATATTTTTTATTATATATTTTATTAATAGAAATTTGTCAAAAGTTGAATTAATTAAAAGTTTTGGTCAAATAATAACAAAAAAAAAAAGATACTCGAATAAAAAAATTTTTCGAATAAAAAAGTTTTTTAATAAAAACAATCATTTTTAAAATTTAAGAATACCCATACTGGATAATTAACAAGAGGTATATTTTCGATTATAAGATTCCAAATATTTAACCGCTTTGAATATACTAGCTACGTCAAAAAAGTTCGTTAATGACATTCTCGTAAAGATAACGAAAAATAATTAATAATTACGTTTTTGTAACGTAAATTTCGTTTATTTTCTTATTACGAATATTTTTTTCATTTTTAGTACTCGTTAAAAAAGTTCGTTATCGTTAAATACGGGAAACAAAAAATTATTAAAAAAAAATTAAGTAAAAAAATTTAAAAAATTAATAAAAAAAATAGAAACATAAATAAAAAAAATTAATAAATAAAAAAAATAAAATAAAATAAAAAAAATAAATAAAAAAAAATAAAAAAAAATAAAAAAAAATAAAAAAATAAAAAAAAAATAAAAAAAAATAAAAAAAAAAATAAAAAAAGAACAAAAAAAATAAAAAAATAAAAAAGAAATAAATAAAAAATTAAATAAATAAAAAAAAAATTTAATCTAGTAAATTTTTTCTTTCGTATTTGCGGTGTTTTTGCCGAAGAATTTGAAAGGTTTTTGGTTTTGGGGTATAACGAACTTTTTTAACGAACTACGAGCTTTTTTTAACGAAATGTTCGTTGTAGCCAAAATAACGAATTTTTCGTTGATTTTAACGAATTATTTAGTTATTAGTACTAGCAAATTTTTTTCTGTGTACAATAACTAAATATACGAACAGATAAAATCATTGGATATTTTATTATAGAAAATGATATCATTAAATCAATCGATTATGTAAATTTTAATGTTTGCCAAAAAGAAATACAAAAAAAAAAAAAAAAACAAAGATTTAAAATTAAAACGTTTTTTGAATCCGTTTTATCTAAACCACATCAATTTTTATTAAAATTTTTTATTTTCACAAAACAAAACAAAATTTATTAATTAATAACACATTTGACCCCATATAAAAATAAATATATGTATATTGGAGATTTGAAATCCGATGACTAACCATACGGCAAAAAATCTACGATTTCCGTCTTTGATCATCATCATAAAAATAAAATTAAAATTTCTTTTATTTTATGTATATATTTGTTTTTTTGCAAAACTTTATTATTTATACGATGACAACTATCAATAACATTATCTGGCACAAAAGGTAAGAGGATATACCAAAAAAAAAAAAGTTATAATATATTGGTATGATGCAACTTAAAAATTAATTTTACCAAGATTTTCTGAGAAAAAAAAATTGGATAATTGGATAATCGGCGTCAGCTTCAATATAATGTGTCGAAATTGCTCAGTTCTTCATGAGTGAGGAGAAAATATCTTTGAACATTATCAAATTTAATGATATACCATTGGTTAAAAAAACTACATATTTTAATTGTCATAATTTGAAGTCAGCCTTATGTGTAGTGTTTAAATCAACTTTTCGCAGTTATCAAAAATATTTTGTTTCAAAGAACATCATGTCTTGTTCAATGATTTCTTTTTTTTATATATTTTGGTAATCACGTATCGAACCCTATTTGGAAGCTTAATTTTTTGATATGGAAATAAAAAACATAAATATAATAATACAAAAAACTTATTATGATGACAAAATGTAAAATATCAATAATTATTCTATAAACAAAAATAATGTTTATTTACTAATAAATTTTTCTTTTTCCGGTTTCATTTCCCTTTAATATAACAAATAAATAAAATACCTAGAAAAATTATTGAAAATTATTTAAATATTTTGTATACAAAAAAAAACACAAAAATTATTATTATTCTTTTAATTAAAAAATTAATTGTTTCGGCGCGTTCTATAAACTTTGTGGTGCCCCCATAATTTTTTTTGTTTTTTCTTTTATCTCGTCATACAACCAAAATTGATTGTTATACCGCGATAATAATAAATAAACTTTAAACAATTAGTAATCCAAGAAAAACAAAAAAAAACATAATCTTTTCACATAAAATATAAATATATAAAAAAAAAGTATAAACAATTATAAATTTTTTTTTTTTTATTATTATTATTATTTAGTTAAGAAAAAAAAACATTTTGCCGACAACTTGATTATTGCTTTTTTTTTAAGAACTACACACGAATAAAATTGTTGTCGTCGCCACCGTCAATAAAATTTTTAATTTCAAAGTTTATATGCTAAAAAATAAATTGTTTTTTGACTTAGAATCGGACAATCTTTAAGAAGATTTAACAACCCAATAATAACAAACAGAATTTATTTGGCGGTCTTCTGTGTTTGAAGTTTCAGTCCACATTTAGAACATTTCGGAATTCGTTCTTAAAGTTTCAAAATATGATACTTGGAGTAAGCTAAAATTGACATCATGAATATTGGTTTTAATTTTAATTTTTGTTTTTGATATTCTACTGTTGATGGCATGAACTGCCAAGAGAAGAAACGTAAACATTTCAAGTAATCAAGTAATTGTTTGGACTTCACAGGAAATTAGAAATAAAAATTTTTGTTGAGGCGGAGAAATATTTTTCGAATTTCTCAATACATATTAATAAAATTAGGTATAATCAACATTTTTTTTTTTCAAATAGTAAGATAGAAGCATATTTTTCGCTAACCAAATGAATATATCAAAAATTGATAATGAAATGTTATGGCGCCAAATCTTATCCAAAGTTATTATAATAAAATTTAATAATTTTAAGCTTAATAAAAATAAAAATAACCCTTAAATTTTATCAGTATACTTGATTATTCTTTGAACACAAAAAAAATTAATGAAAAATAAATAAATTCACAAAATAAAAATTTTTTAACTATATAATTATTTGTTGACGTGAAACAGATCAACTTAATAGTAGATTATTGAATATGTAAACTAAATTTGTTATTAATTAAGAGTTCTGTATACACAAAAATACATTGACACGAGTCAATACTTATATCACGAGACCGAAGGTCGAGTGATATAAATTGACAAGTGTCAATGTATTTTTGTGTAAATACAGAACGAGTTGTATAACAAATTTTGTTTACATATCCAATATACTGTTTTAAAGCGTAGGGGAGAGGTAGTTGCAAAGAGAGAATATTTTTTCTTCTCATTTTTTCTCTTTTTTTTTTTTGTATTTGGCTGTATTGAAATATTTTGAGAGATATTATGTTTGTTAGGTATTACGTAATATTCAATACGAAACATCTAAATGATTTCATTATTTACGCTGATGCATCTAAATTTTTTCATTATATACGCTGATGCATCTAAATTTTTTCATTATTTACGCAGATGCATCTAAATGATTGCATGTGTATTGACGCATATAATACTCCATTTAGTGATCTAAATTCTATAGCACTAAATACAACATAACGATCCCCAACGCATTAATAGTAGATTATTGTATATGTAAACTAAATTTGTTATTAATTAAGAGTTCTGTATACACAAAAATACATTGACACGAGTCAATACTTATATCACGAGACCGAAGGTCGAGTGATATAAATTGACAAGTGTTAATGTATGTTTGTGTAAATACAGAACGAGTTGTATAACAAATTTTGTTTACATATCCAATATACTGTTTTAATGCGTAGGGGAGAGGTAGTTGCAAAGAGAGAATATTTTTTCTTCTCATTTTTTCTCTTTTTTTTTTTGTATTTGGCTGTATTGAAATATTGTGAGAGATATTATGTTTGTTTAGGTATTACGTAATATTCAATACGAAACATCTAAATGATTTCATTATTTACGCTGATGCATCTAAATTTTTTCATTATATACGCTGATGCATATAAATTTTTTCATTATTTACGCAGATGTATCTAAATGATTGCATGTGTATTGACGCATATAATACTCCATTTAGTGATCTAAATTCTATAGCACTAAATACAACATAACGATCCCCAACGCATTAAATTTCTTTATGTATTTATTTTATCTTCTGAACAATATAAATAATTTTTTGATCTTTTTGACTTTTTAGTTACCATAATCATACTCTAGAAAATATTAAAAATTTATTAAAAACATTTTTTTTTTTCAAAGTAATATAATTTTGCATAATATGTAGGGTGTTACCCGAATCGCCGAAAGACATTTCGCAAAAAGACAATTTGCCTAATTCCATTTGTCAAAAAAGACACTTCGCAAAAGAACCATTTCGCAAAACGGATAGTTAACAAACGTTCGCTTTAGCCTAATGAGACAGTTAACAACTTTCCAGTTAGCATAAGGACATTTCGCAACTACAACTTTTGGCAAAATATACATTTCGCCAAAAAGGGTAGTTGCGAAATGTATATTTAGCATGCACTAAAATATGTTGCATTATCATAAATGCATATTATTAAATTAAACAATTCCAATTATATGCATTTTAATTTTAAGAAATTTTATTGAATTTTTAATATCTTTTTTTTTTAATATAGTTAATACAAATCCAGTTTGTAAATATAAGAAATAATATTAAAAAATGAATACTTAATATATATTTTTTTTAATATTCAATACGTACATAACCAGTATGTACATATTAGAAAATTAATATTTTTATTTAAAAAAGTTATTTTAATTTTAAATTCTCGGCAATCAAAAATAATAGTTTAAGTTCCCTATAATCGTCTTTTCTTTTCAAAAAATTTTCAATTTTTTTTTTATCTTTTAAGTAATATTTTGTTTTTTTTTTACTGCTGGTGGCCCACCCATTTAAAATTTTTTTATTTTAGCCGTTACATACAATATTTCTTTTCGGATTTGATCCATGAGCCTATAAAATCCTACATGCTTTTTTTTTTACACTTAAAAAAACCTTTAATATTCTAGTCATCATATTTGTGCAATATAAAAAAATTTGTTAAACTATACTTTTGCGAAATGTCTCAATTAATATAATGTTGTGAATTGGTATTTTGAGAAATATCTTTTTGCGAAGTGTCGCATTAGGCCAAATGGAATTTTGTTAAAGAGTTTTTTTTGCGAAATGGAGATTTGCGAAACATACAAATTTGATAAGTGGGTTTCGGCCAAATAGACTTTTGCAATATGGAATTTGCAAAGAGGCCCGCTCCCTAATATGTGTACATTAGGATAGAAGGCAAAAATTTTAATTACTTTTTTGAAGGTCCGTCAGAAATAAATATTATTTGTACCATGATTATATAATTTTCGAAGCTAACATTATACTGCTTGAATGCGAATATTAAAACCGCAGAAACCACTTATGTCATAGTTTATTTATATTAATAATTTTAATGCGTTGGGGATCGTTATGTTGTATTTAGTGCTATAGAATTTAGATCACTAAATGGAGTATTATATGCGTCAATACACATGCAATCATTTAGATGCATCTGCGAAAATAATGAAAAAATTTAGATGCATCAGCGTATATAATGAAAAAATTTAGATGTATCAGCGTAAATAATGAAATCATTTAGATGTTTCGTATTGAATATTACGTAATACCTAACGAACATAATATCTCTCGCAATATTTCAATACAGCCAAATACAAAAAAAAAAAAATGAGAAAAAATGAGAAGAAAAAATATTCTCTTTTTGCAACTACCTCTCCCCTACGCATTAAAACAGTATATTGGATATGTAAACAAAATTTGTTATACAACTCGTTCTGTATTTACAGAAAAATACATTGACACTTGTCAATTTATATCACTCGACCTTCGGTCTCGTGATATAAGTATTGACTCGTGTCAATGTATTTTTCTGTATACAGAACTCTTAATTAATAACAAATTTAGTTTACATATTCAATAATCTACTATTAATTTTACCAATTTTAATGTTGATTAATATACCTTTGAATTTATTTTTGCATTCGTTTTACTAAATTTCATTAAATTTTCAACTAAAGTTAGTAAAAAAAGAATAATTAGGTATGTTAAGTAATTATTTTTTTAATATCACAAATGTGTTTAAATTAAGTTACCCACACTGTATAAATTAAAAATTAAAATTAAATTACGTACTTCTATGTAATTGGTTTGTAATTTTGAAGAGTAGCAATATATATATAGAATTATTTTGCGCTCTAAGTAAAAAATATTATTATGTTTCGATTTCATCATGAACTTTTTTTAAGTGCTTCAAAAGCCACATGAATATAAATTTTGATATAATATTGAGAAGTGCTATGTGTTTTTGTGTATATACACAACGAGCTGTGTAACAAATTTTATTAACATGTTTTGTATACTGTTTTAATGTGCATGTGAGAGGTAGTTGCAATCAATACATTTGCAATGCAAAAAATAAACAAAAGTTCAAAATGAAGTAAGTAAATAAAATTTACTTAATACGGAAAATGTAAATAAAATTTACTCAATTAAATAATTACATGTGTATTGACGCATGTAATATACCATTTACCGAGCTAAATTTACGATTGTAAATAGAACTTACCGATTACATGCCCATTAAAAAATTTAATTCACTTGTAAATGGATTTTGTATGTTTTTTTTTTTTGCCTGCTGTTTTCTTTTTAGTTTATTTATATTTTCTTGTTTTAATAACATACATTTATGTCTTGTTTACACTTCGCTAATTTAACATGTTCGAAAGGCGTTAAACATCTTTGGAAAATCGACCGTTCAGACGATGTTTTTCGTATGTTAACATGTTTAGCTCTGTCAGATAAAAAATTTCAAATAATACCGGAGATAAGCTCAAAGGAACTGACGCGCCCAAAAAAGTTAAAATATATGAAGTTGTGTCAAGGTTAAGAACTCGCGCGTCATTTATCATGAGTGTATCTCTACCTTTATAAAATTTCAAAGTCAAAAATGACATACCAAGTAAAAATTAATGCATACTGAATATTGCCTAACAAAATATTATTCAAAAATTACTCATTCATCCCTGAAAATTAACAAGTTTTTGTAGAAACATGTTCAAGAACGTGTTTCTGTTTTAATTTTTTTACTATGAAAAAACAACATCAAAAACACCAACGGAACATGTTCGTTGTCCGAACATGTTAAATTAGCTAAGTGTAAACAAGCTATTATATATTATTTAATATGTTTTGGTAATTTAATATTACCGCTCAGTAAAATAAAAAAAAAATAAAAAAAAATAAAAAAAAAATGAAAAGAAATTGCCGATAATTCGAATGAAAATAAATATACATAAAAATATATACACATAAAATGTATGTAGCGTGTATATATTTTTTTATTATTATTTTGACTCTGGATTATTTATATTATTATCCAAAAACTAATAAATTAGCAATATCCCTACAGTTATAAGTTTATTTTCAATGTGTCCTAAGTCCAATATTTGGTTTATTTGCATTTTCATATGTGAATAATTTTTTCACATCGTTATCACAAAAGTTACTACGGAGTAAAAAGTAAGGAAAATCTCATTATAATTTCCCAAAAATAAATAAAATACTTTTTTTAACCAACAGACACAAAAATTTTGTACTTATTTCAATCGTCATAAACAATTAGTTATTAATCTTCTCGGAAGTCTAACTCATAAACAACAAATAATTAAACATTAATTGAACAAATATACCTATATACTAATACATTTCAATGAATTTAAATTTAAAAATCCCTTTGAATTGATAATTTTAATTCCCATATCAAGCACATGTCAATCGAATGTTGTTTCTTTTCGAATCAAAAAGACAAACAAAAAAAAAAAGAATTCAATTCTCAGAAGATCTTTTTTTTTTTTTTTAATTTTTGCAATTTATTGAATAAAATATTTCTTGATATTGATCTTTTTTTTGATCATTTTCAAAATTTATATTTTGATTAAAAATTCTCTTTTGCTTAATAAAATAATATATAGATATATATAATAATTATGTTCGTACGTAGATGCATAATGTTCATTGTACGTGGATAAAGTATACTTTTATGTATTATATACCTACATAAAATAAAGAAATTCTTTCTGAATATTCAATTCTGCAAATCGATTGACTTGCAGCTATGCATACAAAAATAAATAAATTTATTGCGATAATAGCTGCAGCAGCGTATAATTAACCGTCACCATACAATATTTTTAATTGACATAAAATGTCAAATAAAAGACATTCAACAAAAGATATGAAGCACTATGCAAAAAAAAAATTTTATATATATATAAATATATATATATATGTATAATACCAATAAATTATCATCATGATCTGAAATTAAAGACAAAAAAAACATTAACATTTTCAACTGCAATGACACTTCAGTGTTATTTCAACATTATTGACTTATTTCCTTAAAGTAAGTATATACATACATAAAACATAATAAGAAACATATAGTTTAAAAGAGGAAAAGTTTTAATTTTTAGTTTTTTGGTTTCGTTTCGTTCTATTGACCGGTTATCAGATTTTTCTTTTAATACCCCCATTCAATATCCCCTAACAAATAATGAAAACATTAATTGAAAATAATTTTTTTTTTATGTTATTTTGTTAATAATTGATTCCATCTAAAACCTAAAACTGACTATTTTTAATGTACTTCACAATAAATATACATTTACGCCTTTTGGCTTGCCAAGGCAACTCGGTATAAAACGCCATACTTAAACGATGTTAATTCAATAGTGCCATCAAATGCCATCTTCATTTTTTGAATAGCAACAGGAAGCATTGAACGTGAAAGCCTATGGCTCCACAACAGTTTGCAAACCCATCACCCAGCCTTGCCACTCGAGAGTGGAAGTGTAAGTGGGAGTGCGCACATCAGCAGAGGAACGAAACTCAGCTCGGCAAGCTTTTACTACTTTATTTATTTTAATTGCAACCGGCAAATTTGTGAATTTTAAAAATCCTTTGATATAAATAACCCTATATTATATTTATATAAATAGAGCAAAGGTATCAAATAATAAATAACTCGACAGACTGAAATTTATAAACTTATTTTTCCTTTGGCAAAAAAAAATAAAATAAAACAATAAGATCTTATTCCGAAAATAAATGTTTGTGAATGCACTATGCAAATAATATTATGTTTATGAACGTAGCATATTAAACTTTTTTTTTGTATTTTTTGGAGATTTTAATAAGTCGCTATTTGGAGATTTTAATAAGTGAATAATATTAATTTTTTAATGTAATCGGCTGAGCATACAAAACGATAATAACAATATTGAACTCAATCTGTCGACATAAATATAAGTACTTTTATCTTTACTGCATTGCAACTGAAAATATTAAATTTATTAGGTATCTTAAAAAAAAGCATTTAAGTATTTTTTTTTTGTATTTTAATGTATATATAGGTATACAGATAATAAATGTAGAAAATAAAAAATAATAAGTTAAATATATCTGAAACATCTAAGAAAAAGAAAAAACTTCTTTTACCTCAAAGAATTAACAATAAAGAAAAAGACACAGTTTTATCTTCAATTTTTTATTTAATTTTTTTGTAACGTTAAAACAAAAATTCAATTTTTTTTTATTCTTGTTTAAAATATATATTTCGATAAAATGTAAGTTAGAGGTTTTTAGTATTAATTTACTATAAGTGTCAGCAACAAATTTAAGAAAACTAAAAACTCAAGAACTTGAGATTGTTAGAATATGTCAACACATTCTCACTATTTAATGGTATGGCAATGTTATATATGCCATTTATATTTAAGTAATTCTGGCAACATTTTTTTCCTTACTTATTATGTCAGACGTTATAATTTAATCACATGGAATACAGAAGAATAAAAACTAATATTAAATCCGAAAACAACTTTCTTATTATTTAATTACTTTTGCAGCAAATAAGATTATCTCAACAGGTTATGGGCCCAGCTATCAAATAATTGTAGAATTTTTAAGAAAAAAGAATTGATTAGTTTGAATACAACAAGATTGCAATGATGGATGCCAAATTTAGTATGCCGAGATTGAGCAGTGATAATTATTTCCATTGGAAATATAAAATGGAAATGTTCCTTCGTAGAGAGAAAGCTTGGACATCGATTAGTGAGGACAAACCTGATCCGGTTACAGTGGTTTGGACTGAGTCTAATGATAAAGCTTTGACGGCAATTGCATTATGTATTGATGACGATCAAATTCAGCACATTCGGAATTGTGTAACAGCAAAAGAGCAATGGGAAAATTTAAAGGAGGTACATGAAAAAGATACCACAGGTAATCGTGTTCACTTATTAAAGTTAATAATGCGAGAACGGTTACATGAAGGTGGCGATGCTGAGGCGCATGTAAACAAGATGAATGAATTGTTTCAGAAATTAATGGCCCTTGGCACTGATTTGAAGCCCGAATTTTTCATGTGTGGTACTTTGTTGGCTACTCTCCCTTCCAGCTATGATGCGTTGGTGACGGCTCTTGAAAGTAAAGATGAGGCGCAGTTGACTTCAACTTATGTTCGCTCGAAAATTATCTCAGAATATAAACGGCGCAAAGAACGCGACTCAACAGTAGCAGATGAATCAGCTGAGGCGCTTAGAGTGCAAACAAAATTTAATAAAGGTAAATTTAATAAATCAAATTTTATTTGTTATTATTGTAGAAAAGAGGGCCATATTCGAAGAAATTGTGATTTATTGAAAGAGGATAAGAAAAAGGAAACACAAGAGGCAAATAATATTGAGAATATTGAAAATTCTGATTCTAGAGAAAAGGAAGCTGCTTTGTTTGCTGTTGGTCGGTTGGGTGGTTGGATTGTAGACTCGGGAGCTACTTGCCACATTACGAGCCGGAGAGATCTATTTATTGATTTTGATAAAAATCACAAAGAAAAAGTTTCTGTAGCGAATGGTCAAGAAGTGATGGCAGTGGGAAAAGGAACTGTTGAAATGCATACGATTAATGAACAAAATGAAAAACTAAAGATTATTATGCATGATGTATTGTTTGTTCCTGAAGTAAACGGTAGTTTAATGTCAGTTAAACGATTAGTCGATAAAGGTTTAAAGGTCGAGTTCAACGATAAAATTTGTCAAATAAAAAGCAGTGATGGCAGAAAGCAGTTGGCTGTTGGTGACATAACAGGTAATCTATTTAAAATTCGTGAACCACAAGTAATTAATTTAATTAAAGAAAAACAGAGTTTTTGCGCACATGAGTGGCACAAAATTTTAGGTCACCGAGATATGAATGTTATTAAAGAGATACCATCTGCAGATTTAGTTCAAGGAATGAAAATTGAAAAATGTAAATCTGATTGTAATTTAAGTATAAGGTGTTCAGTTTGTTTACAAGGAAAAATGACAAGAATTAAATTTCCACAAAAATCTGATTCGAGAGCAACAAAAATTTTTGAATTAATTCATACAGACGTGATGGGTCCAATGCCAACTACATCTCCATCGGGTAAGAAATATGTTTTGACATTTATTGACGATTATTCACGATACAACTTCATGTTTTTGTTAAGCAACAAGTCTGATGTTTTCAATAAATTTAAAGAATTTTCTGCATTTGTTTTAAATCAATTTAACACGCAAATTAAGATTTTAAGATCTGATGGAGGAGGTGAATATGTCAATAAAGAATTCGAAAGTTATCTTGATAAAAATGGAATAAAATATCAAAGAACTGCACCTTATTCTCCTCAACAAAATGGAGTAGCGGAACGTAAAAACCGAACTTTGGCTGAAATGACTAATTGTTTACTATTGGATGCAAATCTTGAGAAAAGATTTTGGGGTGAAGCAATCACAACGGCAAATTACATCCAGAATAGAGTGCCATGGACAAATTTACCAAAGACACCTTATGAAATTATGTTCAAGCAAAAACCAGATTATTCATATTTTAGGAAATTTGGTGAATCATGTTATGTTTTGGTGCCATCTGAACGAAGAAAGAAACTTGATGAAAAGTCAGAAGAAGCAGTATTTCTTGGCTATGATAGTAAAGCAAAAGCTTATCGATGTTTTATAAAAGTTCAGAACAAAGTGGTTGTGTCAAGAGATGTAAAATTTTTGAATAAACGATTAGTTTGTGATAACGATGTGAAAGATCTTAAGCCTGTCAAAGAAAATTTTAAATTAAATAATGAAACAAAACAAAATTCTACAGTAGAATTTGAATTTACCAAATGTGACTCAAATTATTCAGATGTTCAAGAGGAGAGTTTTAATGAATATTATAGTGATGGTAATTCAAGTGAAACTTCATCTGAGAATGATGATGAAGCAATTAATAATATTCCTACCCAGAAGCGACAATCATCGAGACGTAATAAAGGCAATCCACCAAAGAGATTAATTGAAGAAGTAAATTATGCTATTGATGAAAACATAGAACCGGCAAATTACAATGATGCAGTGAAAGGTCCTGATAAACAAAATTGGTTAAAAGCAATGAAGAATGAAATTGATTCTCTGATGGAAAACAATACTTGGGACTTAACAAAATTGCCCAAAGACAGAGAACCTGTTGGTTGTAAATGGATATTCAAATTGAAAAATGATTCAACAGATCAAGTTAAATATAAAGCTAGACTGGTGGCTCAGGGTTATAGTCAAAAGTACGGCGAAGATTATGATCATGTTTTTGCACCTGTAGCGAAACAAACAACATTTCGTGTTTTGTTGACTGTTGCTGCAACAAGAGGTTTGAAAGTTTTCCATCTAGACGCCAAAACAGCATTTCTAAATGGAAATATAGACAAAGTAATTTATATGAATCAACCTCCAGGATTCATTGTTAACGGTAAAGAAAATTACGTTTGCCTATTGAAGAAAAGTATTTACGGGTTAAAACAATCGGCCAGAGTATGGAACGATGCATTGCACGACACATTAATTGAGGCAAAATGTAATCAAAGCTCGAACGATAAATGTTTATATTTTATGACGAATGAATTCGGAACTGTTTATATTTTAATTTATGTAGATGACATTTTGATCGTAACTAATTCAAGTCAATTGCTTCAGTATTGTGAAATGAAAATTCAAAGTCGATTCAAAATAGAAAATCTTGGTGAAATTAAAAATTATCTTGGAATAAAGGTAAAATATGCAAATGATGGTCACTTTAAAATAAATCAAACAGACTATATAATGAAAATTATTAAAGAAATGGGACTTGAAGATTCAAAGACATCAAATGTGCCAATCAGTACTGGATATGGTAAGTCTGAAAGTGATTTATTGACTAACAATATAAAGTATAGAAAATTTATTGGGTGTTTATTATTTGTTTCTGTGAACACACGTCCTGATATTTCAGCAAGTGTTTCCATATTGGCTCAAAAGATTTCTGATCCAACAGTTGAAGACTGGAATGAAGTTAAAAGAGTTGCAAAATATCTAAAGGCAACGGCTTCGTATGATCTTCAATTGGGTTATGCAAACGATCAAGATCAATTGATTGCCTATGCAGATGCAGATTGGGCAGGAGATGCTATAACTAGAAAATCAAATACCGGGTACGTTATTAAATTTGGAAAAGGTGCTGTAAGCTGGACATGTAAACGACAAACGTGTGTAGCATTATCATCAACAGAAGCTGAATTTATATCGCTTTCAGAAACCTGTAAAGAAGTGTTATGGTTACGGCGACTGATTGCAGATTTTAATATTGAAATAAGCAAACCAACTATAATAAATGAAGACAATCAAAGTGTATTAAAATTGATTGAAGAGGAAAAATTAAGTAACCGGTCCAAGCATATTGATACGAAGGAACATTTTGTAAGAGATTATGTCAGCAAAGGAGAAGTCGTATGTCGTTATTGTCCAAGTGATCAAATGTTGGCAGACTTATTAACGAAGCCTTTATCAAAGGATAAGATCGCATATTTACGTAATGAAGTTGGTGTAAATTGTTCGAATGAGGAGGAGTGTTAGAATATGTCAACACATTCTCACTATTTAATGGTATGGCAATGTTATATATGCCATTTATATTTAAGTAATTCTGGCAACATTTTTTTCCTTACTTATTATGTCAGACGTTATAATTTAATCACATGGAATACAGAAGAATAAAAACTAATATTAAATCCGAAAACAACTTTCTTATTATTTAATTACTTTTGCAGCAAATAAGATTATCTCAACAGAGATATCACGTACTCAACAATTTTTTTTTCACTTTCATTAGTCTAAAAAAAACACAAGAGCTGTCATAGGACACCAGATAGGAACGTAGTTCCTTTGCGTATTTATAAGCAATTCTCATTTTCAATCAATTCAAATAGAGCTTTCATTTCCAATTAATCCAAATTGGCCAATTGCATTTGCATAATTGGCGAAAATATACAAAATTGAAAAAATTATACAATATTTTTATTTACATTGAAATTAGCATGAAAATCTCAATTTTATTTGTACTATAAAATATCAATTCGTTAATAATAAAAAATTAATATTTTCTAAATATTATATTACTATTTTATATAATAATTCAAATAAAATTTAAGTTTATCAATTTTCATACAAATTTCAATAAAAGTTATTACTATAAATGAATGCAAATATTCATATTTGACTGAAAATCAGTAAATTATTTCTTTGTACTATAAAAATATTAAATAAACATTGTACTTGCAGCAATATTATGTAAAATGTTTTGTGTTAAAATAAAATTATTTTTTTGTTTTATAATGTCAGTGCAAAGATCTTTTCAATTGCAGCAATAATATACAATCATAATATATAAAAAATTACAAATAATTTAATAAAAAAAATAAAGAAGAAGAAGGAAATCCCATTATTATTAGGTATTATTATTATTGATAAAAATATTAAGATAAAAACAAATTTATTGCAATTGAGTAGGTTCATATTCTCAGATTGCTTATATTTTAAATATAGCGGGCTGATCTTCTCAACAAAAAAATTAAAATAAAAACTAGGTAGGTTTTTCTTTTAATTGTTAAAAAAAAATCACAGAAACTTCGTTGTGCAAAACTGACATTATGGTATATTTAATGTATATTTATTTATTTATTTTATTTCATTTGATTAAAATTAGATTATTATTAAATAAAATAATTATCCTCCTAACTAAAATTTTTTTTAACATATTTTATGTAGCTTTGTTTTCAAATACTCTAATACTATTTTCATTCTCAATTTCATCCATATTTAATTCATTGTACAACACCATATTTTGTGTGCATTGATTTCAACAGTAACATCAATCTAAAATTATCATTGTTTCTTAAGTTATATAATTATGTACGGATTTCATTCACATAGACTAATCTTTTTTTTTATATAAAAAAACTTTATTATTCTTCGATAAAATAAATAATTTTATTCCTTAGAGGCCAGATATGAAAGAAAAGGGGTTGATTTTCAAACCTTTTGGGAAATTTGGAAATTTTATTACTTTATATGTTATTTTTCATGATTTTGATCTTTTAATGGAAATTTTGGTTTTTTTTGTCTAAAATAAAAATAATGTACAAAACTTTTCATTACACCAATAATTATTAAAATTAAACTTACGAAGAATAAAAAGAAGACAAACATTTTTATTTATTTACCTTTAACATTACAGTTTTCTCCTTTACTTTAATGTTGTATCTATATATTTATATATACATTTTTTCACATAATATTCAATTTATTTTTATTTGTTATATTTTTGTTTATTTAAAAAATTTGTATATCTTTGTTTGTAGGTTTTTGTTTATTATTCTTTTTAAAATTATAATCCTCATCTTTATGGCTTTTTATTTGCTCTTCACACGTCTTCTTTTTTTTTTTTTTTTTTGAAGAATACATAAAAATTGAATACAATTGCACGCGCGGTATTTTTTTGTGGTCTTTTTTTTTCTTCAATGAATATAATATAATAATGATTAGTTTATTCTTCAGCTGCGACCAATTTTCAATCAACCACAAAAGTCTTCACCGCCAATGATATTTAATCGCAAAAAAAAAACACACATTTTATTTTTCAGAAGAATTATAATTTAAAAAATAAAAAATAATTTTATTGCAAAAATTGTTAAATAATTTTTATTTTCCTCCACAAGTGGAAAAAATATGATACAATGTTATGCTGAGAATTTTTTTTTTGTTAAATAATAACTATTAATTAAACATTTTTTCCTGCTACAGGACAATTTGTAAGACTGACGACAAAATTCACTAAACTTTTTAATTAAAATTCAAGAAAAGAATGTTGCATCCATATAATATTTTTTTTATCTACTCATCAGTAATATTTGCTTGTTTTTTATATTAACAAACTGGAACTAATATAGCATATAATAAAATTATTTAAAATTTTTGTAGAAGTTAATCATACATTTGAGTAAAGTCGTGATCGGCCACACTTTAACTTTTAATGATAATTTCAAAATATTATATTCACGAAAATTTTCAATCATAGTCATTAATCATGCTTTGAATTAAAACAAAACTGTACATACCTATGTTGAAAATGTATGTAATTATATTTACTATGCTCATACTTTCATATTATAATATTAATATCCGACAAATATTTTACGAAACTTCTAACAATTTTCAAAAATTCTTCAATTCAAATATTATAGTAAATTATATTTTGAATCCAACATTTATTTATCTCGATGAATTTTTCGGCTGTATTTAAGTTACAATAATAATTTTACTCACGTATAATATGCATTTAAGTCTTGCATATATAATGTTTCATATTAAACAGATTTAAAATACAAAATCAAAAAAAAATCTGGATCAACAAGAAGCTAGTGCATACATATATTATTTTAATCCATCATATTTATTTTCTACACATGTGATTTTCAGTTTTAGATGTACAGCTCATAAAACTAAGAACATGATAGACAAAAAGAAAAAGAATTAAAGCATTCATTTATGTGCTATATGTATGAATATACGATTTTTCATATTTCTTGATATAGATTGCATTTGCTGTCAACATTTTGAAGTTCGTTTTATTAATTGCCTTGCCTTCAATGTTCAATGCAAATCTTCAAAAAAAAAACATCTGTACAATCTTTCATTGAATGCAAATGAAACAAAATAAAAAAAACGAATTTAACATATAAAAATATGTATTAATACTAAAAATGTGATTTACATTGAATTTTTAACATAATTATACTTAAAATTAAAGAGTTACGATAATACCATAATCTTTGATACATTTTACACATTTATATCAATTTTAGCCGTTCAATAACGATTTAAATCAAAAAATTTTCAGTATAAGAAGAAAATACTGCTTTTGATTGAATTTTCCCATCAGAATGAAAAAAACAAATTTAAATTGAGTAAACGATGGTCGGCATATGTTTATTCTGGTGGAGATTTGATGGATTACTTTTGCTAAACTGTCACTCAGAATTTCAATCAAATAGAATTACAAAGTTGTTTTGCCTTTAAACTGTCAAAATCTCGATCTTTGTGGATTTGGAAAAACATAATTAGACTCATTTTATTGTTGTAGTTGTTGAAGGAATATTGAGACATAATTATTATAATGAAAATCATAAACTTTTTCTGTAATTTACATTTTTTACAGTGTAAACCAGTAAATAGATTTTTTTTTTGTATTCGTATCAAATAAATGAAATGCATGAAAAAATTTTTAAAAATCTTGCAAACAGATAAAAAAAAAATTTTATTTCTATATCTAGTTTATTTAGTACCTACATAAATTATATTTTTATTATGGGAATATTTTATTGCAAACCGTATAAAAATTATAAATTGCACTCTTTTATAATCTTCAAATATACCGCGCGCAATCCAAGCAAAAACATCTATTGATTACAAAAAAAAAGTTTCTTTAAAATAGACATTACTTCAAATATATATTATATGTATCTTTAAAGAGATGTGTTATGGACGAAATAATGTGTGTGCATTTTAGATTTTTTTTTTTGTAAATTTTGCATTTCAAAGCCAAAAAGCAAATTTATATAGTAGGTTGTTGTTTAACGGAATTTCTTTAAAAACATATATAATATATACAATATTTATATATACATACATATATTTTATTGAAATAATAATGTTGAAAAACAAATATTATAGTAACTCATTCGAAAAGAAAACATTTAAATAAAAAAACGTGCAACATCAAAGAATTTCTTGCGATCCATATCAGAATTCATTTTTTATCAAATTTTTTTTTTTAATTAATAATAGGTATTTTAAGAGTTGATCTGTCAAATTTTTTTATTCCCCTGAATAACAAAAATTAATATAGTGTAACATCAAATAAATCTGTATAGTCAAAGTGTACCATAAAGAGGATATTCTGTTAACAATTTAAGATATTTTTTTTTCTTTTGTTCTTGTTTTTATTTTTATAGACGAAGAAGCAAATGGATTTTAATAATCGACAAACATTTATGTTACACCATTCAGTTTTTTGTTTTAAAAGAAAAATATTTTCTTTATAATTCTATCGTTTATTCTATCATTAATTTCAAATTATTGGCTAGTAGTGTAGCAATTTCAGCAATCCTTAGTAGTTACAAGACTTACAAGTATACAAGATACATATTGTTTATAGTTTTTTTATATAAACATAAACAAACAATAATACTAATCTATTATTGATCTTAAAAAAAAAAATACTCAGTACATTTGAATTTTAAATGTTTTTACTTTTCAGAAAAAAAAAAAAAAAAAATTTCATTACATTTTGAAATAATATTTAAAAACAAATTAAATTTGGGTGTTTCCCTAATGGTGGTGAAAAGTGCCATAGATAGCGTCATTTGTTTTTTTTTTGTTTATCTAAAAATAAAGAAAAATTTCATTTAAAAATAAAAATAAATATATATTATCTATCTTTTTTCCATTATGCCTTGCTTTAAAAGAATTATATATTGTATGCGCACAAGAACTTCAAAAAAAAAAACACCTAAGGACAAGTTGCATGAAGTTATCATAATCGCGATCTTTGATCATTTACTTTAAATAAAAAAAAAAAAAAATTTAAAGGAAAAAGAGAAAATTGAGAGGTGGAATTAATCAGAAAAGGTGATTTTAACTTAATTTCTTATTATTATAATATTATGTATGTATAATTTTATATTTATATATATAGATTCTGGGAGTCTGGATTAATTTCCTTTTGAATTAATTTTTCTTTAAAGCGGAAAATAAAATATTGAAGAAAAATTCAGATAGATACAATGAAAAAAAAGAAACGTGACTTCTCAAGATATTTAGCTTTTACCTTGAAATTATAAATTCACATTTTTAGTTTTTTTTTTCTTTTGAATTTAATATATACTTTTTAGATGCTTTCCATGCAAAACGAATTTTAAAATTTTATATGCTTGAAATTATTTCGTTTATTTTAGTTCGAACGTATTTTTCAGTTTTAAATCAAAAATATTCTTTAAGTTTAGTCTGTAGGAGAACCTGAATATAAGTAAGAGGATACTTTGTCAAATGAAAAATCAATACCATATTTATAGTATTTATATAAAGAATTATATAAAAAAAAAAATAAAAAAATAAAAAATAGCTATTTTCTTTAAGTTTTTATTTGTCTTTTCTTTATTATTGATAAGATAACAATATTAAAGTCCTCATATCTAGTTGGAAAATTATTGTAATTAGGAATTAAATAATTATAATATTTTTGTTATTTCGGCATCAAGAATATTTTTATGCTTTTACACTAGCATGCGTTGATAATATAACATGGAATACTAAAACTTTAAAATACCTACAAGGATTTTTGAGATTAAATTTTTTTAACTATGTTATCTAAAAATAAGATTTTTCTAAATTAAGATTTAAATTATTTGATTTTTTTGGTTGGCAAATTTTCTAAGAACGTTTATTATGGTTCTAACTATATATGGTATTTTTTTTCTTCATTTGTCCGCTGGTATTAAAATAAAACATTCAAAATTAACTTAATCAGATTATTTTTATTATTATTATTCTTATTGTATAAAAAATTAAATTAAAATTTAATTTTCAAAACTTGACCGTCAGACGAATACTCGAAAATTATTCTATAGGTTATGATGTCATTAACACCGCAGACGGTTCTTTTACATTTTATTCTTATTCTCACCTTTGTTATCTAAAATCTTTTTTAATTTTGTTTTCAAAAGAATTAATTTTTTTGTTTTTTTTAAAGTCTGAATGAAAATTTAATTTCATTGAGAAAAAAAAAGAAAACCTATAGTTTAATTGACAGGAAAAAAGCTTATACTTTGTTACAAAGATACGTATAGATATCAGACTCAACATAACTTCCTGTTGGCGCAATTATCATAAACATGGCTCAAGTCCGAAATTAATATATTATGTATTAACTTTTTGGGTACTTTGATACAAACATCTTACAAACATTGAAAATAAGCAAAACTTGAATCTCTTGAAAACAACTAAACTCATTTCATGTAAACTTTTTAATTTTATTTTGCCTCACACTCTCCTTTATATTAATCCGGTTTAAATGACACCACAGAATGATATTAAGTTTAAGTTATATTTATTGACTGCTGTGCTACGTTGAAACTTCTTTCAGTTGTAAAAAGAAATATAACAAAATCTATGTAAAAAAAAATCCCAAAAATTATAATAACTGTATAATATATTGAAATATGAGATGACTAATCAGTAATATTATTCTTTCTATCATCGATTTTTTTTTTTTCAATTCTTCCATAAAAAATAAAAATTTCGAAATTTAAATTATTGTCAGATTAAAATTTATAAATTTATTTCTTATCAGAAAAAAAAAAAAACAAGAAGAATTGTGTACAAAAATGTTAAAGTTTTGATAAAAGTAAAAAAAATTCGGTCTCCTTTCTGTTTTCTTACATATATTTTTAATTTTAATGCGATTATTAATATCATTAATTAGGGAATCCAAATGTTATTCCAAATGTATAATTCATTTTGGAAAAATATAAGAAATTAATAAAAAAAAAACAAAATTAAAAAGTAATCTTAATTTTTTTCTTCAAAATTTATGTAGGTATATATAATTTTAAACAAAAATTATATACAAAGCCTGAATAAATTAAATTTGCGGGTAGACCGACTATATTATTTGTTATTTTATTCAATATTCAAATTAGATAGGAATCATTGGTTTCTAAATTTTATTTCATTAAAATAATTTTATTTTTAAAATGCTTGTTTCTAACTATATAGTAAACAACTATTTAAAATATATAAAACTATTTCGTTATAAGATACTTTCTATACAAAGGCCACATGATTGTTAGTCCAAAATATTAAAATTCTACATCAGAAGAAACCATATTTTTTTACAAATTTAATGTACTTTCAATGCTATTATTATACATTCGCAATTATTTCACATAGCTTAACATAATTTAACATATTCTACCTGTGTTATATAAAATGAAAAATTCTAATTTTAAAATATTTCAAATATTTTTGAGAAAAAATTTAAAAAAAAACCTATCGATTAGCTATGCAAATATTTAAATTTAAATTATATTAAATTAAGTCCAACATCGAGAAATTAAACATAATAAATATTTATTACTTAAATACGCATATTTTCAAAATTACAGTTTTATATCTTAAAAATTGATAGCTTAAAAGAAAAATGTTGTAAATTCTAATAATCAATTCTCAATTTAGAAATATTTAAAAAAAAATGTTGAAATCAAAATACCAGAAATTATAGGCTTTTGAATAAGTTTATTTATTAACTTCAATATTGGTTAAGATTGTTTGTTGTTGTAATAATGGCTTCAATATTGTTTTGTGGCCAATAATAATAACAATATTCATTTTATAATTTAATTTGATTTTATCATTATATACTGAAGTTAATAACGAGATTATATCAAAACATTATTATTGATAAACATCTACTTTTAATTCAGGTTTATTAAAATTGCAAATTTATATCACTGTTTTTTTTTATTAACGCACCATGTTGATTTTTGCTTGTTTTTATTTAACTATTTACTATTAAGCCTCCATTTCTAATTTTTAATTTATGAAAAACACACAAATAAAGCGCTTTTTATAATCATGCTAACAATAAAATTGTAATAAAAATTTAATTATTTCATTTTATATCCCTATTGATAAAATATCATTGAACTACATATATTATATATTTTCATTCCTTAAGTTGAAAAAAAAAATAAATAGAAAAAAAAATATTTTACAACTTTTACGACTTTGTTCGTAAATTTAATGTGTTTATCTTAAAAATAGAAAATTTATATAAATATTGGTATCTACGAAATAGTCAATTTAATATTTAAGTTTTATTTTTATGAAAATAATTTTTTATTAAAAAAAAATCTTGTTTTTATTTTTTCTATTCAAAATTTACGAGAATTTTTTGTTTTCATTAATAAAAATAAAAATTATGTGAAATTCAATATACTGCGATATTTTTGATTTATGCATATAAAAAAGAAATATACATAATAATAATAAAAATAAATGAAATAGGTGCGACTTCAATCGCTTAATCAGTAATATAATAAAAAAATAGTTTTAAATTAGTTAACAAATTTTTGATTAATAGTTTTGAAATGACCATTAGCTGAAAACGCTATTTTATAATAGCTATGATATATAGTTTAACTCTATATATATATATAATATTCTTTTTTCAACGAATAATGCTATCAATTTTTTAGAAATAACCCTGCTGTTTGATTTCAATGTGTTATTCGATCTCTGCATTATTTTGTTAATAAAATATTATCTAGTTTTATTACAAGAGTATATTAAAAAAATATATTAACCGCGACTAACTAACTATAGCAAATACTTTAAATTAGAACAATTTTTTTTTCACAATCTTACTAAAAAACATGAAAATATATAAAAAAAATTATTCACAAGGATATCTATAAAAATTTTATTAATTACCATATCTATTTGAAACTATCTGTACAGAGTGCATGGTTTATTATTGTATGCAAATTAGTCAAAATGCCCATTAACATAAAACTTCAAAGAAAACTGTAAAAAATTATTAACATTATTTATGGAATGAAACATATACTATGTATAAAGTACATAATATATTTGAATGTCATTTTATCTGCATAGTCAATAACAAATTTTTTCAATATTTCTGCTGAAGAACATTTCAAGAATATATATATCGTATATATAAAAATGTAAATATAATATAATATGCTTCAATTTTGTAAAATATAATGTTAATATAATATAATATAATCATAATAATTGTTAAGATAAAGCACATATGATTAAACCCAAATTTACTTTAATCAATTTGTATCGAAGCGGCAAGCATATCGAGGTTAGCAAATAATGGTGCCGCCTTACGATAAACCTGAGATCCAATAGGCATCAAGTAAAGCTATAAATAATAATCAAATATTTTCTATGATGTAAATATAAGAAATACATTAAAACCTTTTAGTATGGATATTATTATCAATTTTATGATTTTGTATATGAACATAGATTGTCGGAAGTTCTATGTATATCCAGTTTTTTTTTTTATTATTTTCTTTTAATTGCGTGAAATTGATTTTTTTTTTCTTTTTTGAAATATTAGCTCTATTCTTTTTTAAGTTTAATTTTTTCCTCTTGTAATAAACCATTTAAAATTGAAAAAAAAAAAAAATTCTTGCCTCAAGATAAAAAATACAATAAAAAAAAAATATATTTACCATCATATAATGGCAATAATAACACTTCTTCCATTAATTTTTCTTCAGGAGATACATTAATTTAATAATATGCTGCAAAAATATGGACAAAAAAAAACACCTTTTCATAAATACGTATTTTTCTCTTTACAGCATAAAAAAAAAACATGTAAAAAAATGTTGTTCTTCTTTTTTTTCTGTTTTAAAAGGTTTTGAGGTAAAAGATTACGAAAACTAAAAACAGACTTTAATACGTTTTTCTCTTAAAATAATTTTTACACTTTAGCTATGAAGACCTCGAGTTCAATTAAAGTAACATTTTGATGATGGTCAAGATCATAAAAGTGAAATTCATTTTTGAAATTAAAAAAAAAATCAAAATCTAGATGCCACTTATATCAAAATGATGTACCTACCTATAATATATTTTTGAAAAATCCTCATTTCTTCATATTGATAATTTTGAGAAATTTAAAATGAATCAAAATATTCAGGTTTGAAACTTAGAAAAATAATAAATTTCATAAAAATGATATTGGTTAATAAATAATAATTGTTTTTAATTGAAGCACTGAAATTTCTCAAACTTTTGTAGATAGTTAAATACCTTTTTTTGGCACTACAAACTTATACAAAAATAAAAAATTAACATTATTCTATGGGAAAGCTAAATGCCAGCTTTGTTCAACATTATACTTCGATTATTATCTAAGTTAATAGCAAAATATAAATTTTTAATGCGTTGGGGATCGTTATGTTGTATTTAGTGCTATAGAATTTAGATCACTAAATGGAGTATTATATGCGTCAATACACATGCAATCATTTAGATGCATCTGCGTAAATAATGAAAAAATTTAGATGCATCAACGTATATAATGAAAAAATTTAGATGCATCAGCGTAAATAATGAAATCATTTAGATGTTTCGTATTGAATATTACGTAATACCTAACAAACATAATATCTCTCAAAATATTTCAATACAGCCAAATACAAAAAAAAAAAAAAAGAGAAAAAATGAGAAGAAAAAATATTCTCTCTTTGCAACTACCTCTCCCCTACGCATTAAAACAGTATATTGGATATGTAAACAAAATTTGTTATACAACTCGTTCTGTATTTACACAAAAATACATTGACACTTGTCAATTTATATCACTCGACCTTCGGTCTCGTGATATAAGTATTGACTCGTGTCAATGTATTTTTGTGTATACAGAACTCTTAATTAATAACAAATTTAGTTTACATATTCAATAATCTACTATTACTACATCAATATCGCTTCAACATCCTTATAATAACGCGTATGATAATAAAATGTTTTGAATCTTAGACTTGTTGGAATTTCATAGTAAAATTCGGTGAATTAGATATTACAAAAAAACAAAAACAAAAATAATAATATATATACTTAAATAACGACTTTTGAAATTTTTTTTTTTTAGCTTTTCGAAATTTGAAAGTTGATGAAAACAATAGTGAGTTTCTAATTCAACATTTTTTTTTTTTTTTTGGTTGTGGTTCTTTTTATAAAACTTAAATATATAAAAGAAAATTATTAGGTAAAACGTAACTGAAACCAAATAAAAAAAATTATACGTTCTCGCCACAACAAACCTTCAATGAAACATTTCGCTTTTAACGATTGACATTGACGAATGAAATTTATTCTTCTTTTTATGTTTTTTTTACAAAGCCTCAATTAAAGATTTAAAGAAACCATTTGATTTTGTTATACATTTTTTTTTTTCTTCAAATATAATCATCTAATTTAGTTTCAAACAACTTGATTTCGTTTGTAATTTGGAAATTTTTAGTTTAATAGTTTAATAGAGTTTAATCCAATATTAGTTTTGGTGATTTTCTATTGTCGACGAACTACATATATGTGTGTATGATCTATAACGATGTAATAATAGAGAACTCCTAAGACAATATCATATTAGGATAAACGAAGTATGGGTTAACATAAATGAAGTTTCTTTTCAAAATATGATATCACACTATGTTGGAAACATAAGTACAAAAATATCTATTTAAACTTTTGCAGTCAATAGAAGTCTAAGGAATAATACAAAACAAACTTTAAATTTTCACCCACAACATACATTTACTTTAACTCACTTCTACTACTTACTAATACACATTTAAGCTGTAACATCTCTTGTCTCAATAACTATACATTAATTGTTAATAGTTGCAACAAATTTTAATAAAATCTTCTTTCAGTAGGTTTAAATATTAGTTTTTATGATTCCAAAACGTATACAACGACCGACGATGAAAAAAGGAATTTGATAAGGAATTCTTAAAAAAAGAAAAAGAAATACAAATTGTTTGCAAAAATTTTCCTGGAATCGGAACAAAAAATAATGAAGTATAAATTTATATTGCAAAATGTTTTGCGAAAATTTTCGTAAGGAATTTGATTGGAAACAAGTAGGTATATGTATAAAAAAAACAAATTATATAAAATATTATTTAAGTTCTTAAAATAGAACTTATATTTGTAATTTTATTTATCAAATACTGTCAGAAAAATTTCTTATTGGCAATAAAAATCATAATTAACTTAGTAAAATTCAATTTTGATTTCATTGATAAATTATGAAAAATATTTTTAATGGTATAGTACGATTCAAATCACTTGACCAATCCGTTATGTAAAGCTTTCCCTTTCCATTAAAAAATGCATACAAAATTTAGGGGAAATTATTTAAGAAAAAAGCTCATGCAATTTTTGTATAATAATTTTATTCAAATTTTACCCTCTCTTAAAAGCTCATTGGTCAAGTGATTTGAATCGTACTATAGTTATAGTACGATTCAAATCACTTGACCAATGAGCTTTTAAGAGAGGGTAAAATTTGAATAAAATTATTATACAAAAATTGCATGAGCTTTTTTCTTAAATAATTTCCCCTAAATTTTGTATGCATTTTTTAATGGAAAGGGAAAGCTTTACATAACGGATTGGTCAAGTGATTTGAATCGTACTATACTACAAACTAGGTAATCGTGCATAATATGTGATGTGCCAAAATCATATAATTTTCTTAGAAAACTTTAACTTACTTAAATCAAAAATTTTACAATATTTATTGCAATTATATTTATACCTACAATTATATATAAAATAGGGGTGTCAAAGATAAAAGATCTTTTTAATAAGATCTAACAAAAACTTTACGTGTTTCACAAATAACAATTGAAAAATGACAATGACCTTATCCTTTTAATACCAACACAAAGTATATATATATATACAATCTTCTAGTTTTCAGTTATTGTACAGTATTTAATATTTCTTGATATTTATATAACGACCGCGACATTAAGATTTGATTGAAAGTTTTAGCATTGAATTGAACATATTTTATTTTATAAATGTAATCCCGTACTGCCATAAATAACATTTAAAACATTAAAGGTTTTAGAAAGAAGAAAAAAAAACTAAAAACAGCATCAACAAGTTACAAAAATAATTTTTATGACTTTGAAAACCGAAGACGTGATTATTAAAAAATTAATTTATAAAACTAAAATTCTAAATGCACGCGAACCATAATTATAATGCGGTAGAATGACACTTTGTTATTCCATTTAAAGCTTTTTGTTACAGATATTATTATTATTATTATGAATAAATAAATATATGTTTAATAAAGTGATGAAACAAACAAGAAAATTAATAAAATGTACCCTTTTAGAAATAAATAAGAAACTGCATCAGGTGGTTGTCTTAAAAATTTCCAATATTGAAGTGTATATATTATACATGCGAACTTGATGCGTGCCGAAGAAAATTCAAATGTTAGCACCACTTTGATTATCGTTTAAGAAAATTTTGGCTAAAATTTCTGGATAAAAATAGTTTCTTAATTTATTAGTGTTATCTGTATAACAATTATTGTAAGTAGTTGTTCTAATTATACATAAACATTTTCTAGAAAGTAATTTCTATATAGATTTAATTTCAGAACATAAGAAAAAGTACAAATTTTCTTTGTTGTCATGATTCTTTTATATTCTTGACATAAGACTACCACAGTAAATATTAATTTTATTTTTTGTGGTTTCTCTACATATTTTTATATGATTTATTCTCTCTTTTATATCGAAAAGAAAAGTTCATTAGACTCGTAAAATAAAGATATAATTGGATTTATATTTTATATACAAAATATTAATTACAATGAAAATTACCCCATATTCTCAGTTATTTTCAGGTCTGGTAAACAAAAACTTAATAGCCGAAAGTTCGAGTTAGCTTTTTACTTAAATATTTTCAATTATTAGATCATTTTATGGTTGTTATTATTTAATCGTCCAAATGAATTAAAAACAATTTTGTTAACTCTGAATATGATTTTCAATTTTCTTTCCTTTGTATTTACAGTTGGCGAAACTTCTACCATTAATGGAATCTAATTGCTCCAAACACATTCGATTTTTAATGTGTTCTACAATTTTTCCATTATGTTCGTCTGATGTTTCGAAACCAGTAACGGCATGTAAAACTTTATGTGAAAGTGTCAAAGAGGATTGTAAAATGGAATCCCTTATTGATCATTTATGGCCAGAATTTCTTAAATGCGACACATTACCAGAACATGACAAGAAAGAGTTATGTATGGAAATACCACAAGCTGAAAATAAAATTGAAAAAACTGAAAAAATCGAAAAAACTTCACCTCAGCAACAAATAATTTGGCCGTGGCTTCCATGGAAGTCAGCACCAGGAGCTAATCTACCGAAAATCTCATTGGAGCCTAAAATCATTTGCCCAACAAATTATACAGAATTCGAAGAAATTTGTGTGCCAGAATGTAATACAGACGCACTGTACACTAATGAGCAGAAAAAAATTTCTGAAGCACTTACATTGGCATTATCAGCAGTATGCTTTGTGCTAACACTGTTTTCATTGGTGACTTTTTGGGCTGAACCAACAAGATTTGGATACCCTGAGAGACCAGTGTTATTCCTATGCTTATGTTACAATCTATTGAGCATTTGTTATTTAGAACGCATTGTATTCCATAATTCATCACGTGAATATGACAATAATGATAGTAATATCAGTTCCACTGCTGCTGGATTATGTACATTATCACCTCCTTGCTTAGCTTCTTACATAACCACCAGTTACTTAACGTTATGCGCTACATCATGGTGGCTAGTGTTTGCTCTATGCTTTTATTTATCATCGAATAAAAAGTGGTCAAGTGAAGCCCTCGAAAAGAAATCTGGACTTTTTCATGTTTTGGCTTGGGTTTGCTCATTGGCACCACCGATTTTTGCATTACTATGTGGTGCGGTACGTCCAAACGAATTAACTGGAATGTGTAGTGCACCAGGATTTGTTGAAGTACCAGCAATGGCTTTATTAGGTATTGGTGCTTTTTTTACAATAAAAGCATCTAGGTCATTGAAAATTTTGCAAGAGGAAATTCGTACTCCAAATGGCAGTCAACAAAGATTCTCACAAATTCGCAGACGAGTACTTTTATTCAGTTCAGTTTTTTTCATTCCAACTGTGATTGCCGTCGTATTAGCATTTTTTGAAAAAATTGATTCACATGTGCCACCATGTCTTCCGGACGATTGCGAACCACCCAATAAAACTTCAGCTGCTTTATCATTTTTAAAGCTATTCTTTCATTTAACTGGAGGTACATTAACAGGTATGTGGGTATGGTCACGTAAAACATGTGAATCATATCGTAGTCGCATCACACATTCTCCCAATTCATCAATAACTTATAAATCAGCGTCGGGATTGCCAATTAAAAAAGGAGTAGCAACTAAGACAATACAGCCTCTATACAGTGGTATTAATTTCCATAATGTCCCTGTGTATAATGGCCACACGAGAGTGTAGCAATCCAGGAATAGTTATTACTTAGGAATAATAGTAGAATTTTAAAATTATATGATTTTTTAGATAAATTATTTCAATATTGATTATAAAGTCTTTTGTATAAAAATACTTAAAGATCTAAGATCTTAGTAGTTAGGTGCTTATGATTTTTATATTTTTCTTTTTTTGTAATTCAAAACTAATTTTTTTTTTGTTTATTTTCTTACTGTACATAAATAAATTTAAAATTAATTAAAATTATAATTTTGAATTCAGTGTCCTTTTGTATATGAAGTGATTGGGATTGTAAAAGTTAAATATGCGCCCAGGCGTCGTTAGTTAGATATAAAATTTCAATCCCTTCATGAAATAAAATAATTTAAAATATTAGTTAAGTAGGAAATTATTTACATAAGTTGACGAAATATATATTATAAATAATACATAATAGTTATAAGGACAATTAATAAACTATATATATATTCATTGTAATATTTTCTCAGACAGATAAAAATCAATACAAAATGTTTTTTGTTGTCCTATCCTGTAGTTATGTATAAACAATCGGCTTCAAAAATTAATCTGAAAATTACACTTTAATTTATTAAAATAGATAAGAAAATTTAAATTTGTAACTTTTACAACAAGAGTTGGTTCGACGGTGAAACAAAATATTTACCACCAGCATTCATTTAATATATTATGTATAAGTTTTTAGAATCAAATTTCAAAAATCAGGAAAAACAATTTTGTTTCCTTTTTCGATTAATAAAAATTTTAAGAAAACGTTGAATAAATTATGATTTTTTTCTATATCTGCAAAAAACACATTTGAAGATCTAACTGTATAAATAAATATACGTATATACTTTCTTAATATTTCCGGGCATATAATAACAGTATGTATTGTGATAGGCAAAATATTGGAAAAATCTGAACTACTTGAAAGGATAATAAAAATGTTTAAAATCAATAAAATAAAATATAAATAAAATAAATTAAGGATAAGCTGCGGCATTATAATAGTCAAACATTCTGCAAAGATTCGGTGCTCTTTTGAACTCACTCATACTGATTATTGGATATAATATGTTACAATATTTTAAAACCCATTTTTTCACTATAACCTGAGTTTGAAAAGGGATGTTAAAATAAACCCAGAACGAATGTTATAATTCAAAGGTGTTGTTTCAGGCTATAATTTTGAAGTTCTTAATTTGAAGCACAAAGAATGTTCATAAAATAATTTAAAAATATTTAAAAACATTTATCTATTTTTCTATAAGTTATATACGAATAAAATAAAAATAGTTATTTTTTTTTTTTATGTATTTATATGCTAAATTTTTATAATAAAATAATTATACATTATGTAAGTATAAGATAAAGAAATAAAAATTGTATACTTTTACACAAAAAAAAAAATATTTCTCTTTTAAAGCAATAATCCCATTTGTAGAGACTAATCAAGCATCCTGATATTTTCAAAATAAAGTGAACAAGATCTATATGTAGCTTTTATGTATAACAGTTGATTTTCTTATAATTGTATGATTTTTCTTCAATATCGTTTGCAAAGCATCAAAACAATAATTAACTAACTATGTATATTAGTAGGAAATTAGGTACAAATACTTTCTCACATTTTTAAGATATTAAGCTATACATACATTTAGATATTCCCTGCATACTATTACTTACTACATATATAATTTCTAACCGTATAGTTGTTTTATTAAATAATTTATTTAAATTAAAAAAAAATGTTTTTTAATTTTTTTTTTCAATTTATATATAAATTCTAAAAATCTCACTTTTAATTATAAATTATCTCAATTTCAAGTTTCATTTTTCAAATAAAACACTTACTACCTAAACCCAAATAGAGAGATCTAAAAGTCTTTCACGCAACACGATTTTAATACATGTATATATATTTATGTATATAGTATAATAGAATAGTATATAGTATGTATAATATTATAGTATATATGTATATTATACAATATGTATAATAGTATGAAATGAAGTAGATACTTAACTCTAACTATAGATAATATGGATAATAAGTACTTTATATCACAAACAAATATCAAAAACAAAATATGCATATAACAAAAAAACAAAAATAATAATCCCTCCAAACTTTTTCGAACATATTCGATTTATCTACTACGCTCCGCCGCCAAATTATCTCACAAAAAAGTTTTAAAATTTTATGAATTTATATTTTCTTATTTTTTTTTTTTATATTAAAAACGGTACTTTTCCGTTAGCAGTGCGCAAATGTACGGCGCAAAAAATTAAAATGCAAAGCGAAGCAGAAATGTTACCGAAAACTTATAGTCATTTAAAATGAATAGTTTTTTCGTGTATCGGGGGACGGCTGCCGCCTCCACCGAACACCCTAGGACACCTTTTTTTTTTTTTTTTCTTGGCGCGCTTCGCGCGAAGCGAATGGGACGGGGACTCTGTAAATTTCTGCACAACTGGTGTAATTTAAAAAACGAACATGCACGAACCAGTTGTGCAGAAATTTACAGAGTCCCCGTTCCATTCGCTTCGCGCGAAGCGCGCCAAAAAAAAAAAAGGTGCCCTAGGGGGTCCCCCGATACACGAAAAAACTATTCATTTTTAATGACCATAAGTTTTCGGTAACATTTCTGCTTCGTTTTGCGTCTTGATTCACAATTTTTTGCGCCGTCCATTTGCTCCGGCTAACGGAAAAGTACCTTAAAAACATTCAAAATATTTTTGATTTTTTATAATTTAAATAAATTATAAATTTATTTCTAAAAAATAATTAATCTAAAATTTGTTATCTTAGAAAATAAAGTTTAAAATGTCTACCAGATGGAGCATTCCAATTTTCGAATTTGTTGAAATGTCAATTTTAGGATTTTTTTTTCGAAGATAACCTATTTTTTTTGGCTGCTCCCAGTCTGCATTTCTTTTTATTTTATTAACATTAAGAAAAAAAATAGTTACGAAAAAGAAATTAATTTGTTTTTTTTTTTTGTTTTAATAAATTCGCTTATCACATTTAAAATTTTTTTTAATTTTTAAGTTAAAATTGGAATTACAAGGTGAATATTATATTCAAATAATTTTTTTTTTTGTGATGATAAAATTAAAGAAAAACAAAGAAAAATTAATTTTTTTTTTTCTAAGTTCAATATAAAATGTGTGCAATAGCAATTATTAACAAAAAGAAGAAAAAAAAAATTTAATTAACCTCAATAAAGAAACCAAAAGAAAAAAAATTAAATAGATCCCCGTTTTTACCTAATTGGCCTATTTTTTGTTTTTTTTTATATATTTGGCTTATCTGCTTTTTTTTTAATTCAAATTTTAAATAACAATAGAAAAGAGCTTATTTGTTTAAATTTCTCTTTGCGTGGCTGCCTGCCTGGGTTTCTTCTAGAAATTTTGACATCATTACATGTGTTTTTGTTTCTTCCTTACAATGTTGCGAAAAAAATTAACAATTACGATTTTTATTATTTTACGTCCAGAGTTAAACATAATATCTCTGGGTTTTGAGTAGAGAGGGGGGGTGCCTTAACGTCAAGTGAGATAAAGTCAATTGACTTTAAGTCGCTTTCAAAATGACATAAAGTCAATTGATTTTATGTCTTTTTCTAAAATGTGACATAAGGTCAATTGACTTTATGTCACTGTAGATCTTCATTTTATCTCACATTTTAGAAGAAGACATAAAGTCAATTGACTTCATGTCGTTTTTAAAAGTGACTTAAAGTCAATTCATTTTATGTCACTTTAAATATTTTTTGCAAAGCGACATAAGGTCAATTGGCCTTATGTCCTTTTCCAAATTTATTATCATTCTCTGCATCAGACGAAAAATTAAATAAGACCGCAATCAAAATCATTGCGGCCGTATTTCATTGAAATAAGGCCGCGACAAAAAAAAATTTTTTTTCGGAAGGCTAATTTTATTTTTATAAATGAAATAAGGCCGCGTTGTAATTTCATGTTTCAAAATGAAATAAGACCTCGATAAAAAATTCTTGTGAAGTGAGCACACAGGGCAGGGGGCACCAGGCCGGCGGACGGGCGGTTGGTCAGTGGGATTTGCGGCGAAATTAGACCTCCGAGCGAAGTTTTGTGTTGCGGTCTTATTTCATTTTTCAAAATGAAATAAGGCCGCGAGCACTTTTTTGCGGTCTTATTTCATTTTTCAAAATGAAATAAGACCGCAACAAAAAACCTATCGCGGCCTTATTTCACGAGGCCTTACTTCACTGCGCCCATATTAGCTCATGATTCTTTTTTTTTTTTTTTTTATTTGCATATAATAATATTAGCTTTATTGTTTTACAGTTCATTCTTAGACCAATAAGAACAATCTATTTATTGAACATTATCAAAAAAATATATCTTGACTTTAGACTTTATGTAACTCAATCTTTTTTTTGCAAAGCGACATAAGGTCAATTGACTTATGTTTCTTCAGATCTTGACTTTATGTCGCATTTTAAAAGAAGGCATAAAATCAATTGACTTTATGTCGTTTTGTAAGTAAATTAAAGTCAATTGACTTTATGTCACTTTTAATTTTTTTTGCAAAGCGACATAAGGTCATTTGACTTTAGGTCACTTTAAATCTTGACTTTATGTCACTTTTCAGAAAAAGAGATAAGATCAATTGACTTTATGTCATTTTGAAAGCGACTTAAAGTCAATTGACTTTATGTCACTTGACGTTAAGGCACCCCCCCGAGTAGAGATACCCGCCTGGCAGGGTTGCCGAATTGAGTGTAATTACCCAAAATATGGGTATTTCAGACTATCCTTGGGTATTTTTTGGGTAATTAATTTTTTTGGTATTTCATCCAGTCCACTATACATTCACTCAGGATATGAAATAGAGTACGATTCAAATCAGTTGACCAATAAGCTTTTAAGAGAGGGTAAAATTTGAATAAATCTATTATAAAAAATTGCATGAGCTTTTTTCTTAAATAATTTCCTCTAAATTTTGTATGGAATTTTGTAATGGAAAGGGATAGCTTTGCATAACGAATTGGTCAAGTGATTTGAATTACTCTAACATACATTTTTTTATTGTCACGCTCTATAAATTTATAATATTTTTCTTTCCTCTTTTCTTCGAATTTGACAGGCCTTGTAACTGATACCCTTCGGAAAGTATATAAAAATAACATGTGGCAGTTCCGTTCTATTTCTTTCGCATTTTACGTTACCAGTTCTTCCGTTTTCTGTTTTGCTTATTCAAGAAATATTAAATTTGTTTTTTGGGTATTTTATCCCAAATTTGGGTATTTTCAGGTTTTTTTTGGGGAATTCAATAACTTCCATTCGGCAACCGTAATGACAACTTAATAAATTGAGGGAAAAACTAAAATTAGATAGGTGATAAAAATGTAGGTAGGTACCTAGACAGATATTTACTTAGGTGGGTTATTATGTATTAACCGATTCAATAAATTTTGCGACAAGGGGGCCATATGTATGAAACGAGGGGGGGTTTTCCCCCAAAAAAAAACCGTCTTGGGTTCGACGTTTTGGGGCCAGTGAAAAAAACTGAAATTCTGTCAGTGTTACCGATTTGCACTTTTATTTTTATGCTTAACCGCTTGGGCAAACTCGACCAACGGACGCGACGCAAACGTTAATGACCATATATAAATTTACGTTAGCGTCATTAACGTCGTTAAGGTGAAAACACAATTGGGGCGACAACGACGGCGACAACGACGGCGACAGCGATTTTTCATATAAAAAAGTCGCTCGCCTCAGTTGTTTCATTCTCATACAAATATATGGTTTTTGACAGCCGCTATCGCTATCGCCCCAACTGTGTTTTCACCTTTAACGTCGAGACTGTTCGCACCCATATATTTTCATACATTTAATATTTCTTACGTCATTTGCGTCGCGTCCGTCACGTCGATTTTAACCAAACTATATTGAACGAAATAAGAAATGAAATAGGAAGCCAAGTCGTAATTTTTTAGAATATCTAGTTTCAATACCTTTTAAGCCACCAAAACGACAAAAGTAAAATCGTATGAAATTGTATGATACATGTTATATTGATTAGTTTAATGACGGCGTGAACGTTAAAATAATTAAACTTTTTATATTTTTACGCCGTCTGTGTCAAAATCTTTGTTATATTTAAAGTTACCTATACAATTTTAAAACGTTTACAAACAGAAAAAAAAAATTGGTTTCTGTCAAGCAAGTTGCAAATCGGCAGATCGGCTTACTTATCATGAACTTCTGTGGTGGCATGTTAAGTTGTCACTCGAACAGCGAAGATGTATCGAACATCGAAGCAAGTGGATTTTTTGGCAACATGTTAAGATTTTCTCGCTTCGATACTTTCGAAAATCATTTTCTGAAATAATTTTTGACGTTAAAAAAAAAAAAAAAGACAAAAAGTAAATAATAATAAATAATTTTTCATGCCTAGAGCCTAGTTATTTTTATTTACATTAATTTTTTAATTTTTGTAAATAAAAATGTGTACCTACCTACCTTTTTTTTTATTAAATATAAAAATAAGCTAAATAATTAAAAAAAAAATATTTTTTATTCAAAATTAATTTTTATAAATAATTTTGAATAAAAATTATTTCTTTTTTCATACATTTTTTTTATTCGATTCCGTATAAAGGCCGGTATTCAACTGAAGATAAAGTACAAGATAAATTTTATCTTGAAAAGGAACATTATTGAGTGAGATAAAAATTTACACATGACTTTCTGACTTATGTACTTGACACTTGACATTATTTTCGTTTTAATCTTCAACTCCTTCTTCCAAAAAATCCGCGTAAAAAAAAATATATTTTGATAAAAACTATCTAAACAGTTTTATTTTTAATTTACTTACCTCCCAACTTTCATCCATTTTATTTAATTAATTTTTTATTGGTAAATATTATAGAAATTATTTTAGTTTTCTAATTTTTGATGAAAAACAAACTTTAAACAACAAACAACAAACGTCAAATTCTTTTTACACGACCTAATGTCAAAATTTATCTTGAAAAAAATGTTCAAAACATTCTTTGCAAGATAAATTTTTGAAATAAAATTTATTTGAGTGAAAATATTTTCATACAATTTTTACTCAGATAAATTTCCATTTATCTTCAGTTGGGTACCGATAAATTAAATTCACTCAGATAAAATTTATCTCAGATAAAATTTTATATGAAAAATTTGATTTTATCTCCAGTTGAATACCGGAATTTTTGTGATACCGTAGCGAGAAAACGTAGAAGCGATTTTGTCATAACATACTGCCATTCGATCGAATGTCGAATATCGAATTTTTCGAAATCTTAACATCCCACCACTGCAAATAAATTTAAAGTGTGTAATTTTTTTCAAGCAACATGTTCGCTTCGCTTGGAATCTGAACATTTCATTAAAGTTTCAAAAAAAAAAAAAAAAAAAGGAATAGGTGCCCAAAACTAATCTTTTTTTTTTTATCTTTGAGCGAATTTAAGATAAGGCGATTTATATATGTGTGCTTTTTGAATTATTGAAAACTTTTGACAAAATGAGAATATCTTCTTCACTTTTTCTGCAATTTTATCTCCCCTAAATGTTAGGTATACTTCATTTCAATTTCAATTTTTTTTTGCCTAATGAATTTTCATTGGAACATCTGCCAGTTAGATTTCAAAAATAATTTAATTTATATCGTTTTTTGTTTAAATTTAATTACAAGAAAAAATACAAAAATATAATATACCTACCTAATATAATTTTATTTCGTAGAATTTCTTAAATTGTATATTAATGATTTGAAAACAAAATGGCTGGAAAAAAGAGCAGACAAAATAAACCAAATAATGATGGCAATTCGACAGATTCATGCGAAGAGAATAGTAAGCAATCAACAACTAATCCAACAAGTCCGACAAGCGATTGTCAGCATATTAAAAAGTCAATTGATTTGCCAAAATTGCGTAAATTATTTAAAACAAATAATTTAGATACAGAATGTAAGGAATGTACCATTTGTCCACCAATTACTGGTGATGAAGAATTTGAATATGATAAAACTTTGTGGCTATGCCTAAAATGTGGATCACAATTATGTGGTCGTTCTAAAAATCAACATGCACTCAAGCATTACAATGTGAGAATTAATATAATATAAATTAATTTTTAATTTATTTCACGCTATTAAGTTTTCAAACTGATCTTGCCTACCGAATACAATTAATTCTCTAATGATTTTCAATTTTAAATATAATTTTTTAATTTCATACCTTTTCCTCAAAAAAATAGTTGGTTCATTTGATTTTATTAATTGATTTTTTTTTGCTTCTATTAAAGACACCCCGATCGGAGTCACATGCGTTAACACTAAATACAACAACACATGAAATATGGTGCTATTGTTGTGATGATGAGGTTAAAGCTAAATCACGTAAAAATTTATTGGATTGTGTTGAATTTGTCAAGAAAATTTCACAAAAACCACAGGCATTAGAATTGAACAACGGTGGCGACACTCCTGAAATAAATAATATTCAAGAAAAAATTTTAGCTACTTATGAAACAACAATGTGTCCATTATTAAGTGATATAGGGCTGCCAAGCTCAAGTGGACCCTCAATATCAATTAAAACAACATCACCTATACCTGGTATGGCTAAAAGGGTTCAAACAGATAAGCCAATTATGCCATCATTGGGTTTACAAATGGAAATTGAGAAATTGCCAAGAGTACGCGGCTTAACAAATTTGGGAAATACTTGCTTTTTTAATGCAGTCCTACAATGTTTAGCCCAAACTCCTTATTTATTGGAAGTTTTAAAAGAATCATCAGAAGCTGGTGAAGAGTAAGATTTTATTAATATGTACAATAGATAGATTTATAAGTAAACAACATTTTTTGTTATTTATAAAAATGAAAATCAACTTATTATTTTATTACAGGTTTACTTTACCCGGTGGTGATTTTGAAATGTGCGATAAGGAAAAGATTAATTTAATGCCAATCGAAGGTAAATTACAAAGTTGGGGTGGACTAACAAAGGCATTAGCAGAATCTTTGGAAGAATTACAAAGTGGAGGTAAAATTTGATTTCAACATAAATAATGTAAAATAAACTTCATTATTTTTTACTCTATTTTTAAAATTTTTTAGGAGGTGTTTTTAATCCAAGTAAATTATTTAATAAGCTAACATCAAAATGTCCACAATTTCAGGGTGGAGATCAACATGACTCACACGAATTGCTTCGGCATTTGTTAGAAAGTGTTAGGTAAATTTCGTAGGATTCTTTGTGTTTCAACAAAAACTATAAAAAAAATTATTTTTGATTAGGTCTGAAGATTTGCATCGATATCAAAAAGTTATCTTAAACTATCTTGGATATCAGACCAATGATGATGTTAGCGATGAGATGCGTTACAAATGTAAATTGTATGGTCAGCAAGTAACTGAACGTATTTTACGACCAGAGCAAGTTTTCCGTGGATTTTTGGTCTCAACGTTGGAATGTCAAGATTGTCATAATACATCCAGCCGACATGAAAATTTTTTGGATATATCTTTACCTGTTAGTGTTGAAAAGCCTGCACCTCCAATGCGAAGAAAAACAAGTCCTGATTCATCACCGATTTTAGGTTTTGCGTCAACTGGTCTATCAAAGCACCAAATAAAGAAGGAAAAGGAAAAAGAACGTAAGGCTAAACGTGCTCAAAAGCATCACAATAAAAAAAATGCTATAACAATTTCAATATCCGGTACCGGGGAAAATGGTGAGTAATTTTCATGAGATAAAAAAGGTTGTTCTAATCACATTCCTTTTACACAAAACAAATTAATAAACATTTTAAATACTTTTAGGTGAAATTACAACTACAAATCTTAACGCCACCTCTAGAACTAGTTCTTCGTCATCCGATTCTGATGCTGATGTGGAAGATAATTTAATTGACGACAATCCCAAATTAAGTGGCTCAACTAATTTTGATTCCAATGGGAATAATTTAATCAGTCCAATAGGAGCATCGTCTAGTGAAAAACGAGGTGATTCACCTGAAAATCCTAACAAAGATTCCAATGACGATGAAAATGATTCAGGTATTGCAACAAGCCCCTCAGCTGCTGCTGATGGATCTACAGAGCAAATTCCAGACGCTAAAAACGTTGTTTTAGCTTTGGGTATAAGCGAGCAAAGTGCTACATTGTTGAGACAGCGATCTCGTGAAGGAGTTACACCAAATGCACTACAGTTAGAATTGGAAAATTTGAGTTTAAATGGGGATATGAATAACGATATTTTGGAAGCCCAAAAACAAGCAAAAGCAAAGCTTAAGCAACGTTGTCGCACTCAGTCTTATTCTGATTGGAATTCAACTATGGCTCCTAGATATCAATGTGAAAGTGGCGAATGTTCGATACAGTCATGCTTAAATAATTTTACGGCTCTCGAATTAATGACTGGAAATAACAAAGTTGGATGTGATGAATGTACAGAACGAGCGCATGGAAAAGAGGGAAAAACTATTTACACCAACTCAACAAAGCAGTTCCTCATTTCAAGTCCGCCTGCAGTATTAATATTGCATTTAAAACGTTTTCAAGTAGGTCCTCGATCTATGTTTCGGAAATTAACCCGTGCTGTTTCATTCACCACGATTCTAGAAATAGCACCATTTTGCGGCTCCAAAGTTAAAAATTTACCAAATATTAATCGAAAACAAAAGAAATTACTTTATGCCCTATATGGAATTGTAGAGCATTCTGGGGGAATGTACGGCGGTCATTATACTGCATTTGTCAAAGTTCGCCCAAAACTTGACTCGAAAGACCCACGTTGGAAATTTATACCTCAGGGCAGTAAGGCGGAATTAGATCAAACTGATGAACAAAAAGCAACACTTGATATGCTATCTGCTAAAGAAAAGGCGAGAGAACAGCGTATTAAAGCTAATGATAGTGATGATTATTCATCAAGTAACTCGGATAATTCTTCTGAAGATGCTGAAAGCTTAGAGGGCGCTGTTGGTGGATCTCCAACTGCCGAACCAGTGGTTGAAGCACCACATGGTAAATGGTATTTTGTTTCCGATAGCAGAGTACAAGAAGTATCCGAAGACTCTGCATTAAAGGCACAAGCATATTTATTGTTTTATGAAAGAATATATTAAAATGGTTAATCATTGCAGTTTTTTGAAGCATTTTACAACGTTTGAAAATATTTCAGATATTTAAGCATTTTTTTTATTTTGTTTGTAAAATAATTTTAGCCCCTACATGTATTTATAATCAATTACGCTAAAAATTTAACGATATAAAATTATATTAAACCTGCAAAAAATGGAAATGGTAATGTTGTTTTTCACATAAAAATTTTTATTTTAGATTACATTTCAACGAAATCTTTAATACACAAAGTTAGACTTAGTTCCACAATTCAATTAGTTTTTTAAACACCCTTGAAAGCGAAGTATAATTTACATTCAAATTTTTAATCAAACAAAGTTACATTTTCAACGATGTTATAAAATTTTCAAATTTCTTTTCATTTTTACATAATCACTGATTTTTTTAAACAAATTTTGTGGATCTTGAAGTTCATTCAAACCTTTGTAATGTAATTCAAACAATGGGACCTCATCCTTGATTTTAGAGCCAGCTACAACAATGAGAGGATATCCCATTCTTTTAGAATCTAATAATCTTCTTCCAATCGTTAGATCTGTTCTGTCATCTAAAAGTAGATTATCTACTTCACAAATTTCTGCAATTTTTAATAAAATATCATTACGTAAATTTCTAAAAATTTTATCTTCTGCACTTCCCTCTTTAGGTGGAATAAAGCAGACATCATAAGGCGCTAATAAAGTTGGCCATTTTAATTGATTCTCTGATGAATGAACTTCAAGAGCAGCGCTTACTAATCTTGAAACGCCAATACCGTAACAACCCATGAAGAAATAATCAGTTTTTCCTTTTGAGTTCAAAAATTTAGCATTTAACGGTTTACTGTATTTTTGGCCTAATAGAAAAGTATGTCCGATCTCGATACCACTCGACTTGGAGATGTTTTTTGATTTACATTTTAAACAAATTTCGTCTGCACATAAATTTTTATTAATTGCAGAACGGCAATCCAGGCAATGTAATATTATATCATCTCCAATATTTGAAATAATATGATACTCGTGTGAGAGACTACCACCTATAGTACCAGTTTCACCTTAAAAGAAATAAGGATTGTTATCTTACCAGATATAATATATTAGTTTACTTATATAAGTTATTTAATACCTTCAACTTTTATCCAAGGAATTTCTAAACTATTGAATAAAAGCTCATATTGCTGATTTACTGCCCCATACGTATTCTCAGCTTTTGCCAATGACTCATCAAAAGTATATAGGTCTTTCATCAAAAATTCTTTTGCTCGTATTAAACCAAATCGTGGTCTCATTTCATTCCTAAATTTTGATCCAATTTGATAAAGTTTTATTGGAAGTTGTTTGTAAGAAATTGGATATGATTGAGCTAAGAGCTGTGTTATAGACTCTTCATGCGTTGGACTAAGTAAAATTTGATTATCTTTGGAATTTTTATCATTTTGCAAAATAAATATTTCATCGATTCCGTCTGTCATCAACCGACCTGATGTTTTCCATAAAGATGTTGGTGTTAGTGATGGAAGAGTAATTTTTTGACTTGAAATATGTTTCATATGTCCATGAATGTGATCAATACATTTATCAACGGAACGTTGAGCTATCGGAGTTAGATGAAAAAGTCCTAAAAATAAAAAAAATATTAAGCACCATTCATTAAACACCTTGAATGGCTGGTCTAATTTAATATTAAATGAGAAGTGATTATGATTTAACTGCATAAATAAAATCTTTGCATGGCTTGCACTAATAAGGTAGATGTATCTTTGTATCTTAGAACTTAGAGCAAATAGAGTAGTCAGTTCTGAACATTTTTATAATGGGACTAATGTAGGAGGTAGGCGCGTATTTTAATTTCAATTTTCGATTTTATTTACTTGCCATTTCCGAGTGATTTTATTAATCCAGTTTCTGTCATAAGCTTTTGACTTTTTGAAATCGCTTCTTTTGGATTCAATTTTGCATTCTTTGGCACAATATTTTGCGGCCAAAACATTTTTGATACGCATTGGAACATTTTTTTTTTTTTAATTATTAATTTATGCGCTTTATTCTTATGTTGTAATAAAAGTTATTTTATGTATTATTTGGCTTCAATTATCCAATTTGAACGAAATTAGTTTATCAGACCCGGCGTTTTATTTTCCGTAATTTATTATTTACATTTTTATTTTATCTTCAATCAATGTCAAAAGAACAAGCAGGCACAAATGTAATGAAATTAACATAGGTAGGTTACGTATTTATTTTTTTGCTCAAACTACAATGCTACAAAAATTTCTGTGGCAGTGCGTTATTATTTTGTTGAAGAAAAACAAGAGAAATTTTAGGAGGAATATATATTTTTTTTTTTAGAATATCTAATATCTGTCCTAAAGCAGTTAGGCGAGAGTAAAAACATTAGTCTTGATTATTTATGATTGGATTTGTATGAGTATTTTATTTGAATTTTTGCTAGTGTAACAGGCAAGTTGATCATAAATTCTATGACAGTTGTTGTTGTATCACATTGTGCTACGTTACCTTTCTTACTATATGGCCTTTTAAAAACCAAAAAAAAAAACAACGTTTGGTAAGCTTATCATATGAATTGATTTTTTCAATTTTTCTAGGAAAAAATCAAAATAAACGCACATCAAAAACATTAAAAAATTAAAATAAAGATTTTAAGATTTCTGTGGAAATAAGCCAGTAGACAATCAAAGTCAAGTTCTCAAAGTTAATAGCGTAAAGGTAAGTACCGACCTACTCAATGTAGATAATCCTGTATATGTATATATTAAGAATTACTACAAGCATGTCACTTATTCATACAAGATACAATACCTATTAATCACTTTTTTTTTAAAGTTGTGAAGATTATATAATTTAAAAATAATTATTTTATCACAAGGATTTAACACACCTAAAATATAATGGGACAGACAACAACAAAAGAAACAGTTCCAGTAGTTAATGCTGTTTCTGCAATATCATCAGCAGCACCATCAGCAACATCAGCAACTACTGGTGATAAACCGAAATGTAAAGCTTGTTGTGCTTGTCCAGAAACTAAAAAGGCGCGAGATCAATGGTAGATTTATATTGAAATTGTGAATTACCTACCTACCTTTTGAAAAATTTGAATCTGATTTTAATAACTCGTTAATTTTGATACCTATCTTCCATTGACGTATCTTCCTAACTCTACCTTATTTCCGTTTTTGTAATTTATACTTGTACACCCACCTCTATATTTCTAATATCTTTCTAATGCTTATGATTTCTTTCCTGTTCATACAATACGAAACTAAACGCGATTAGCTATTATTTATAAAGTGGATACTCCTATATTTATTCCATATTAATCTTTATTAAATTTTATTTTCAGCGTTTTGGAAAATGGTGAAGAAAATTGTTCAAGTTTTATAGAAGCCCACAAAAAATGTATGCGTGACATGGGTTTCAACATTTAAACATCTTTCTATAGTTTATTTAGCTTACTTCTTTTGATTGATTGATTCAATTAGAAGCAATTTAGTAATTTATTTTGAAATGTGATCATTACACTTTGTTACAAATCAATAATTTTTTAATAAATAAATTAAAATAAAGATAATATTTATGTACCTATGATTTATAAAGCATAAAGCAGGCAAAGATTTTTAATTTGATATTTATACAATAAAGTTTTTCAAGAGTAACAAATTTACGATTCAACGTGAAGCTTCGTCTCAAGAATGTTGTCCTGATCGAGTTATGGAGCATAATTTCGTCGATACCACTTTAAAGCTTAAAAAAATTAAGAATCCTCTGAAACATTTTTTTGCTTAAATATTTTATTAACAAACAAAATTTATTTTGAAAACTAATATTGCACCCAGGATATATAAATAAAAATACGAAGATTGCAAAATCTTACGAAAATCGTCTTCCGTTCCATTCGTTTCGTTCCTTGAATTTCATTAAAATAAAGGGCTACTATTGACCTAATTCATAATAACACCTTGGTTTCCTTGTCATAACTTTACAATTTATTACTTCATCCGATGTTTAAAAATCTTAACATTCAAAAATTTGCAAAAAACATATTTTTGAATAGTAAATAACTTTTTAATTACAAGTTTTATTTTTACATTTTTTTGTATTTAATTGTTTTGTTACTTAATTTTAAATTTTTTTATTGATTACTTTTTCATCTTCATAGCAATAATGAAAATAAAAGGAAAATTTAAGCCAATGATTTTTTAATTCTTTTTTGTAATATTTTATTAAACGTTAAAGTTAAAATTTCCCTACTTTTCACAATGAATATAAAAACAGAAATTAACATTATATTTTTATTCCGTGAAATGTTATCATTTTAACATGATTTTGCTTCCTGTTTTTTTGCAGCCGCTATACATTTTGCCATTGTTGGTGATGCACGAGAAATAGAATCAGTCATGAAATAATCTTTCAATACCTTTTGCTTGACGTCAACTGGAGTATTATCAACCTTAGTATCCTACAAAAAAAATTAATACTGAAGAATTATTTAGTGAAAAATATTAGTTTAGCCTTATTTAAATATTTGTGAGTTTTCTTTTTCATATTGTTTTTATAATTAAAATTGAAATTTCCAAAAATTTCAGACTTTGGAGTATGATTTAGGTACGTTGAATGCATAAACTAAATTGGTAAGACACTCCCACAAAATATCAAAATTATTTTATATTATTCAATCAGGTATCGTAAGCAGGTATCGTTGTTGAAAAACACTCTCAACAACACTACAAATAACTCAAGTTTCCTCTTAGATTTACAAAAAATATTAAAACATTTCATTAGCTTGAAACTCTTACTCCAATTAATTGTTCTGCGACACATCCGACTACACTTTCTTCTAATTTTCCATATCTTACTAAATGTGGTGCAATATCTTCCATGCGATTTCTTAATTCATCTAAATTATCATACGGTAATGGAGTTCCTGAAAATAATTTATATTAGTAATAAGAATAAACATTTATTTTGCAAATTCCAATGTTGTGATGATAAGTAAAATTATGTACGATTTTGAAAAAATTTAATTCCCAAATGTGGAGTAACAACACTGTTAATATTCAAGGTAAGTACAAATCAAAGCAGTTAATCGGTACTACTATTACGAAAAAACATAATGCCCAAGGCTTTTCAATCATCGAAATTATCTGATAGAGTACGATTCAAATCACTTGACCAATCCGTTATGCAAAGCTTTCCCTTTCCATTACAAAATTCCATACAAAAGTTGCATGAGCTTTTTTCTTAAATAATTTCCCCTAAATTTTGTATGGAATTTTGTAATGGAAAGGGAAAGCTTTGCATAACGGATTGGTCAAGTGATTTGAATCGTACTCTAACTGTCAATAGGACTTTTTTTTGAAAAAGCGTTAAGTTAAAAAGTCAAAAACTGTTCACAAAAGCTTTGAGAGAAACTAAAAAAAAAAGAGAAAACGTTTCCTGTTTGAAATAACAAAAGTTCGTTCAAGAAACTAAATCTAAGAAGAAAAATTTTAATTAATTCGATAATTAAAGACATAAGTTTTTGGGTTTTTGCACCTAAAAAATTAGTTCAATCGAAGGCTCAATCAATCTTACCTACAACTTCTGATAAAGCCCTTATAATTTTCCAATCTTCTCTTGCCAAGCCTGGAGGGGTGACTGCAACTAATGTTTGTTGTGCTCTACCTTCGGTATTAACATATGTGGCTTGTTTTTCTGTATAAGCTGCTCCAGGCAATACAGCATCCGCTATCTGGGCACCAACATCCCCATGGTGACCAATATAAACAATAAAACAATCCTCTGGTAAATTAGACCGGTTGATTTTATTTCCATCAGCCCCTAACAAAAATAACACTTTGGGTTGTAAATGTTCAATTTCACAAACACCAGGACTATAGCCAATATCTAATGCACCAGCTTGAGAAGTATTCCGTTGCAATACATTGAAAGCATTCCAATTTTCTTTATTTAATTTATTAGCGAAAGTTTGAATTGATGCTAAAATACCAGCTCCATCAGCTCGTTCTAATAAATCAGAACCAACAATTACGGCGGGTTTTTTTGCATTTTTCATTGATCTTATGAATGGGTGTGGACAAGTACCAGAAAGTTCCTGAATCAAGCTCGCATCCTCCCCAACGTGCTAAAATAAAAAAAAAATTAAAACCTTTACTCACTTAAACTTCTATCCAAAGGGATATTACTTCGTAGTTATACGACAGGTCTACTTTTGGTCCGATTAAACCCAAATTGCTTTCATTATGAACATATCCTTTACGAAGTCGTGTATTGATAAGAGGTGCCTCATATCGTGGATTAGTTCCAATCAATAATACAGCATCGGCCTCCTCCAATGCTGCTATAGTTGAATTCATTAAATAGTTTGATCTGATATCAATGCCTGATCCATTACTTGGAAAGCCTTGTTCAGTGCATAGAGTTTCTGATCCATTTCTGTTGAGTAAATCCTTCAATGCTGTCATGCTCTCTACATCTGCCAAAGCTCCTGCAAGACCAGCAGCGCAACCATTAGATGCATTTTTAAGAACTTTAGCAATACTTATTAAAGCTCCTTCCCATTCAACAGCCTGCAATTCACCATTTGGCATTCGGATCATTGGAGCAATCAAACGTTGTCGTTTTAAACCATCACAAGAAAATCTAGACTTATCAGCCAGCCATTCTTCATTAACATCTTCATTTTCACGAGGCAAAATTCTTAAAACCTCACCTGTTCTGGTACTAACAACAATATTGCTTCCCACTGAATCAAGAACGTCGATAGAATCTATTTTACGAACTTCCCAAGGTCGAGCAACAAAACTGTACGGCTTGTTGGTTAAAGCTCCAACAGGGCACAAATCAATAACATTACCACTCAATTCGGTTAAAAAAAGTTTTTCGACATAAGTTCCAATTTGCATATCATTGCCTCTACCAGTAGTTCCTAAATCATCAACACCAGCGACTTCAGATGCGAAACGAATGCATCTAGTGCAATGAATACAGCGTGTCATTATTGTTTTGACTAATGGTCCTAAATCTTTATCTTCAACAGCTCGTTTTCCAGTATGATTTATATCGGTGAAACGTGATCTATCAGATCCGAATGCCATTGCTTGATCTTGAAGATCGCATTCGCCACCTTGATCACAAATTGGGCAATCCAATGGATGATTCATTAATAAGAATTCCATTACACCTTCACGAGCCTTACGTGTCATTTCTGAATTTGTTTTTATACGCCATCCTTTCATAACTGGCATAGCACAAGCAGCAACAGGTTTTGGACTCTTTTCGACTTCAACTAAACACATACGGCAATTACCAGCAACAGCTAAACGTTCATGATAACAGAAACGTGGAATTTCTACTCCAATTTGAGCTGCGGCCTAAAAAAAAAAATTAATAAAATATACCTAATTAACTAGATTTTTAGATAAATTCACCTGTAACACAGTGGTCCCTGGTTCAACAAGAACTGGAATATCATCTACAAATACTTCAATTTTTTGCGGCTTTTGGGCAGGGGTCTGTGACAAAGCTGATGACGAATGAATTTGCAGGGCCGCAGTTATATTTCGTGTTGGAGAAACAATAGTTAAGGCCTTTGTGAGCGGCGCTCGAAACATAATGCTCGTTTTTCTAGAAATAAATTAAGAATTTTAAATAAATCAACTTTCTTCTGCGTTCTCTGACAAATAAAATCAAAGTTACATAAGAAAAAGTTAGGTATTTTATTATTACGTTTCTTTTGATCCAAAAATAAAAATTTTAAATTTTGAATAGAAGAAGTTTATCTTTTTTATCAAATTAAATTCACTTTTTTAATTAAATGAATGAATAAAATGTTTGCAATAAAAAAAAAAACTTACTTTTTCTAAATTAAAATTGTTGAAATTTCTTATTTTCTATTTTTTTTTTAATTTTCAAAATTTTCGAACAGCTGATAGTTTCAATTGAAAGCCACTGTCAATTTTGACAACAAATTTTTTATTTATATTCGAAATATTAAAAAAAAATAAACTGATTGAAGCGAACACGGCTTCGCGCTTTCACTTAAAATTCCATTAATTTCGAAAAAATTTTAAGTAGCTAGAAAAACAAAAATAAAATTAATAAAATTTATTTATTGTATAGTATGGTATGGTATACTATTATAGATAGTATTCATTTTATATTTCATTTCATAGAACAAATTATGGTTTTTATGAGCCTATTTCAAATTGTCTCAGAAACTTAAATTTGTGTCTTGATGTCATGGATTTTAATTATTCTAGAATTGCTTTTAAAAATAAATTAAAAATATATATGATTGATAGGATTGCCAGACGTCCAGTTTTCATCTGGATTGTCCAGATTTCTTTGACCCTGTCCAGATTTAAAATATTTCAAATCTGGACATCAGGACAATCCATAAATTTCAGTGAGACAAATCTGGACATCTGGATTGTCCAGTTTTTCAATATTGTTAGCAGATAAAATAAAACTTGAAACAAAAAACTGTATTCAAAAACTAAATTTATTGTAAATATTATCTGAACTCAGTTCCGCTACCTTTTTATATTTAAAATATTTTTTCTTGTTTTTTTCTTACATATTGCATAAAAATTATTTTTTAGTTTTTTTTTTGAGTTTTCTAATCTAGCTTTTATGAACTTATAGTTCCTAATTAAATTATATTTAATGTAATTATTACCTAAAAGTGAGTGGCTGCGAATAGAATTTGGGTGCCTGAGAATAGGAGAAAATGGGTTTTTTTCTTTATTCTAAGAATTTTGCAAAAAAAATAAATTAACTAAAACAATTCAGGATTTATGTACAAAAAGTCTGAAAAATCCAAAAATCATAACTTTATAGTGAAGTGCTTATATTCTGTACTTTTTGTTCATTCAAATTGAAAAAATGAGTCAGGTGGCTGAGAATTGGCTACTACCTACATAGAAAAATGTTTTTTGATGGCGGAGAATTGGCTACTACGACTACCTACATACAAAAATGTTTTTTTTTTTTTCTTTACAAAAATTGCACTGGTTTTATATAATGTAGATTGTATCTAATTATTTTCACAATTTATAATAGGTTAGGTTAGGTTAGGTTGTAGCAGGTCGGAAATCCTGCGATTTCCTTGCACTTAGGCCGATCATTATGAATTAAATAAGCAATAAAATTATATTGATCGATGAATAAAACTAAATTAATTTATTTCATGGAAATTTTGAAAAAAATCATATCATTTTTGTCCAGATTTTTATCCAGATTTCTTTAGGTTTTGTCCATATTTGTCCAGATTTGAACCAATAAAATTTCAATTTGTCCAGATTTCGGGTTTTTAAAAACTGGTAACCCTAATGATTGAAAATTGTTATTAGAAATGAATTTATGTATTTAATAAAATAATAGAACTATTCTATGTGAATTTGAAAAATTATATAAGTTGAAATTTATTAGTTATTAGTAATTATTATGTATGTATTTAGTTTTAATAAGAGTTTGTACATATATAATGTTCAGGATCTGTGAAGGATTAAACCTGGTGGATTGAATAAATAAATAAATAAATAAATAAATTGTATAGTAATAAGGTATAATTTAGTATAGTACCGTATATAATATAGTATAGTATAGAATACTAATAATTAGAAATACTGTAGTTTGATAAACTGAACTCAACATTAGAAAGCATTTTAAATATAATGGAATGTAGCAGGTAAATGCTTATAAAAAGTTTGCGAAATGATAAATACACAACTAATTTATAAATTAATTATTATTGAAAAAAAAAAATTGTTTCTGTAGGTTTTGGTAGCTAAACCTACAAGTAAAAAATATCAGTCAAAAAATAAGCTTTAGGATTACAATTACAGTATATTATTAAGACGATTTTATAATGCCTTGTTTATAGCTAATTTACCTATCTGAAAAAATGGTACCGTAAAAACCGATTTTCTATGTTATTATTCTATTTATATTTAAGCAAATTTACTGAAAATGAAGATATTAATTTTATCTATTTTTCGTAAAAAGAATTTTTTAAAAATATTTTCAAATAATTAAGAAAATTTATTTTATTTTTTTTTTGATATCTGAAAAATTTCATTACTTCACAAAATTATTTTTTTGTTTCTTTTTCATTACGTTTCCTACCTATCATAATATTTTTTTACGATACCTTTCCTGTCAAAAAATTTTTTTATGTTTTTTTTTTAAATTTTTTGCAGTTGATTTTTTACTTTCAGATAAAATTAGCTGTAAATAGGTTTCCGGAACATTCCTCCAAAAATTACTTTACTGTGGTAGCTATAAACAACGCATAAGCCATTTGAATACCGTTTATAAATAAATATCTCAAGTTTTTTAACAGGATCTAAATTATTTAATTCAGAGTTCGGATAGGATGGGATGAAAAGGTATAGGTAACACTTATCAAAGAGAAGACACATACTATAATCTTTAAATGTATATACATATTGAAAAAGTTATTACAAGCTTCCGAAGTTTATTTTTTACCTTCCAATAATATTGAATCTATACAAATATTGTTGAAAAAAAAAATATAAACTTTGGTTGGTAGTTTTCGATGCTTTCCGATAATTTGTAAACTGGTTCATTTTCAAATAAATATACAAATTTATTTAATTTTATTCTGACCATTTTCTGTTAAAAGTATTTTTTGTAACTATGTTTATGGTATAAATAATGTTCATTAATTGAACAAATAACACAAAAATCTGACGCCATTCAATAAAATCTTTAAATTTTTCTTATTTTGTTCATATCCTGTAGAACATGACTTATCTTTTTCGAGTAACTATAATTGTACAAGTAACACATAATTATATATGTGTAGATACCTAGTAGATCACTTAATATATAAATTTACCTTACTTGTACTAAATTATAAGTAGCTTTAAGAAAATATCAAAAAATTCTCTTATTCTCACATAAAAAAAATATTTTTTTTTGCAATTAGATCAATTTTAGTAACACACCATTCTCCGTGCGACGTGGTTTAATGTGACGGAATTTGATTTTTTTAAATATTGTTTTTTTTTTTAATTTTTTTTCATCGAGCATGGCTTCAATTTTATTTAAAAATGGTTCAAATTCATTGAAAACATATTTCGCGAGAAAAAAATTATTTAATGTAAACGCATCTATATTAAATTAATTATTTAAAAAACCAAAATTTTCGAATTATTAAAAAACCAAAAATGTTACATAATAATTTAGAAAACGTAAATTGTCAGTTCAAATAAATCTCTTTTTTTTTTTAATAAACTTATTTTGCATATCTAATGAAAAAAAAATCTACACATATACCTCTAATTGCTTTAATTAAAGAAAAAAATATTCTTGTTCTGGAATCAAAAAAACAACATTATATAAAAATAGTAGGGTGATTAAAATAATTATATATATATGAAGGTTTTGTTTTGGCCATTTAGTAAAAAAAAAAAGATTTCAAAAAGTTCAATATGGAATAAGATTTAGTTCACTTAAAAAAATAACACAGAACCCTTAAAATAGTGTTTATAGTGTGTTGTTCATAGTTGAAATATGTATATTTGAAATGAAAAATTCCAAATTATTATAAAATTGAGTTTTTTTTGTCAATATTTCCAAATGTATAATGTCTGTTTTTGTTTTTAATGTTTTAAAACTTCTTATCGACTTACACTAAAGACTAAAATATGCTATCTTTTCTCTCGTTTCTTTTACATATAAGCGTATTAAAATACATAATGTGTGTTGGTTTTTCAAATCGCGTATGCTCTTAAATAAATATAAATTTCAGAATAATAAACTTATTTTTTGTATTAGTATATTATAGTACTCTACGCATATTTGTTGGAAAACTGAACATACTGATAACTCGAAAGAACTTAAATTAAAAAAAACATAAGAATTTAATTTTTTTAGTACTAAAAAATTATAAAAATTGAAAAGAAAAGTTTAATGCATAATATTTTCATTGTATATCTGTGTATTTTTTCAATAATCAATTCAAATGGAACTATTTTAAACAATTAATCTTACTTTAGAAATTTATCAAAAATTAATTTGAATACAGAAAATGCATTAAAAATTTATGACAGATAAATTGTTCATACATTTTTAAATCCCAATAATGTGTAATGTAGATTTATTGTTGCCAATTTATAATGATGAAAAAATATGTAAATTGTACAATTTAGTTTCTAGTATCAACTACATTCCTGTTTGTGTTGCATGATTTTAGAATTCAAAGGCTAACTAAGTTAGTAGCTATTATATCATTAATACCATAAAGTAAGTATAAATAGAGTAACTATTCTAAGCAAAAAATTCGAATAAAAAAAGTTAAACAAAAATTAGATCAGACCCCCAAGCTTTTTTTTTTGTTATATATATCGCTATAACGAGAGTGCTTTATAGCTTTTAAAATATTTTTTAGATAAAGCTTTTAAAAATAAACAAAATGTTTAGTTGTATTTGTTCTCTATAGAAAAAAATTTGGGTTAGAATGTAAATAAAAAAAATATATTTGAAAGCATTAATAAATTCATTTTCATTCATGTTTATTTACATATCGTCGGTCTCGTGCATAAATCACGAAACTGTAATTTTGGCCGTTTTGACCTAATATTGTAGAAAAATCATAAAAAACTAAAATTTTAATATGTTCAAAGTTAGAAGTTGAAAGCTGTCATAAATTATACGCAATGACTATTTCTATTTTCCCGAAAGTACCAAAACGTACTAAAAAAAAAAGAAAAAACAATTTTAAATCCAATTTTCTCTAAACAATGTTTTTGCAGTTTAGTGATTTTTGCATGAGACCGACGATGTTCACATTATTTTATATAATTGGAATAATGATGTTTTTGTTTTTTTATTTTGATTTGAAAGGATACTTTAACTTTTTAATAATATCCCTTTTAAAAATTTTGAGCCTTTTATTATTAAAAGTGTTAATAACAACTCCAAAAATTTAAATCTATGTTCATAACTTTCGTCTGTTTCGGTGAACCAGAAATCATATTTTTTTGATAATTTTATTGCGTCCAAACAGCATTGCATACAGTTTGGTAAAATTCTTTTTTTTATAAAAATTTTGAGCAAAATAGTTATCAAAAATTTTTATATGAAATCTGGTAATTTCAAACAGATCATCTGTTGGTGCTTTCAAATAAAATATTTCCAAATCATTGTCATAATTTTTGTGATATAAAAATTGTTCTGATTTCAATTCAAGGACATCATTAGTTTTTTTTTTATTTTTTTTTTGATTGGGGTCGATAGAAGATAAATTGTTTAGCCGACTACTTTTTATGGAGCTCTAACTTCATGAATTAGTAAAATATTTAAGTGAAGGTCGCGCATTAAAAAAAGTGCATTTACCTACTTATTAATAAATAAAATAAATGAATAAATACTTACTTTATTTTATTCAAATTATTTATACTTATTTTAATTCCGTAACCAAATTGATAAATTTCCAATAATAATAAAATATTCCGATATAATCTTCTTAATGTCCTTATATCTCAAGATTTAAATAGTTAAAACAAAGTTCATTCAAAATATTTTAATTAGGAAAAAAAAATAAAAACGTTATTTTAAACAGTTGTTTGATAAAGTTACTCTATATTATACTTCCTTTATGTTAATACAAAAAAAAAAAAATATTTGCTAATTTTTTTTATTAATAACTGAAAATAATGGATACAAAATATTATTTCTAATAACTTTTAATGATTAATAATTATAAGAAATGAATTGATCTAAAATTTCTAATTAAAATTATTGAATTTTAAAATCTTTGGAATTGTTCCGATAATGTGAATCCATTAGGGAAATGATTTGATGGTACCTCTTCGGACTTAAGAATTATTTTTCCAAACCTAGGAGTTTCTGTGAATCGTATTTGCTGAAATCGCACGCCGCTGGGTAGGCGCACTATATACGATCCACTTTTCTGAAGCTCTGGGTTAGCATATATAATAGTACCATTAAATGCAAAACACATTTATTTTAAAGAATGAACTAATTAAACTTAAATTCACGATAAAAATAAAACATGTCTCCCACTATCGTTTAAGAATATTTTATCCAAAGGAGATAAAATATTATGTCATATTATCTCTTAATTTATGTAAAAATTAAATTGCAATATATATATTTATTGATTTGAAATATTTTATGATAAGGATTTTATAAATTTCAATGAAGACGACGATGCTAGTTTTTGAAAAAAAAACATAAGTGTAATCACAACAATACATATTTAGACACATATTTTTATATTTATTTATTAGTTATATGATTTTTCGCACAACTACATTCGAATTTTTAGAAGTTGTGTAGTAAAACTAAACATCCTCAAAATAGAAAAAAATTAATGAGTATTAGAGAAAATAAAAAAACTTTTTTGCTTATACATATGTTTTGGGGGTCTGAAATATTAGGAAAAAAAAATAAAAACGTTATTTTAAACAGTTGTTTGATAAAGTTACTCTATATTATACTTCCTTTATGTTAATACAAAAAAAAAAAAAATATTTGCTAATTTTTTTTATTAATAACTGAAAATAATGGATACAAAATATTATTTCTAATAACTTTTAATGATTAATAATTATAAGAAATGAATTGATCTAAAATTTCTAATTAAAATTATTGAATTTTAAAATCTTTGGAATTGTTCCGATAATGTGAATCCATTAGGGAAATGATTTGATGGTACCTCTTCGGACTTAAGAATTATTTTTCCAAACCTAGGAGTTTCTGTGAATCGTATTTGCTGAAATCGCACGCCGCTGGGTAGGCGCACTATATACGATCCACTTTTCTGAAGCTCTGGGTTAGCATCAATTGTTTCACTATCTGAATCTGGTACCTCATCATTTTGTGGTGGTCCATACATATTGGTGGGTGGTCCATACATATTTTCAGATGACCCATAAGTGTTTGGTGGTGGACCATATTTATTTTCAGGTGTACTTTGTTTCGTTTCAATTGGCAAGGTAAATTGAGGTCCTTTAGGTTTCCAGCCAGATGGTGGATATGGTCCTGATGGAGCTGGAGTAGTTGGTGGGGATGCAGGAGGATAAGGTGCTGATGATGTTGCTGGCGGTGGATAAGGTGCACTTTGTGTAGATGGTGGCAAATAAGATGATTGTGGATCTTCTGTCAATGATTCTGGTTCAGTATCAGTGGGAAGCTCTTGTCGAGAAAATTGAATTAATCGTTGCGGTTTCCTTACACGGAAACCAGAACGAAATCCTTGTCGTGGTGGTTCAGCATTGATATCTATGATAATTGCTGACACTATTAAAATTATTATATTTAATTTTGCCATTTTTAATGTTGCTTGTTAAAGAAGAATAATTGAACTATGTCTTTTTACATAACTAATCAACAGTATTTATATACTAATTTACGTTTCTAATATTTTTTTACATATTAAAGTTACATAAGAAAATGTGTAACCCTAAAAAAGTACAAGTCCATTGTCTAATATGGGTATATTTTTCAATTATCTATTAGATTGCTTCAAAAATAATACTTTTTTTTATGACAACTATAGATTGCTAATAAGTTTAATGTATTTTATTCCGAAAATTAAATATATTTCAAATAAAAATATTACTGATTCACCGGAATAATGTGCATAGTTTTTGATGTTCTTTTTTAATTTGGGAGAACTTACTTGTTTTTGTTTATCATAATGACTAAAATTTTTTATCATATAAATTATAATTCCGTTCTCAAAGAAGTTGAAGTTAAATGATTAATGCGCTATTTCCAAGGCCACGTTAGACCTAACCGACTTTAAGGTACTTGAAATTACTTACTGCAGTCCTGACAATATTTCATGATTCGTACCAGTCTTGTTATAATATTACATAAATACACATTATCAAATATTGTAGAACATACTTGAATTGTTAGTAGATGTCAATGGTACCAAATATTATTTTTAATCAAAAACCTTTGAAACTTATTCTCGAAATACCATCCGAAAAACAAGCTTCAATAGTTCATTTCCGTTATCAAAGTCGTTAATAACTGATTCCAGACATCGTTATCTAATAAGTATAATGTTTAATTGTTAAACTTCCTGATTATACTCTGTAATACAGTCAACATTTTTGTTTTATTAATGTTTTTATCCAAAAATTAATATTAGTTTTCTATTTATTAGTTTTTTGATAAGGTTTAACTTGGAGTAACCTTAAATAATTTCCCCGAAAAAATATTAATTATGTATTCAAAAAGAATAAAATTAGGTGAAGTTCATGTGTCCAAAAATAAAACTTTACTTTGTTGTATAGAGGAATATTAGAAATTTTTTAGAATGAAAATAAAATGATTTTATATGCATATGTGCATTATATGTAATTTTTATATATATTAGTTTTACTTTATGCTACAAATTTATATTTGAAAAAAATATTAATCTCAGTTACAACAAAATTTTTCATATTCTAAAAGTATAAGTTTTCTACGAAAATCCGATAATTACCCATTAAAATTTTAAAACAATTCAAAAGAATTTTATTTTAATAAATTATTCACCAAAATTATTTATTCAACAATTTAAATTAAATGCATAATAATATAAATCTTAAACCTAAATTAAAGTCTTTTTAATTTATTTTCTCCAATTTTGATAACGTTGAACAAATGAATATCTGTTTTGTTGCATTGGCTCAACTACTGTAATCGGTTGCAGCTTCAGCTGACCCGATTGAGCTGACGGTATCTGAAATGTTACTTTATGTATAAGACCATTTGGTAATTGAACATAATAAAATCCATCTGACGAAGATTTATCTAATTTTTCAGAATCATTTTCTAGCACTTCTGCTTCATCTAATTGGTTTGAATTTTTATTAGCTGGTAAAGAGGATGTTTTTGGTTCATTTAATGTTTCATTTTGCTGGCATAATTCATTTTTCCCTGAATCTTTAGTTCCACAAAAATTGGGAAGGTCAAATGCTTTTCCTGGTCGATATCCTGAAGGTGGATATGGTCCTTCTGATATTTCTTCTTCATCATCTAAAGTTGTTGTTTCTATCATTTCTGTTGTTGTTGCTTCCAATGATTGGTTAATTATAATATCCTTATTTTCTACCGCAGAGCCAAACACCAACTTATCTTCGATTTTTGAGTTTTTTTCGGTACTAAGCTCCGTAGTTGTGGTGGCTAATTCTGATGATTCTGTTTCAGTTGCTATTTCAGTTCTAGGAGGAGGCAAATTATTATTTGGAAAATTTCTATTTTTTAATTTTTCTTCAGCATCCAATTTCTCTTTGGTCTGAAGTCGAGAAAATATAATAGGAACTTCTTCATTAATTATTAATTCAGCCGGCTCATCAACAGTCGTAGTAACTACTAGTAAAGTAGTTGGTTCGCCTGATTTAACTTCTTTTGTAATTATTTCCTCTTCAATTGATTCTATAGACAAATCCAGAGGTATTTCTTCAGAAGAATTTTCAGTTGTTATGAGAATGTCATCATTATCGCTCAAGGCAGGCAAATTTACAGGGAATTCTGTTAAACTTTCAATTTGTTCACTATTTTTGATAACAATATTTGGTTGACTTCTTTTTGTGATTATAATTTCTGTGACCGTACCGTTTCCTCGTAATTGTCCTAATTTTGGAGGTTCGTTTTTAACAGCTAACATACTATCAATTGGAATTGATTGGACTAGTAGTGCAGAAAGAATAAATACAAGTAAAATAATTAATCCTTTTGGCGGCATTTTATAATGTCTATTTATATATCCTATGATGTGTAAAATATGTTAAAAGAAATTCAAAGAGCAATATTATAAATTTTTATTAATCCTTTTTTGAACCAAATATTAAATCGTACTAATAATTTTTATAAATTTAAGCTTTATTTTTATACTCAAGAATTTCGATGATTAAGTAATAAATATGTCTTAATCATTTTTATTCTTTTTGTACATGATTGGAATCAATTAATTTAATTTTTATTTTAATTTTGATGGAAATAATTTTGTGCTATTTATTATTTTTGTTTTTATTTTGTTTCTTTTTAGAACATTAATTTAATTTTTAATTTTGATTTTTTTAAGTTGTGTAAAAAAAACACACTTTTGACCTTTTAAGTTTCAGTAACATTAATTTTATATATAGTTTATTATAATCTTTTTCTATATTAAATACGGTTTCAGGTGCTAAAGCAAAGCTAAAAAAGCTAAATTGAAAGTTTCTACGACAAAAAATTTCGTGGTCAAGAGAATTCAAAATACTATAAACAAAAATTTTAAAAATAAAAACAAATTAAATTGAACAAGATCAGAATTTAAATTTCATTGATTGATCAACTTTATTTTGTAATCATTAATGTACACAGATACCTTAAAATTTAAATTTCTGTCCTTTGTGCGAATTTTGACCTTTTTTTTTTTTTTTTTTTGTGTGTTTTGTGATAATATAAATAATAATAATAATAATAATAACAATAATAAAAGTAAAAAAAAAATAAATTAATGATATTAAAATAATAATAATAATAATAATTAAAATTTTTAAAATTAGTTCGCACAAAGTTGTGACGAATTTTATTCGAAAAAAAATAAAATTAATAATTAAACCTGACGCGGTTACCAAGTCTTCCTGCATTTCCTGTCCTTTTTTCCCGTGCACTCTTCTTCACTCGCTTGTCGTTGCCGTACTGGAGGTCAATAAGGTCTTAAAAACTGTTGACCGCCGGTTCGTAGTTCGTCAGCTGGTTAGTGGAATCAACTAGTTTCTTCTTAATTTACACTTCTTAATAGGGATGAGCAAAAAATTTAGTATACAATTTTGTAACATACGAGGTTTGGAAGCGAATTTCCAAGCCGTTCAAATCCATTTGGCCTCTGCTAAGCCAAATGTTCTGGCTTTAAGTGAGACCCAAGTATTGGACAACGGAGACCCCAACCGTTTTTCAATCCCCGGTTATGATCTTCACTCTTTATACGTCGCCCACAGAGGAGTCGCTGTTTATATTAAGAATGACGTTGCTTGTTATCCCATTAAAGATTTAAAATCATCAAGTCCCTTATTAAATTTTCTTTGGTTCAAATTAAGAACCAACAAACACGTCATCCATTTTTGCTTCCTTTACAGAAGCCCTCAACTGACTGGCAGTGATCACGTTGTCGAGTTTGACTTGCTGTCGGACCAAATAAATCAGATTTTGGCGAAAAACCCAGAGTCTGAAATTTTGGTTTTCGGTGATTTTAATGTACACAACGTATCATGGCTTAGTCATTCTAATCGCAACAGTCCCGAAGGCAGATATGTAGAGTTTTTCTCAAGTCTTAATAATCTGATTCAAATTATTTCCGAACCCACCCACATTCCAGATGTAAACCATCAGGGTCATCATCTCTTGGATCTGTTTCTGACATCGAATCCAGATAATTATAACGCTTCAATTAGTTCCCCCCTTGGAAACTCCGATCATTGTCTCGTTAGCACGTCCTTCTCTCTTGATGGTGGGACGGGTTTATCTAGCGCTCCTGGAAGACTGGTATGGATCTATTCTCAAGCTGATTGGGATGGGCTCGCCAGTTTCCTTGAGCGGATGGATCTGTCTCGTTGCTTCTTGGAGAGGGATGTTGACCTTTGCACGGCTGTCATTACCGAAAGTATTCTGCTAGGAATGAAACTTTTCATTCCTCATAAAAAAGTGCAAAATAAAACGAATACTAAAAATCCGTGGTTCAATGACACCTGTGCAAAGGCCATAGCCGACAGAGATAATGCTTTTCGTGAGTATAAATATAACAATTCTTTAAGTTCACTGAAGCACTGGCGAGAGGTCAGGAACAGATGCAGTAAAATTTGTTGTCAGCAAAAGGCTTTGTTTACCCAGAGGAAGCGCCAAGAAATATTAAACCTTCCTAAAAATAGCAGAAGCTTTTGGAGCTTCGCTAAAAGTGTAAAACAAAACTTTTGTTCGCCTTCATCTTTTCCTCCCCTTGTAGATGGTGACCGGATCATATCAGATTCGGTTGAGAAGGCTAATTTGTTTGCTAAACTTTTTAGTCAAAACTCAACACTCGCAGCTTCAGCTCAAGATCCACCTGTATTGCCACCAGTAAACTCTTCTTTTGGAAGAGTTTACTTTAGGCAACGTGCTGTTTTAAAAGCTCTAAAAAATCTGAATGTGAAAAAGTCAACTGGCCCCGATGGTATTCCGGCTGTGGTCCTAAAACATACTGCCTCTATTCTAGCTAAACCTCTGCGCAACCTTTTCTATCTTTCATATTCACTTGGCATTTACCCCACCAAGTGGAAAGTTGTGCATGTTCAGCCTATTCCAAAAAAAGGCGATAAATGCGATCCCTCAAACTATAGGCCCATTGCGCTAACTTCTATTCTTTCCAAAGTAATGGAATCCCTTATTAACAATAAAGTAAAAAAATACCTAGAATGTAACAAATTGCTAAGTGACCAGCAATATGGTTTTCGTACGAATAGATCGACTGGTGACCTGATGACATATCTATCCCACAAGCTCAACGTCAGTCTTCACAATTCCGGTGAGGCTTGCGTTGTTGCTTTGGATATAGCTAAGGCTTTTGATCGAGTCTGGCACCCGGCTTTAATTTCTAAAGTTAAATCAATGGGGCTAGGATCAGCCTTTGTCAACTGGATCAGTAACTTTTTGTCTGGCCGTTCTATTCGTGCTGTTGTGGATGGGTACCAGTCACATATTTTCAATATCAACTCCGGTGTACCCCAAGGGTGTGTTCTCTCCCCAACCCTCTTTTTAATTTTCATCAATGATCTTCTTAAATCAACACTCAACCCCATCCACAGCTTCGCCGATGACAGTAACTTGGTAGCATGCTACGATTTTATTAATAGGAAGTCAGCATCTTCAAATGCTGTTACTACTAAACGCAATTTCTTGCAAAGTAGCATAAATCACGACCTTTCCAAAATTTCTCAATGGGGTCTTCTCAACAGAGTTGAGTTTAACGCATCCAAAACCCAATGCTGCCTTATTTCTAGAAAGCTGTCAACTTTTGATCCCCAATTTTCTTTTCAAGGCGAAAGTATTGGTAAATCTGGGAGCCTTGACATTTTAGGCTCGGAAATAACTTCCGATCTTAGTTGGAAAGTCCATATTTTCGAAACTGCAAAAAACGCAGCGAAATGTCTTGGTTTTCTAAAAAGATGTAAACAATACTTTTCCCCCTCTGATCTCTTAAATATTTACAAATCCTACATACGACCGAAATTAGAATACAATTCACATGTATGGGCTGGTGCCCCTAAAACCCATCTTGAGTACCTGGACAAAGTTCAGAGAAGGGCTATTAGATTGATCGATAATCCTCAAACCACCAGCTCATTAACATCACTCAATCACCGTCGTAATGTAGGTTCACTTTCAATTTTTTATAAATACCTTCTTGGAACGGATACGTGTTCACTGGAAGTAAAGGCCCTACTTCCTCCACTTCAAGTATTTTCACGCCAAACACGTACCGCTTCAACGTCACACCCATATTTCGTCAAAATTCCCAGATGCGATAGAACGAGCTTCGGAGATTCGTTTTCAATTCGCACCTCGAGAATGTGGAATGCTCTCCCTTCAAAACTGTTCCCGACAGCTGGCGGACGCTTGATTTACGACTTGCGCCGCTTTAAGAAGAGTGTAAATGATTACCTACTAACTGTCCCACTTTTTAATCCCGTCTAAAGTTCCTGTCCCCATTACCAAATCCATACTTCTTTAAGTACAAAAGGTATCCCACCTAGTGATTTGGTAACTTTAATAAAAAAAAAAAAAAAAAAAAAAATAAAAAATTACAATTTTCAACCGGAAATTATATATAAAGCTTTTAGACTGTTTTTGGAAATTTCTTGAAACAATATTTATTTTCTAGAGGGTGATTAGAATTATGTGCTTAGAATGATTGTATTTTTTTCAACAGAATAAAAATACATGAAATTTAGATAAAAATCAATATAATTATTTATTCCGATCAGTAGTAAATAAATTAAATTACATTTAAAATAATTTTTTGAAGTAATTTAACTAGTTTTAAAATAATATTTCGGTGATTAGTTATTAAATGTTTCTTCATAAACATTGAATGAAAATAGAATTTGGTTATAATTTTCATTAATAATAAAAATAGAAGGTAGTATAGCAAAGCAAGAGCAATTAGTTCGAATTTATTTTTTACATGAGTTTTAACGATAATTCGAAAAAAAAAAGTTTTGAACTGACAAATAATGAATAATTGAAACTAAATTAAATAGTTAACAAATTTTTTTTTATTTTTTAAATCCTTAGCTAAGCTATCGTAGATTTCATCCAACTCCGTGTTTAAAAAAAATTGTTTCATTTCATTTGAGTGACATTGGCGAAGGTATAAGAGAAGTCACAGTAAAAGAATGGTAAATTTTATAATTATATTTTAATTTAAAATTGATAAAAAAGCAAATATTGTTCGTAACATTTCAGGTTCGTTAAAGTGGGAGATACGGTTGAACAATTTGATAATCTTTGTGAAGTTCAATCAGACAAAGCATCAGTTACAATAACTTCACGTTATGACGGAAAAATCGTAAAAATTCATCATAAAGTTGATGATGTTGCATTGGTCGGTAAGGCATTGCTTGATTTCGATGTTGTCGGAGAAGATGAAAATGATAGCAGCAGCAGCAGTGATAGTACCGATTCTGAATCTGAAGCGAAACAATCAAATGATATAAAATGTAAGAAGGCAACAGAAATCAATGATTCGAATAAAGTTTTAGCTACACCTGCAGTTCGACGAGTTGCAATGGAAAATAAAGTTAATTTAAATAATGTTGTTGGAACTGGAAGGCAAGGCAGAGTCTTAAAAGGAGATGTATTGGAATTTTTAGGGCAAATACCACCTGGAACTAATATACCTCATCCAACATTACTTGCAACAAATAATTCGTTGAAAATTCTACCATTATCTAATAGAGTTGAAGCACTCAAAGGTATCAGAAAAGCAATGCTAAAATCAATGACAGAGAGTTTGGTAAAAATTAATCTTGTAATGATGGTTCCATTCTTTTTGTATTATTTTTAATTTTTTTTTGCTAGAAAATTCCACATTTTGCTTACAGTGACGAAGTCGATATGACAAAATTAATGGACTTTAGAAATCAATTAGTTGAAAATGCCAAACAAGTTGGTGTACCTAAGTTGACATTTATGCCATTTTGTATCAAAGCTGCTTCTCTTGCATTAGAAAATTACCCAATTTTGAATAGTTCTTTAGATTTAGATAATGAATCTATAGTATATAAAGGAGCTCATAATATCAGTGTTGCAATGGATACTCCACAAGGTCTTGTAGTACCAAATATTAAGAATTGTGAAAGTAAATCAATTCTAAGAATAGCCAAAGATTTAAATGATTTAACAGAACGGGGCAGAAATGGTAAACTTAGACCGGAGGATTTTGTAGATGGCACATTTTCTTTATCAAATATAGGAATTGTAAGCTAGTTTGTATTTTATTTATGTAGATGAAAAATTATCTCAAAAATTCAATTTTGTATAGATTGGAGGAACATACACACATCCTTGTATTATGGCACCACAAGTTTCTATTGGAGCAATGGGTCGAACAAAAGTAATTTTTATTTATTTTTTATTTTTGACTTAATCAAGTAATTTTATTTTTTATTACATAAGTCAATTCCACGTTTCGGACCCAATGATGAAATAATCAAAGCTTACATTATGAATGTTAGCTGGTCAGCAGATCACCGAGTAATAGACGGTGTAACTATGGCATCATTTTCAAATTTGTGGAAAAACTATTTAGAAAATCCAGCTTTATTTTTGCTAAAAAATTAGTGATCAATAATTTTTTACTTGTTATTTAGTAAAGAAATTTGCATTTATTTTAAAATTTATCTTAATTGGATATAATTGATTGAATTTTGACTACAAGCAATTGTAATTTAGCCCAAAATTATTTATTATGAAGTTTGGATTTAATTAAAAATTAAAAAAAAAATTATTTAGATTTTTGAATGAAAACTACAAAGCTGATATCTTGAAAATATACGAAAAATTTTTTGGTTCGGTAGCCTCTTGAATCGATTTTTGTTGACCGATTAAAGCTGAGCTTAGATAAAAAAAAACTTAACACTTAACTTAGATAAAAAAGATTGATTGAATTCAAAATTAAATTTAATTACATAATTAAAATTATTGCCAAATGTACAATTTTAATAAAGTAGTAATTATTATAATATGGCTGTATGTCGCATTTATTAGATTTTAAGAAAATTTCACTTCTACAATTTTAGTGTAATTGAATTTGTACAATTTTACTGTAGGAAGATTTTTGTACACATAAAATAAATACAAATTTAATTTTTAGTTTATTGTTAATTTTGATTAGTTATAGAAATTGTTTTTTTTCTAATATTATAATAAATCACAATCGCATTTAATTATAATGAAGTAAGTTTTCTTTTTCCTTTTAAATTAATTCGATTTCTGTATTTTGTGTACCACATACACATGCTATTATGATCTATGACTTAGTTGAAAAAATAATTTAATTAATATTTACAATTAAACCCCAAAAAAAACAATGTAATAATGTCTAAATGTTAGAGTGTCTAACTATATGCCGGATCACATCTTTGGAGAGTATGTTAACATAATATATTTGTTTTTATAATTTTAAAATTTATAACTAAAGAAAGGCAACAAAAACATATTTTCCACTTTTCATTCTCCTTTCTTTAATAATTTCTACATATACATAGTTTTCTAAGATCTCGATGATAAATTTTTATTACATTAAAATATATTTAAAAAATTACAAAATTTTATTGAAAATATTTACCGAAAAGCAATGAATTATTTGCTTCATAAACACAAATTTCCTAATAGTGTTGTAAATATACCAAAAGGATTATCTGATCTAATTGGTGACATAACACGAGAAGTTTTACGATGTCAACCCGACTCTAGAGAAATTTATAGTTTTATTGCGAATTATTTGGAAGATTTGTTTCTCACAAGAGATAAACTCCAAATTGCAGAAGAAACGATTGGACAAATTTTAAATAATGTCAGTGCTGTAACTGATTCTATACATGCAGCTGGTATAGCTATTGAAAAATCACGAGAAGCTAGTTTGATTATTCAGCAACATTTTCAATCATATCTAGACTATACTAGAAGATGTCGAATTAAACAGGGTAAGTTGCCTAAAGAGTTTAAGGAAGCTGAATTGTTAGCAGATTTGATTAAGCAATGCAAATTTACTGAAAATGAAATTATACGCACCAGGCCATCGATACAAATAGCTTACAAAAAATTGGTTGAAGATTATTTAAGAGCTTCGAAAAGCTGCTCAATACCAGGTCAAAGTTTGAACACTTTGGTTAAATATACTTTAAGAAAATATATGGAGAATGATCCTTCAATTGATGTATGTGATTTAGCAGCAACTCGTATTCAATCCTATTTCAAAGGTTATTTGGTAAGAAAAAAATTACAATTTACCATCAAAACAGAATTTCCAAAAAAATCAAATTATTTAGAACCATTGAATAATGCTGCAGAAATTTTAGAAGATTTTAGGAAACCGAGAGTGAGTGTTATATCAAACATATCTGAAATTGAGCACAAATATGCTTATGTATCATTAGACAAATTGAACAGAGCATCTGTATTAATTCAAAAGACTTTTCGTGGATATAAAGTTCGAAAAGAAATACCAAATACTTTTGTTTTAAGTGAGGATAAACAAGATGAAAATCCAACGCGAATAAGATTAGTCGAGGTTGAAGTAATCGAAAGATTAGAAGGGCCTCCTCCCAAATTACACTTCACTCCAAATTCCAAACAAGAGGACGAGAATGATAATATTGACGAGAATGATATCAGTAAGGCTCCCATTGAATATGATAATATTGACGAGAATGATAATATTGGCGAGAATGATAATATTGACGAGAATGATATCAGTGAGGCTCCCATTGAATATGATAATATTGACGAGAATGATAATATTGACGAGAATGATAATATTGACGAGAATGATATCAGTGAGGCTCCCATTGAAACTACAGATGAATTTAACAGAAGATATTCAAAATCAGTAGATATAATTGAAATAGATGATGATATTAAAGAAAATGAAAATGATGAAGAGGTTTTAGAGATAACTGAAAATAACGAGAATTGACTAAATATTTAATTATGTATAAAATTAACAGAAGTAGAATACAAAAATTAAACAATTTAGTATGTCAAATACGAAATGTTCAAATAAAAAAAAAATTATATTTAAATTTGACTTAATTTTTTTTGGGGACCCCCCTATATCCAGTATTTTAAAATCCAGTCGAACAAAAATCCAGTTTTTTAAAAAATACAGTAGAGACAAAATCCAGTAGACAAAATCTAAAATCCAGAAAGACAAAATCCAGTAAGACAAAATCCAGTACCTATTTATAAAAAAAAATTCAAGATAATTTCTTATAAATATATTTATTTATTTATAAAAGTAATTAAAAATTGTTTAAAAAAAAAAATTAAAGTGAAATATTTATGGCAATCGCCTTCAGATATTCCAATTTCGTCATATTTCTTCGGTTAACAATAACGTTTAAAATATTTTTTTCTCGTTGAACATATCTTTTCTTTTTAATCAATTTATTCCCAGCTTTTACTGTTGCTAACTTGAAAGTAGTTTCTTTACTCTTACAGAAGTGGGATTTTCGCTTGGAACAGCCCCAAGAAGTTTTATTTCCCGATTTTTTATCATAATAATAGCTGTAGCCATCAATATAAAGCATTTCCTTGCCTTTATTTGATAATTTGATTGATATTTTCATTTTACTAATTTATCTTTTATTTTTTAATTTTTTAAACTTAATTTTAGATTTTTACTTCACAAGAACAAATTTGATTATGACGAAATATTCGTTTTCTTTTAAATATTAATTTTTTTGAAACTAAAAAAAATCCGTTATAACTTTCTGAATGTAAAAAAATCAGGTGTAATGGCAAGGTATACTTTATGCTGGATGAATACTGATTTTCTATTATTATGATATGTACCTACCTATTGTGAATTGTATATAATACCTTGTTCGCACCTCAACATTTATTCGGATAAATAAGTGGAAATTTCCACTTTCTGAAACTACCGTTCGCACTTGAGAAGTGGAAAAAATTTGACAATTCTAGAAAAAACATAAATAAAAAAAGCAAACAACTTTCTGTTACTTTAAAAAAAATTTAAAATTATAAAATTAAATTTCACTTTTTTTGTTGTTTTTTTTTAGCTAAAAGGAACTAGCTAAGTGGAAAAATAACTGGAAATTAAAATATCCGAAAAAAAATTTTGTATGATAATATCCACATAGTTTCCGGAAAAATCAAAATATCCGGAAAAATATTGAAGTGCGAACAAGGTATTAAATTATAAGTATTATCCAGTAAAATCCAGTATTTTATATAATAATAATCGGCGCGCGCCGATTATTATTTTATAAAATACTGGATTTTACTGGATTTTGGCTTTCCGGAGATTTTCTCACTGGATTTATGACCTCTGGATTTTGGATTTTCTGATTTCTTATTACTGGATTTTGTCTTAATGGATTTTGTCTTACTGGATTTTGTATACTGGATTTTGAAATACTGGATATCAGGGGTAACCCATTTTTTTGTACATAAGCTATTAAGATTATGTGAAATGTTGATTATTTAAATTTAAAAACTTGCAATTAAATAGAATATGATAACATAGAAGAAGTTAAATTTTTATTAGGTAATAATTTAAATTAAAAATATTAGATAAAATATTTCATCTTAATACCACCGCTGTAAGTACAACAATTTGAATAAGGATAAGATTTAAAAAAAAAAAACTAAATGTATGTGGATTGAATACTATGATTTTGAAATTTAATTATATACATACTTTTACAATATCAAATATTATTATGTTCTTATTTTACAACAAATTAAAAATATTTGTAACAAAATTATAAAAAAAAACATAGATAAATTACAGAAAAAGTATTATGTTCTAATTTTAAATCTTAAATATTATTTTGAATTTATACTTTGGTTTTTTTTGATTTTGTGTATCCAATTAAAATCCATTTCTGATTCAATTGAGAATTGCAGCACCAAAAAATTTAAATTTATAATTCTGAATTTAAAAATTGTAACAATTAGTCAACATTATTAAAAATTATTCACAGCTTCAATAAAAGGAATTGATCTTTTTTAGCCAGATACTCATTATATCTCAAATGGGCATACCTTAAAATAAAATTTTAAAATTAAATTATTATTTAGTTATGTGTTTACTGTTTTGTATGATAGTAGTACTCATAAGTCGCGATCGATCTGTCAATCGCGTAATAATTTTAAGTCGAGCGCAAGCTCTAATTTAATTACGATCCTTATAGATATACAACAAAAAAAATTAAAAATATGAAAACAGAGTTTGACAGATGTGTCCAGGATTAAAAAAGCGTTATTTTATCTATGACATTTCCATTTTAAACAGATGCGAAATACTTTTAATTTATATCTCAAAAAGGATTTTGAAGCCCTGGAAACAGAAATTATTGAACTACAAAATGATATTAGTAAATCAAGAGAATCAAGAGTATTCCACGTATACAATTTAGTTTACTTGTGTACTAAAGAACTTACTCTACGTAATCAAAGTCGATTGTTGAATGTTCTGCCTGAATTAAGGCCCACACAGCCCAAAAAAAATGGGACGCCAGTACAAATTTATTCACTTGCACATATAATTTGTTAATCTGTTTATCAGTTATATTATCAGATTTTAGATAATTTTGAAGATAAACTTTGAGCCACTGAAATTGAAAATCTTTTGATGGATAACGTGAAAAATCAACTTCATCGATTCCGGCAAATTCGGCAAAATGATTACCAATATCAAAAGCCTAAATTAAAAAATAATTGAATGAACAAAAAATTTATTCAGTTATTTTTTTTTTTTTTATATAAGATATGAATTGACTTCTCAAAACCTACCTGAAAATTATAGGCTGCATACTCATAATCAATGAATGTAACTTTATCTAAATTCTCAGTGTACACAACATTTCCTAATAACAAATCATTATGTGAAAATACAATTGGACTGTCAAGTTTTTCTAATAGCCTATAAAGTTGCACAAATTCATTTCGCAATTTTGTTACTGGCAAGAAAGATCTTAATCTGTAGAAAAAAATTAAAAAAAAAAAATTAGAAAATTAACTAATTACTGATTAAAGACATACAAATCAAACCAACTAACTCCAAGATGTGAATCCAAACTAACTGTTCACATCGTTAAGGGCCAGTTCAAACCTTGGCTAGCATGATTCTGGATCAATCTGATAAAGATGGTTTTTAGGTTTAAATTGAATTTTTTTTTTCTTAAACTTACTTTTGATCTTTTATTTTGTCACTAAATTCATTTGGTATTAAATCAAGAAATTTGTGAGTTTTAGTCCATAACATCGGTTCAATTATTTTATTTGATATATCACCATTTGTTGTTGAATATTCAATTTTATGCATCCTAGCCATTTTTTCTGCAACTAGAGTCCATATTTCTGGTAATAAAATAGTTTCTGGAGTTAGGGTAGAACCAGGAACAAATTCATAAACAAGACCATTATTAAACACAGCAAACAATGATGGTGCCAAGCCGCAGGAATGCAATAATCTTATATTTCTGGTTTCAGCAGTTCGATCAATAAGTAAATCGGTTTTATTTCCATAAACTCTAACTAAAACAACATCTTCTTGACCATTTGATATTCCAGAATCATCATGATTACCCTCATCTTCAGATAAATTTTGTCCATTAAAACATCCAACTAATTTGTTCGTAATACCATTTGTAAAAATCTAAAGATAAATTTAAAAATAATAAAGGAAGTATTATAATAGGCTTTTTATAAAATTTTAATAGAGTACAAAATAAAGATTTTGGAATGGGTCGTTTGTAATTTGGCCATTTTGTTTTCAAAAAAATTTAACTTCGACTATTTATATTAAAATATGTTATTTCTAAGCCTCCATTGCAATTGCAACTATATATATTTAATTTATTTTTATTTCACACATCATAAAATCAATTTTATTCAAATATGGTCAATGAACCGACAGATAGGAGCTTCGAATTGAAATTAAAAACATTTCATGCAAAATTAAAAACAATTAACTGAAATATCTGCAAATGGAAATAGTCATTGGATCTTGGAAACAAATAAGTTCGGAAAAAGAAAAAAAATAATTTTGTTGACACTTGACATACATTTATTTCTTATCGCTGTACGAAATTAGAAAATAAAGCTTAAAAATATGACGTATTATATAAATTTAAGTGTGAAAATAACAAATTACTGACTATAGTTAGAAGTAAATAGGATGAAAAATTTGTTATATTCTTAAATTATGTTGATGGACAGATGAAAGAATTTACAATCAGTATTATATAGCATTTAAATAATTATGTGTCTGATATTTATTTCGATGCAAAAAATAAATAGGGTTTCCCAGATATCTCGATTTTTTTTTCATAAAATATAGAAGGTCTAGCAGCCAATATTAATTTCGTCTTTTCGTCTTTCGTGAAATATGCGTTATTTCGTAAAAATCATATTAATTTTAAGTTCAGATCAAATATGGATAAATGAATTATTACTCTTATTACTCTTAATATTAAATTACTCACTTCACTCAAATAGCCTTTATATACTTTCGAAAAAAAATACATGATACCTGTTTGAATTCATTTATAAATTGGCATAAATTAATTAGAGATTAATTTATGATAATTATATTTAGTTTAACACGTTTAATATCAACATTAAATATTCTCATATCCACTTCCACTCGAATCGATTATTGAATATTATAACGAACTTATGACGTTTCACGAGTTTCGGAAATTTCTGTTTAAATTTTTTTGATGAAGGTCAGTTCCAAATTCTAAAAAGTATTGATAACTTTTATACGATTATAATACAGTGGAGGTCCAATATAACGAATTACGATATAACGAATATTCCATAAACGTACAATGAAATTTTTTACATTAATGTCTCTAAATAGCGAATGTATAGAAATTTTAGTATCCGATATAACAAATTTTTATTCTTTTCTGGTTAAAACTTGAATTTTAAACAAAGCTAAGTAGGCGCAATAAAACACACTGAAGCTGTTCAATTTAAATTGGTGTGAAGCTAATGATGTGCCACATGCAGAAATTGTGATTCTACAAACTTTGCGAGAAATATCTTAAGTTTAAAAACCAAAATTAAACAAACAAAGATTCATAATATTTTTAAATAAAAATAAATTTAATTTTATAACTAATATGACTTTAAAAATATGCAAAACAAACATGTATGAATAAAAATGTAATCTGTACTTAATAAAAATGTACTATAAATTAATGATATAGCTACCTTCTTCTTTTTAGTTCACAAAAAAATTTACTCGATATACCGAACTATTCGATATAACAAATCAGTCTGAACATTATATGATTCGTTATAATGGACCTCCACTGTATTCTGACAATTTCTTTATAAATTTACTGTCTTGACTATTATATAGTCAAATTTTTATAATGAAATATTTAATTTTATTTGTTAAATAATAAAAAATTTAATTTTATTTATCAAGTATTATAGCAAAAAAAAAATTATCTGACATTTGAATGCGTCTCGTTAGTAGTTAATTCACCATTTACGTAGATAAATGTGAATATTATATTAATAAATAATAAACTTATTTAAATTTTTATTGAGCTCATAAATGTAAAAACTTACTTAACAAAAGATTTATTATTTGCATTATACCTTCATATATATATTGTACATTAAATTTATATTAAAATGTACGTACATAAATTTCCAAGTGGAGATA
>OZ023275.1:154279-197897 GCA_964007475.1 Hybos culiciformis
ACGACTATCGATTTATAGCAAATTATTGTTAATTAGCCAAATATTTGGCTCTCTGAATTGTCGGCAGTTATAGTTGAAAGTATATATCGAAACTAATTAACAAAAAAAAAACCAAAGAATGAAATGAAACTAATATGTTTAATAAAAATCTTTCTCTATATGCAGGCCCGGCTCGTGGTTTTTTTTGTGTGTGTGCAAGGAATGATTGGCGCCTTTGAAAAAGTTTTCAATTAGATACTCAAAGGCTACAAAAAGCAAACACTAGCTAAATTCCATTTTTCTTGCCCGATAGTTGATCTGAAGTAATTTTTGATCGGTTTTAAATTTTGGAAAAGTTCTCTCACCTTTAGCAACTGAAACGGGTAAAGTTAGTAATACCACAAAGTAAGCATAAATAAGAGAAATTCATTCCATACAAAAAATTCATATTAAAAAAACTAAACAAAAAATGTCGGTCTATATGAAATCACTATCCCAATTGACGGTAATATGCTGTTCGCATTAGGAGAATATTTGTGGAATATGCTGTTTTCCGGAATATTTCAGGAATATGAACTGGATTTTTCATATAAAAAATATTCCGAAATTTGTATATTCCACTTTTATATTCCAGTTTGTCAGGTTTGGAATTCTACATTTATAGTTACTTTCACTCACTTTATAAAATTTTGTTATAGGTGGCAACAATTTTTTTTGTCAAATTCGAGTCAAAATGAAGAAAAAACCAAATAAAATTGATAAAAAGCGAGATAAAAAGTCAAAATTTTTAACAACAAACATTTTTTCTCTTTCTCAATTGTTTTTTATACATCATCAAATTCCAGTTCTCATCAAATATTGTAATGCGAACGGCAATTTGTTTTCCGGAATCTAAGTGGAATTTAAATTATAATGCGAACAAGGCATAATGGGATAGTGATTTCATTTTTTGATTTCATATTTTTTGTTTAATTTTTTTAATTTGATTTTTTTGTATGGAATGAATTTCTCATATTTATACTTCCTTTATGGTAATACCCTTAAATCAGTGCACTTGGAAAGAGTTCTTCAACATTATTGTTATAAATCCAGTTTAAAATGTTTTCTGGATTAATATCATTTTCAATTTTGCGAGACAACATTTCAGATAATTTTGTAGTTCGTTTGCTCCAAAAATCAAAATCTCAAAAAAAATTTGTATGTATTTAAAAAAAAAATTATTTTTGTTGAAATTTAAATTTCATATTGGCTTGTAGGCGCCTTTTCATTACTGGCGCCTACGCCGCCTGTGTGCAATGCACAGTTCGCACACGCCTCGAGCCGGGCCTGTCTATATGTATGCATATATACATATATTTCTATAAAACTAATACTTTTTTGCGATCTTTTAAAATAATAATTCTTATCAGTTTTCGATAATTTATTGTTTCTAAAATAATCTTTTAACATACATTTTTGAGCACCTACTTCTAAAACTACATAGTGTGAACGTAAGAGATTAGAAGAAAAGCTTAACAAAAAAAAAAAAAATTATTAATATTTAATTTTTAAAATATATAATTTTGTAAAAAAAAAAAACTTCCGATTTTTTAAATTCATTTTTAGATTAAAGCAAACAAGTTGTGAAAGAAAATTGATAAAGGAAAAAAAAATGTAGATAGGTTCGTTCCAACATATACGTATACGTATATTTTATATTTATAATAATAATGATGCAAAAGCAATGCAAAAAATTACACATAAAATAATTTTTTTTTGTTTTATTATTAATATTTACTTTTCACTTAAATTGTTTAAAAACTTTAATAACAAGATAAAAAACAATCTGTCATAAGAAGAACAGGCTTTTTAGATAAAGATATGCTTTAAAAATAAAAAATATAATAATGCGTTTTTGATTAAAATTATTTTTTTTACTTTAATTATTTTAAGTAAATTTAAGTAAAATAGTCTATATAGTGTTTTTAGAAAATAAGGCTTAAAAAATAATGTGTATCTACATACCAACCAACTATTTATATGTAAATTTTCTAATTTTCTGAAATAAATAAATAAATAATAATTACCTATTTAGGTTTTGTTTGTCGTTTGCTAAATAATAATCCCTTGTTATTTTATTTTATTTTTTTTTCTTAAAAATTTGCCCTTAGTTTTTTTTTTAAATCACACGTATAATTTTTATTATAAATCTTTTTACCGTGTAAAATATTCGTCCACTCTTTATAATGAATTGTGTGCAACTAAATTGAAAATAATACTCAGATTCACTTATAATACTGGAAAAAAAATAATCTCTATTTTATATATCAAAAAAAAATATGATGTTGAAAATGTGAAAAAATATCGAAATGTCATAGGTATAAAAAAAAAATTATATACTTATTATTGTAACATGATAATGATATACTATCATTTACATATCTTTTTTATTACAGACATTTATTTGATTACAGACATTTATATATTAAAATTAATTAATTTGTAGAATAATCTTAAATTTTGTAGAGATATTCGGACTCCTAACATTTGTTTAAATATTCTGCGGATATTTTAAATTTTTTAAATTTTTTAAAGTATTTGTGCTAATATTCAGCATTTAATTGCGACGAGTCATCAATCTTTCAAGGTTGATTCGTATAATAGTTTTGTTTATTTATTACAAAGCATTATTAAAGATGGGTCTGGATTATAAAACAGAGAAAAATGTACATATATATAATTCAGCAAAGAGAAATTTTCCAGTTTATTTTTTAGATAGGTAAGATATTATACAAAAATTACGGAAAAAAAAAATACGGCGAATATGTATCTTAAGCTCATGAATTTGACATAACGAAATCACAATAACTGATAGTTAATTATTCCCCTTAAAAAATATTCATAAAATTCACATAAAAAGAATTTTATTCTCTTTAAAATGTATTTTTTAAGAGTTATAATCACTTAATAATTCCACTTTTTTTCTCCTTCTAAGAAATAGTTTTTATTCCAAGAAATAGTTAAATCAAGGTTCTTTTTTTATATTTTCGGTGTAACAACTTTAGTAACATTATCTAAAAATTATATGGATACATTTGATTTGATAATAATTAATAATAAAAATCAAATTTCTCTAGTAGATTTCTAGTATTATCAATCTATCTGTATCTGTTTATAGTATATCTCAAAAAATTTAATTTTGTTCTAATCTAAATGATATAACAACTTAATTTTGCGAAGTAAAATTTTATATTTTATTTTTCCCCCTTTTCCTTAGTTTAGAAAAGTTGGTGCTAAAGGCCATAGCAGTTAAGGCCCTAGTTTTAAGATTTTAATTATAATTTAATTATAATAAAATCTATTAATAATAATAATAATAATAATAATAATAATTTTTCGAAAAACGTGGAGTAAGTTTAGAAGCATCCTTTAATATAAATTTTATAAGAATTTGTATGTTTTCATCTTTTTATGAATGTGGACTAATGTATATTTGAGTTCATTAAAAAAAATTAATTAAAATTGAGTGGCTTAAAATTAAAAAACTTAAATGAAAATTTTCACTACTGTATAACTTTTCAAATTTTCATTTTAATGTTTTTATACGTAAAATAAAATATTTCTAGTTAAATAATTATTAAATTTTCTTTATTATTCTTCAAATTCTGTATAACAATAATAATATAAAAATATTTAATAACATTTTATATTAAATTTAATGAATAATTAATCACATTAAAACTATAAACGATTCATTACTTTAAAGAGGCAAGGCAAGGCAATAATTCATTAGCCTAGTTACATACAATGTATATATGTATATTAGGGTGGTCGTTAAAAATTAAATTTTTTATGGCGCCCAAAAAAATCCTTCCGTGGGACGAGAAACTACGGGAAAAATTTTGCTTTTTGATGTTAAACAAAAATAACACGTGCCGACGGGCAATTGAAGTTTTTCAATTGAAGATTTTTCGATAAAAAAATGTGGACAAAAAATCATGAAAACAAGCTTGTAGGAAATTAAATTCTCTACAAAAGGGTTTCTTTCCGTTTTAGATGATGTTCATTTCTATCGAGATAATCGAATTTAATTTCCTACAAGCCTGTTTTCATAATTTTTTATCCAAATTTTAATACTGTAATAAATATTTCAAAAAACTATAATTTTATCGAAAAACTTCAATTTCCCATCGGCTACGTGTTCTTTTTGTTTAAAATCAAAAAGCAAAATTTTTCCCGTAGTTTCTCGTCCCAAGGAAGGATTTTTTTGGGCGCCCCAAAAAATTTAATTTTTAACGACCACCCTAATGTATATACAAAATCGTTATATCATATCATTCTATTAGGAATACTATTATTTATTATTATATATATATATATACTATTATATATTACAATAAATAAAATGTTCAAATACTTTGTAATTTGATTTTTAGCAATATAAATCTACACCTATAATATAAGCTTGAGAAAAGACTTCACTTAATTGAAAACAATGATTCGAGTTCAAAGTAAATTTAAATAATAACAGCCCAAGGGTGATCTACACGACCGTACTGAATATCGGTAAGACTGTTACGTAGCTGACTATATAATGGTTTTTCTTGTTCCATGGTGGGAACTGCTAGGTCTTCGCCCAAATAATTAATTCTATTTATTGGACTAACAATGCATGCTGTTCCAGTTCCAAACATTTCCAGTAACTAAAATTATAAATAAATTAATTTTATTAAATTTGTTTAAAATTCATATTTTGAAAGATAAAAATAAATAATTAGTTTGTTATTGTTATATCTCACCCTATTTTCTTGTATTAATTTATAAATGTGTTTCATTGTAATTTTTCCTTCAATAACGTTAAACTGATTCCAATGTTTTGTTAATTTTAAAACAGAATCTCTTGTTACTCCCGGAAGAGTTAATCCATCTAGTGCTGGAGTAATTAATTCTCTCTGCCCTTTTTCATTAACATAGAAAACAAAAATATTCATGGTACCCACTTCTGTCAATTGATGATCGTCACCATATAACCAAAGTACTTGCTGTAGTCCTCTTGCAGCTGCAATTTTTTGAATTTGAACGGTCGGAGCATAATTTGAACCCATTTTGCGATCACCACAACCACCTGGCCATGCCCTATAATAGAATATTTTATTTATATGCATATTTTATTACAAGGATATTGTACATTAAGAATGCAAATGTATTTTGCAGAAAGTTTCACTAACCTTATAAAAGTGGGATCGGCCAAAAGAGAAATAGCCCCAGATGTTTTAAAATATTCACTTCCAACTGGGCTTAAAATTGTACTTAGTAGAGCAGAATCTGACGATGATATTCCTAATGTTGAATCAATTCCAATTATAGTGGGTCGTATGTAGAGACTTGCATTTTCTGAGTGAGGGACCCATTCTTTTTCAATTGCCAATAGCTTTGATAAACATTTAATAAACTCTTTTCCTTCGAAAGTTGGTAAACCTGAACGTCTCGCTGTAATGTTCATTCGATGCATGTTCATGTCGGGTCGGAAAATTCGAATACGTTTGTCAACACCTCGATAAGCTTTCATACCCTCAAAAAGCTGAAATATAAAAATAAAAATTAGCGATAACTAACTTCAAATTTCTTATCAAATTTCCTATTTAGAGATAAGGCTAAAAAAAAACCCTCACCTAATCAATTAGAAATACCAAATTGCTTTTTTTTAACTTTTGTTATTAAAATTAAAATTTATTAAAGTAATTAATTTTAATTATTAAGGGAAGTTTGCATCAATTAAACTTAAAAGCTTCAATTAAGTAAGTTTTATATAAATTCAAGATTAATTTAAATATAAGTAAAAAATCTGTCATTTAACTCAAATCATACTTAAGAAATTTAAAGGATAACTTTTAGTTTGGTGCAAAGTGCCTTTGGTTGACTTTGATACTTAACCAGAACTTAAATATTAAAGATAATTTTGTGCAAAAGTTATTACTGATTATAATTTAAAAATATTACTCACAGTAACAGCATAGTGCAAAACTTTTGTTGCTGGATGCAATACCAACGGTTCAAGTGGTGTTATTTCTGGAGCTTGCCATCCTCCCAAATTCTTATGATAATATATTTTCATCATGTGATCAGAAAAGATGCTCCCAAAGCCTAAATCATCGTTGTCCGGTTTTTTTTGCAATTGTGTCGGAGCAGCAAGTCGAATGTTCAATTCTGACGCCTAAAAATTTCAAATTAATTAGAAATAAGAAAACGTTTTTACTCTCCGTGTTTCCGTTTTCTACATACCTTGAATAATGTTCCAATATCTGTATCATGTTCAATTTGTGGAGCCAATGATGTAGCATAATTATTATCAGTAGTTTCTTCTTGAACTTGAGTAGCGATATTCTGAGAGCTTAGAGTTCTAGTATTTGTTGAGATTTTTGCCTGATGTTGCCATAATAGTTTCTTTGGTTCAAACAATAACCGTTTGTTTTCTAATAAGCAGCCGAGAAAAATCTAAAGATTGAAAAGAAAATTTCATATTTGTAATAAAATATGTTATTAATTCAAAAAAAAGTATAATTGTCAACATTGCTACAATTTTTAAATTAACATACTAAATCTTTAAGACAGACCTTAAGAAAAAAATTCTAAAAACTCTATTTTCTTCTTAAATTATAGGAAATGTTTCAATTATAACTAGAGTTTTTGATAAAAACTTAGTAAGAAGTGCATAATTTCATTTTCAGTAGCTCTCTGACCATGATTTTATCTTTCAGTTGTTATTAATTTTTTTATAGATGCAAAATAAGTTATTTTCTCAAAAATTTAATTCAAGCTGATTTAAATTAATCAGCTTATATACAGGAAAAGTTATAATCGAAGTTCCTTTGATTATTTTAATTTCAGTAACTCATTTACATTGAAATCATTATAGTAAGATAATAAATAAAATAATGGTCTGAGTATTTTGATTTCTGATAATTTTATGAATAACAATGAAATAAATTGTTTTTCATTATAATACACATTTTGATAAAGTTTCTTTGTCAGTTCTTTGGTCCTGGTCAAATATGGAATCAAATGCAATAATCGTCTTGAACAATATTTTTTTAAACATATGTGCTATAATTGCACAAATAAATATATGGAACACTAATAATTAATTTTGTTTATTTTGTATTTTATTTTCTAGCTACTCAATAATTAATAATTATAAGAAATAAACAAGTATAATAAATTAATATCAAGTACGTAAATAATTTAAGAATACAAAGCAATTAATATTGTAACAAAAATTCTATATATTCACAAACATGAGCTTCTTGTTTGAATTATGCAACCGCTGACAAATAGTATATTTTCCCTTTAGTAATGTAAATTTTAAACTGAAATATATTTAATTGAAGATTAATTTATAAACATACATATTTCAATTATTTATCATCAAAATACTATGATTGATGGGTATTTTTTTTTACCTCGAATATAACACAATATCAACAAGTCTGTGGCCAAATGGCATTAATTGCATTAATCGAGTTATGGTGTGCATATTTGAATCTACGTTTTTTCAAAAATTTTCATGTTAATAGCTTTAAAATTAAAATTTTGCACAGATATCTAACGTAATATAGCCTTAAAGAAAGAAAGTTGCCAAAATAGATTCAACTGATAAAATTTATATTTTGAATTAATAATGTGCAATCAAACACTATCGATATTTTATATTTTTGCAAAAAAAAAAAAGGATTATTTGCTGTAATCTGTAATTAAATCAAATTTATATTTTCATCCATAGCTATCAAAGAATGAAATCTGAGTCGAATTTTTAATAAAAATTTTAAAAATAAATTTTCTCTTTATACATTTCACAATTTTTTTTAATTTGAAAATCCAATGTTTTCTCAATTTATATAACTTGAACAATATTAAAAAAATTTTTCGAAGTTTTCATTTTTTTTTTTAATTAAATCAATTCATCTTAAAATAAGTTAATTTCAATATTTAAATTGGTATATGACATTTTTACGTTTTTTTTTATTTCAATAAAATTCAACCTTTACTAAATAAAAATCAGTTAAATGTCAAATGTAATTAATGATTACAATCAAATGTACTCAATTACAATAAGTCCTTTCTTAATTCAATTTTACAAAGTTAGAAATTGTATAATTTTAGATGTATTCCGTTTACATTACACTGTCAAAAAAATTAGAATCTTTTATTAAAAAAATTATAATTTAATGAAATTTATTACGTAGGTATATTGTAAAAATTAGAAAAACAAAATTATGAAACTTAAATTTAAACTATAAATATCAATTTAAAATATCAGTGAGAAGGAAGCGACCTTGTTTATGAGAATATCAAATTTTGACATTTAGTAATAAATAATTAAAATAGCTAAATTTTTTTACTATTTTGATAAAGCTAATTTCTTGAATTTATTTGTATGATGTAATTTTAGTAAAAATTTTCATTTAATTAAATTTTGTTATTGCTTCAATATTTTCTTCTTAATCAATTTGTTTATTTTCTATACTACGTATGTATAAACATTTTTGCTACATTTCTAATTTAATATAATTTTTCTATTTTTTTTTTTTTATCATCAATATAATAATTTTAACCAAAAATAGTTTAATTGATTTACTAAATTCATATTTTAACTTAAAAAAATATAAAATATTGCTTACTTTGGTTCCACGAACCATGTCTGTAAATTTATAATATCTTTCTTGTATTTAATGTGTGACTAAAAAATTAGATTAAATTAAATCACGTTTTTTAAACTTAAAAGTGGCTTTAACAAAAAAAAAAAACAGTCTCGTTCTATATAAATTAAATTTCGTAAATTTGATAACAGAGAAATTGTTGTATTTCAAGAGTTAATTTCCGGTCAATTGTATAAATTTTTAGTTTTTAATTAAATTAGTTGCAATTTCTATTTATCAAAAATATATATTGCACACTATCAAAAAGTTATTTTAATTATTTTTTTTTTTAAAAACACTGTTTCACTTTTTTTTCTTTGAATTATTTTTTTATTTTTTCTTTTATATTTGGTGCTTTTAATAATTTTTATTTTTTTTTCTTTTCTTTTTTAAGACTTCAACTGCTCGAATGAAAATATCAAACTGAAATCAAACGAATTCTGTGAATCGAAATTTATATATATTGAAAAAAAGAAAGATTTTTTTTTTTGCTGTTTAAAAAATTTATTTTTATAATAATAATAATAATAATAATTTTTTTTTTGCTACCTGCAAAGAAATAACAGGTATTGGTATTATTTTTAATATTTATAAACTTTACCTAAAATTGTATAAATATACACTGAAGGAATAGATAGCTGTCGAGGCTGCAATTTCTATGAATATATCTATTATATTTATGTGTACATATGTAAAATCGAACTAGTGGATGGCTTTAGCAAGTAGCTACTTGTTACAGAAACGGAAAATATATACATTCCATATCAATATTTGACATAACAATTTCATAAATTATTTTGTAAAAAAAAATATCATTTGTAATTTAATTTGCTGTAAAAGAACACTAAAAAAATATATTGATATAATGGTACTGCATACTGCGATATTTTACAGCTGATTTTCCATAAACTGAATAGAGTATTATTTTAACAATTTGCTACAACAACTGAGACATATACAAATAACAAGCTAGATATATATTCATATTAACAACCATTATAAAAAACTTAAACTTTATTTTTCGTTATTATCACTGAAATAAAATATTTATATTTGAGAAAAACAAATTTAATAAAAACTCTGGCTATTATTTTGAATAATAATTTTCTATATATTATTATTTTGATTAATTTATTTTATGTTCCCAAGTAACTTTTATTTCTACGGTTTCTTTCTATATTTTATGTCAATTTGAATTTTTCAATCATTTTTTAAATATTGAAATCAATTAAAAATTACTTTCATTACCCCTATCAAAAGAAAAAATAAATCCAGAATGCTTTCAGTTTGCACGAACTCTTAAAATAAAGTTCAATTTATTTAGGTTTAACGTATTTTCGAAAACAAACTCACCTAAATATAGGATTGAATAAATACTTTATAGTAAAAAAAAAATTAATATAAAATTTAAATTTATGCATTTTTATTATCACTAAGGTGTATATAAAAGGGATGTTATTTTTATGCGATAGTATTAGTTTTTACTTTGACCAATTTATTTACCTTATATACCTATTTTAACTGCGAATTAAAATAAATCTCCTTTTTTAATGTATTTTATTGTACAATTTTATAAATTGTGTTGGATGTTGAAGTAAAAAATCCAGTCAAAAATAATGATGGGTTTATTCTCAATGAAAAAAAAATTTTTTTTTGCATTCTGGTTTTTTTAGCTTTATTTTTCATACAACATAATATTGTATCCACAAATAGTCTGATATTTAAAAAATTTAAGCTTTTATCTATTTCGTTCTTTCTCATTTTTTATATACAAGAAGAGTTAAAAATTGGCAAAATAACAGCATGCAAAATATGCAATTTATCCTTATAGAAAAACCTGGTAAAACTGAAGCTTTATGCGATATACATAATTATTATCATACGATAAATTTTAAAAATATATATTTGTAAGTTATGAACATATTTTTAGAAGGAAATTCGAAAAAAAAAATTAGCATTATAAAAAATAGTTGGAAATGTATAATTTTATTTTACTGGTTGTTTAAATGGTAAATTAACATGATATAGCATAAAAATTACATTATACCTACATTATTACAACTAATTATACCAAAATAGAGCATAATAATGCAAAATTTTCACTATTATAATTTCTACATACATAGAAATTTTCTAACAAAAATACTAAATTAAAAAAAAAAAAAATTGATATTAAAAAACAGTTTTTCAATATATAATATACCAAATTGAGATTGAGAGTTATAAGAGAATGTGAATGATCTATTAAAGCCTTCCTATTGCATCATTTAAAAAAAAAAACAAAAAATATTTGTATGTTATGTTAAGCGTATCTGTTATGTTGAAGGTTTAGAGAAAAAAAATACATAAATATACCTAGCGAACAACAAATATTTTGATAACAACATTCTTATTTTTCTTCATATTAATTTAATAAATTTCATTATGTTCATTTAAATGAATTTAAATTCGTCGAAAAATAATTGAAAAATAAAAATAATTTTTTTCTTATTTTGTTTTTTTTTTGGGAAGAAATTAGAATGTTTGCGTCAATCCGCAAATTAGGAGCAAAAAACTTTTATGTTTTTTGATAGAAAATTAAGTAAAAGTAACCATACTTTTTTGTATCGTCAACATTGATTAATTGAATTGTTTTTCGTTCAATGATATACCATTTGTTTGAAATTTTTCCTCATCTATTTAGTGCGCTTCTGTGCCAAAACAGAAGGTTTTATTGCGGTCAAGGTTATATATAAAATTAGGTTTATTTGAATTGTAAAGCATTACAAATATATTCTTTTAATTCTTAAACATATTCTAAAATAAACTCATTTTTAATTTAATTACCGTCAAGTACTTACAGTTTAAAATATTTCATATATTAATTTTATTTCTTACCTGACCACTTCTTCATGATTTATTCAGGCTTACACATACTAAAAAGAAATACATATATATTTTTTTAACAATACCTCTTTGAGAGACAAACATTAAGACAGATTTCTTAACAAATAATAATCGTTAATTTTTTTTTTTTGATTTATGTATGTTTCAATGATATTTTATGTTTTAAATGTTCCCAGATAGTATATTGAGATCAAAAAACTTGAATTACATTAAAAAGCGCGTCTTCTAATTTAGAAAAAAAAAAAAAAAAACAACAACAAAAGATGTTGTCGCATTTTATAGTTATTATGATTTTATATTTTTGAATTATGTATGTATGTATATTAAATTAATAAATATACACTTATGAATATTATATCAGTTAAACTGTTTTCGATTTATTATTTATCTATTGATTTGTTATGTTGAAAAAAGGATTAGAGAATTTAGATAGTATGATTTAAAATTAAATTTAATATATTTCTGAATAATTGCAATAATTAAAAAACATTGAGCTCTATTTACTATTAATTACTATCAACATTTAATTCTAAAAAAGAGCTTATTAAAAGTATCATTAAAGTATAATGCGAGATGATAAACCTTGGAATATTTTAGTCGGATTCCAATGGGAGAACTTTAATTTATCGTAACATAAAAAAAATAATTCTTAGCAGGTTTATTTTCGAAATTATTTAACACTTTAATCTATGAGTGTAAAGAAAGTAAAATAAATGAAAATGTTCATATATTCTTTCAATTCAAAAGTTTGCAGCATAAGTCATTTGAAATTTTTAATATAAATCCAAAATTAATTTTTAGGTTCAAAGAATTTTCGAATAAATTTTTATTTTTAACAAAAATAAATAACGCAAAAAAAAAAATTAAAAATTGCCACAATTTTATGAATGGAACAAAAATAAATTAATATTGTTGTTTTTTTTGGTACAGATTTTATTATTCATAAACATTTTTTTAAGTGATAAATTAAATAATTTATTAAAAATAGAAAAAAAAAACACAAATAAGTTCAAAGCTTTTCTAAACCAAAAAGAACATTAATGGAAATTAATTATTAAACACATATATCAGATAAAATACAGGTATAGGCATATGAAAATGATAATTTTTTTTGTAAATGAAAATTTAATTAAGGACAGAATTAAATAGTCGTTCGAAAATCAATATTCGCAGTTTTAAGAGTTTTTGTAAAATTTTCCGATGATATTATTTAAATGTGTGAAAAATTGTTTAAAAAAAAATCTCGAAAATAATTATATCTAATTAAAGGCTAACAAAATAAGTTCTACTTTGGACATTTTGTCTATTAAAAAAAATCTATAACGCTCTTTAGGCGAAAAAACAAAATAGTCTATTCTCAAAAATCTAAATATAAAAAAATAAATATAAGTATATAGCAGAAATATTTTCTAATTTAATTATTAAATTACCAAAAATCATGTCATAATTAAAATGTTTGAAAAAAAATATAAGAATAGCAATAAACAAAATAACAACATTGATAAATTTTATTTCCATGGGGTAAGTTGATACGTAAGTAAACGACAATAATAAGCTGATACCTGATAGAAAACAATTCTTTAATAAAATTATCATATATTACCAATTGAATATTATATATAAAAAATAAAGTTAAAATTCTTTGATAAGCTTCAGGCATTGGGTAATCAAATTACATTTTTGTTTAAAGTAGGTACCAGATTTTTTAATTTATTTTTATTTTGTAGATAAAAGTGATAGGTATATGCTTAATCAGATATACTATTGTATTTGTAAATTTAGTAAAAAACTATTATGTTAAAACTATAGAATTTGTATACTATAAACTTCAAATTATTTTAATAGAATTATAGAAATATTTAATTTAGAGATATGTATAAATTGCTTAAAATTGTTTCATAAAAATATGAAATAAATACAAGAAACAACGATGTTGTTGTCTTTTTTATAATAATAATTATTAGAAATTAGTTGAAAGAATTTTATCTTTTACATTAAATTTAAGATAAAAACTCACAGGAAATTTGTTCACAGATACCTAATTTTAAGTTTTCTTAATAAAAAACTTTCTAAATAAATTTTAATCTTAGTAACAAATTTATCCACATTCGGAATACTCAAAGTAATATGTTTATATATATATATTATTAGATTAATCGAATATTTTTCTATCGAGAAGATAGATCTATAATATATTAATATTCAAATAATTATGTGATCTCATTCTTTAGTGAAATCAAATAATAAATATTTTGAATTAAATTCTAAAGTTATTCTGTTCTTAAGTTTTTTGTTTTTAAGTTTATAAAAATTAAATAATTATAATTTATAAACTTTCTAACGTATTTTATAGCACAATTTTTTTTAAAAGTATAAACATTAAAATTTAATAATATTAACGAAAACACTTTTTAGAAATTTAATTCGCCCATAAAAGTTTTGGTAAAAATTAAATAAAAAAGCTCTATCTTTAAATTAAAATAATTTTTTTTTTTAAATTAAAATTAGAAAGAGATGAATTTATTTTTGTTTATTTAAACTTTATGATATGTTGTAGATGTGTGGTGTATATAAACCTATTTTCCTAAGTCGAAATCACAGAGATTTTTTGGCGAATGAGTAAACAATTTTATATGCCTTATCTTAATATGCCTTAATTTTTTTTTGAAAAAATTCAAATTAATTAAACATAATTTTTCTTTTTACATAATATCAATATCAACATTCATAGCTTCTTATACAATACCATGAGGAAATATTGGCAGGAAAGATATACAAGAATTTTCCAGTTTTCGAAATTTTTCAGTTCGTGTTATAAGGAGACTCTGTTTTTCGCTGTAAACCAAAAATTTTAGACAGATAAACTATTTTTTTAATAGATCTGTAGGCCCCAAGTTTATTGAGAACTTTAAACGTATTATACTTCCCTGAAGACATACGAAAACTTGCAATTTTAAAATCGTACTCTTCGATAATCTTATACTTAAATATACATAAGTATTATATCAATTTTGAATTAAATGATTGAGAATTGAGATATTTTCATTTATTACTGGTTTTTAAAAGTGGTAAACGTACGGATAAAGATTTCACACTTGATCAGCAAACAAATTTAAATTGTAATTTTAATCTTTTGGACAATATTGTTCACATCTATATCACAATGCAAACAAAGTTAGCGTCATTGCCAAGGCCCAAGGAAGTAAATTTCTTTTTATAAAGGGTGCAGAAAAAGTGAAAAATTCATTTTATTTTTAATATTTTGAAATAACCATTTTATTATTAATTATTGAATATATTTTCTACATGATTATATCCTAATATTTTAAATATTTTAAATTCTTATACAATAATTGTATTATTTTACATTATTTTTAAATTCGTATACAAAGCATTAATTTCATCCCATATCTAAACTTGAATTAAAAATTTTGTTAATTTCAATTAACAAAATCAATTCAATCGAGTTTAAGTATGATTTGAAATTTAATATAAATGTATTAGTATTTTTTTTTAGTTATATCTTACATTGCTAATAAATGCACTTAATATCATCTGTACGACGTTTCAGATTTCTCTCAAAATAAAATTTTCTCAAATTAATAATTAGTATTATTCAAGAGAAATTAAAACAGTTTTTAATAAAAAGCAATCAATATCATAAATTAGTAGGAATTCTATGGCCCTATTAAATAATTTAGGAATTTATATGTGAAAATGTATCTATAATGTTTTGGATGAATTATATTTATTTTTAAATAAAAACCATATGTATTTTTTGCAGGATTTTAAATGTGTAGAATGCTAATTTTTTTCAACTGTGTAGAAAAAAAAATTCATTAATCAATTGATACATAATTTATTGTCGAATGAATTAAACGGAACCTTAGTTATTTCAGATGAACCATATAAATTTCATGGAAATTTTTTTTTTTTTTTTGAAAAATTCAAGAAACTTTTCTAAACCATCAAATTTTTAAAGTTAAAAATTTTTCATTTGTTTAGAAAACTAGAAGACATTGAAGTCAATGATGTACCCTTTCACTTCAAGACCCAAATATTCACTACAGTGAAACTTAAAAATTAATTTCTAAATAAAATAAATTATAAATTATATTTAAATATATCTTAATACAAATAAATATTAATCAATGACTACAGCCCACGGATGTTCTACTTTTCCGTATTGAATATCTGTAAGACAATTTCGAATTTCTTCGAAAACTGGTTTTTCTTGTTCCATTGTGGGGATAAATAAATCATCTCCCATGTAATTGATTCTATTAACCGGACTAACAATGCATGCTGTTCCAGCACCAAATAATTCTAGCAGCTGAAATAAAAAAAAAAGATTACTTAAATTGTATGGCTTTTAAAATAGTATTTTTATTAACTTACCCTATCTTGCTTTAGTAACTCGCAAACCATTGGCATTGTGAATGTCCCTTCGCGTACTTTAAATTTACCCCATTGTCGGGCTAAGCCTAAAATAGAATCCCTTGTGATTCCTGGTAAAATTAAGCCATTCAATGGTGGTGTTATTAATTCTTTTTCACCGTCATCATTTATATAAAACATGAAAATATTCATTGTACCAACTTCTGTTAACTGATGATCATCACCGTACAACCAAAGAACTTGTTGCAAACCTTTACTAGCCGCTTCCTTTTGTACTCGGATTGTAGGAGCATAATTTGAACCCATTTTCCGATCTCCGCAACCACCTGGCCAAGCCCTGACAAATCTTGGATCTGCTAATAAGGAAACAGCTCCTGATGAATTTGATTTAAAATAACTTCCAACTGGACTTAGAATAGTGTACAACAAAGCTGATTCTGATGATGCAACACCTAATGTTGGATCAATACCAATCAATGTAGGACGTACATATAAACTAGCTGATTCAGTATGTGGTACCCATTCTTGATCAATTGAAATTAATCTACCTAAACATTTGATATATTCTTTTCCTTCGAATGAAGGTAAGCCAGAACGTTTTGCTGATAAATTCATTCGTTGCATATTCATGTCAGGACGGAATATTCTAATGCGACCATCAACTCCACGATAAGCTTTCATACCTTCAAAGAGCTGAAATCAAAAGATTATTATTATTAAAATTTTTTATTATCTATTTTTAATACAAAATATTTAATTAGATATTTAAATAGATAATAAAAATATTGTTTAATAAATAAATTGTTTATTTAAAAACAATCAGACCCCTCACGATTTTACAATTTAGTTTTGTTTTTCTTATCAAACTTATTATTTTTAAATTTCTTATTAAAAATACCAATTAATTATACATACTTATCATTATATTAATGTCAACTTAAAGGTATTATACAATTGAGTATGAGAAATAAAAAAAAATCTATTTTCAAGTGCGGGATTTGTTATTTATTGGTTATAAAATTAAGTGGTGGCATTTTGATTTCTTGAATTAGGATAGAAACAATAAAAAAAAAAAAATCTTATCAATTTGAATGCTGTACAGGGGGCTTGAACTGATAACGCAGAGATTACAAATATTTTCTTTATTCATCCAGCCAGTAAATCAATTGAATACACAAATGACGTAAATTATAAAACATATTTGCAAAAAACAAACAAAAATTATCTGATTTAATGGAAATTGCAATGCAATAATATGTACATTTAGTTGAGACATTATAAGTACGAATATTATGCAAGTTATAAATTCTATAATTTTACATCATTGAAAAAAAAAGTTTTTTTTTCTGACATAGTTTCAGTTTTAATAAAATAAAAAAAATCACAGAAGTGCGTCAATATTACTGAAAGGTAAATCAAAATTATATACACAGTAATTTTATCAAACGATATTTTTTCAATTTTGAACGACTTAATTTTACAAAAATCAAAATTTGAACATTAATTAATTAATAATTTTTTAGCAAACTTTTCTTTAATTTATTGAAATAAAAACAAATAATTAGATATGGCTATTAAAAATATAATGCAAATCATTCTTTAATAGCTTTCAATTTGACCTGACCAGATAACAAAATTATTAATTATATATGTAGAAATAAAAAGAATTCTTTTTCAAGAACATAGTGACAATTTTTAAACAAAATTTTGTTTTTTATTTTAATTATAATAAGCAATACTTATTTAATTAAATATACATAAAATATGTAAAAAATATTTTGTTTTTGAGTCTTTTTGTTCTAAAAAAGATTGCGATTAATAAATTTTGTTTTTTTGTTAAGTTGTTGATGAAAAATTTAAAACATTATTTATAAAGTTTGTAAATAATAATAACTTTTAAAAAAAATCCCATCTTTAATTAATGTTTATTACGGAAATATCTTACTTGCAAAAAAAATAAAAATTATTGCTATTAGATAGCTACGTCTTTTGAATTTGCTTAGATTTTCATCTTTGGAGCAGAATGCAATTTAAAAAACTGAGTTGAAAACTAAGTTTATGTATATTTAACTACAACAAATTATTATATTTATAAAAAAGTGCAAATAGATAATAATAATAATTTGTTTAAAGCAAGAAATTTAGTTCTAAGTTTTATGAAACATTCATTTACTACTTTGAAAACTTATTTAGTTATGATGTAAAGTAAATGATGCAAATTATAGAATGTATACACTATTAATATTTTGATCCATTTTTGTTTCTCAATTTGTAATCTACAAAAAAGAAATCTCACCTCAATTGCATAATGTAAGACTTTAGCAGCTGGGTGCATAACTAAATTTTCCAATGGTGTAATTTCTGGTCTTTGCCATCCCCCCAAACCTTTATAATAGAATACTTTCATCATATGATCAGTGAAATGCTTTCCAAATCCTAAATCATCAGCATCTGGTTTTGGCTGTAATTGAGCTGGTGATGCCAATCTAACACTTAAATTTGATGACTGAAAATGAAGAAAGAAAACAACATATTAAATTATAAAGTTACTGTTGTAGACATAATAATAATGCACAGGTACATGAATTCAATTCATTATAGTTTAGAGTTTATATAAACATACCTCAAATTGTTGTCCTATATCAGGATCATGCTCAACCTGTTCTGCTAATTGACCATAATGTGGTGGTACGCGAGCAATTGGAACATGTTCTTCTTCTTCTCTTAATTTTTGATTAGCAATCGTACCAGTAGAAGCTTGAGCTTTTAAACTGCACAAGCGTGATTGCAATTGAATGTAATGACGAAGTTTGTGTTGGTTTATCAACACTCGACGACAAAGTTCCTGAAAATAAATTATTTACATATATTAAGTTTATCATTTCTAAATAAAAATATTATTCAAAGCTTTTTTTTTAATTGAAATTGTAATGTTTACAAAACTTTTTTTTTTCTTTGTAAATAAACCTATTATTAAGTGTTTTGTTTTTCCTGAGTGCAGTTTACGTGATTGTTGTTAACGTGATGACTGCGGCACGTGTTAATTTGTTTACATTAAAATACAGATTTATATGTTTTTTAATCCAGGTTCTATAATGATCTTAAGCTAGTGTTCTGAAGAAAATATGAAAAATAAATAAAGTAATGTGATTTACAATTAATTATCTATAGCTATTGATATAATAGTTTGTTTAAAAAAAACTATTCATATTGCTGACCACAATAAAAGTATAATTTTTCATAATAATTATATAATCAACAAGTTGCAAAAATTTGATACACCTTTATTAGGAAAATTCTTATTTAAAAGTATTAATGATACTAAATAAAATATTTAGTTAATTGGCCTCGTTTTAACATAAAGACAATATTTAATTTATATTTTGAATTACATTTACATATCTTATGAAAACTTTGAACTTCTTACGTAGACATTTTATCGTTTTTTATTTCTTCTTCTGTTCTTTAATTTATGTTAATGTTTTAATTAAAGTTAAATTTAAATGCAATTTTTATTAAATCGCAATTCCATTTTGAACCTTAATTGAAATTTTTAAAATTTTTTTGGTTTTATCTATCTTCAATAATGAACTGTGAATAAATTATGTAGAGAAGAAAATTTTCACTAAATCGAACAGAATAATTCAAAGGAAACAATTAATTACAAACTATTAATAATCAAAATAATTTTAATCAAATTCTATTATAATAATAGTGTGAGTGAGGAAAATAATAATAATATGAGTTAACGTAATAAAATAGTACGGTATATATATTATTTTTTGGTATATTTAATATTTAAATTAAATTATTTTGAAATGAAATGTCGAGTTAAATCATAAAATATATTTTATTTGACATTTTATTGTAATAAATTTATAAATAATCACAGGAAAATATAAATTTTGTTAAATTTAGTGAATATTAATTTGATAAGACAGCTAAAATTTTTTGTTTTTTAAATTCATTACCAATAAAATATTCATTTATTTGATTTTATTATAAATATTATAATCATATTACTATATAACACGTCTAAAAAAGAAAAAAAATTGAAAGTTATTTTATAAATAGAAAATTTTTGATCTCAATATCTAAATAGTGTCTGTATTAAAAAAGCAACATACATAAATCAATAAGAATTTTGATAAAATTACTTTTTTTTTATATATTATGTACTTTTTTATATACTACTATCATGATAGTGTAGTATGGAAAATAATAGAGTATAGAATAATATAGAATTTAGTTCAAGCAATAAATAAAATATTTTTTTTTATTCAGCTTTCAGAGCTTTTAAGCTAATAAATTAACGTGTCATTACAGTTTTAGATTCTATTATTAAAAAAAAATAAAAATATTTTTTGTAGTTGTCAAGAGTGTTTCGCCTTTTCTTTAATATAATATAACTATTTTATTTTTTTGAAATAAAATTTAATCAGTTTATTTTTTTTAAATTTATTATTTTAAAAGTTGTATAATATACACTTTAATTTTGTTTTTGTCAATATTTTGGTGTAAACAATAACAAATTTCTATATTTCTAAGTTTATTATAATACTATTTATAAATCAAACAGGACAAAGTGTTTAATTTAAAATCAACAGAATATAAACATAAATATAATTGAATTTATGTGTATTTGGTTAAATTCTAGTTAAAGGATCAACTAACAATAATTGATAACCTCTTTTGCAAGAAAGTGATGAAATATTTTAATTTTTTTTCTCAGATTATTTAAATTATATTTTATTAATTTAACATTTCTTATTTTTTATTCAAAAAATGTATATGAAATACATAATTTTTGATTAAGTCTGCGGAAATATTAAGAAAAAAAAAAAACTACTACTACCTAATTTTTTATGCAAAAAATTTGAATAAAAAAAAAATCTAATTTTAAACAACTTTTTTTTTGTGATATAAATTTTCTGATGAAATAGTTTTTTAAAATTTTATTAGATTAAATAATAATTTTTGAAATTTTTCACAGCAGATAAAAAAAAAATTTCAATGATAACACTAAATTGAGTACAATCATAATTTATATTGTCTTGGTCTCGTTGTCATCTTGTTTATAATCGAAATTTATATTTATAAATAAAACAAAAAAAAAATTCACTCAATTCTACCCACTCGCCCTTAAACTTGGAATTATTTGTGTGTTTTTCAGTGTATAGAACTCAAAATTTGATTCATTTTATTTCTATTATATATGTATATATAGTTTTTGATTTAGTAAATTTAATAAATCACATAGATTTTATTCTTTGATTTAAAAATATACTTTAAGAAGATGAAAAAAAAAAATTTTATTTTATTTTTTATGAACATTTCTAAAAATAATTTTATGAGAAGAAACAAATTTATTAAAGCAATTTGAATAAAATTTTGATAAAATTATTTATTTCTTTTTTTTTTAGTGACTTAAAAAATTGTGCAATTTAAAAAAAAAAACAAAAAAAGTAATAATAATAACTATTTTATGAGTTTGAATTATACGTGAAAAATAAATTATCTACATATTATATCTACATTATTGTAATATTTTGGAATAATAATATTTCTAGTTCAAGTAATTTTAGTCAAGTTTTTTTTTTTTTTAATTTTCGACTAATAATAATGACTGCAATTTATAGGAAAACCTATGTATATTGAAGTCATAAGATATTTTTCTAACAAAATTACTTAAAAAAATATTACAATTAACATAATGTATTTAATTAATATAATAATGAATTTATTGTATTAAAAATAACAAAAAATTTATTTTCACATAATTGTTTTTCTCAAAAGGTTAATTATCAAAGAAGTTCTCTAGTGGAAATAAACTTGATTTATAATTTTTCTATTATGTGCAGCTTGTCGAAGATAAAATATGTACTGTATTTTTCAATTTGCCTGTGGCATATAAGATTGATCAACTGATGTCACTTTTGATACAAAATGTCATCATCTCATTATGTTATTCGTTGAAGACGCGGTCCTTAGACAATTCTATATATTCAAAATTACTTTAAAATATTATTAAAAAAAATAATTAAATTAATTTAATTTTTATTTATTTATAAACCGCAAGTAAGTATGTGCTTTTTTTAATTAAAATAAATTCAAACCAATTCGTTGCCGCGCGAAAAGAATTGAAAAAAGAAAATAGAAATTAAGAATTTAAAATTATAAGCATAAATTTAATGTTTGTATATATATAAATGTGGTGTGTTCATAGTTTTGACATTTTTTAAGGAATTTTTTTAATGTTTTTTCGGACTTTTTTGATACATATTTTATTTTGAAATTGGGGTCACAAATGATCGGTATTTTCTATCAAAATCTAATTTCTTCCTTGTCAAGTTTTGTAAACATTTTTTAACATTTCAATTTAACATTTCTTTAACATTTAATTTTAACATTTTCTTTTTATTTTTACCTTTGAACCAAGAACCATAATTGAATTTATTTATTTATAAAAATATTTATATTAAAATAAATTAAAAAACTTTTTTTTTTATTCTTTTTTTTTAATAATCACAGTTTTTGAATTTCAAATTTTTTTTTTTCCAAATTTTTATTGAAAAAAAGAACAATGTCTTTAGAATGTTTTTTATTAGAGAGAGTTCAGCAGAAACAATATCGATGAAACAATATAATAATAATTTCGATATTTTTTTTTGTGTTCTAGTCCTTTGTTAGAAAAATTTAATTTTGATTATTTATAATAATTTTTAATTTATTTTTGTGTTTAAATAGAAAACAACTTTACTATTTTAGCTTCACAGAAGAACTAATTTAAAATAGTATTTGATCGGAGAATTTATTAACGAGAAAATACTTGGACAAAAATGAAAAAAGAAGCTTTTGATATTTTTTTTTTTAAAGCTTTCTTTTCGCGAAAATATTTTGATCGCTAATTATTTTTATTTTTTATTATTTTCAAATTTTCTTGTTTTTTATTTTAAATAGGAAAAAAAAACTTCGTATGACGAAAATCAAATAAATTTTCAATTTAAAAAAAAAAAAAAAAAACAACAAATAATAATAAAATAAAAATTGTGGAAAAACAAATTAAGAGAATAATAAAAAAAAGATTTCTATTGCTTTTATTTATTTTTATCACGATTTAAAAATATATATATAGTATAATATAATTTATAATTATGATAGTCTAATATGAAATTTATTAATTCGGACTTCCTATTTCTTTTACGTCTGTACCATCCAGGAATTCGATTAAAACTGAGTGCTGATTAAATTAAAATTTTTTTTTTCTTATTGAAAAGGTATTTATTCTTGTTGTTGCGTTGCTGCTTTCATATATTTGTATTTGTGGTAAACATTTTTTTTTTGGTTTTCACATACATGGTATAGTAAAAAGTATGAATTAAAAATTTTCTTCAATTATGGTTTTATAATAAAAAAAAATTGTTTTTTTTTTCAGGTAGATTTAGAAAATCATTCATTTCGTGGGAATTTTATTAAAAAAAAAATAAACAAAAAATGAGAAGAAAAATAAAACCAATCTATAAAGGATCAAAATGAGAAAAATTTATGGTATTTTCTTTTGACTAACTATGACTTGACTACCTGTTTATTAGTTCAACATTTTGGTACATCAAGAAGAGAGTATTATTTTATTTTATCCATTATTATACTTTTTTGCAACAATTATCAGAAAAAAATGTATTTTAACACAAATCATATAAGATAATTCAATTCATATGAATTACAATATTCAATAGAGGCGAATCTAAATCCGCAAAAGATGCCGCTCAAATTGTTTAGATTTTAGATAGTTTTAAGAATGTATTATTCTGTACTATTGTATTCTACAGTATTCTGTATACGATATTATATTATTTTAATTTATATTTCAGTAGTACAGGCTGTTTTCCTCCTAAAAAAAATTTCTTCTGATCGATCGACATTATTAGTGAAAAGGGAATTTTTTTTTTAACATCACTACTCCGTACACGGAAAAAATTATATCATAATCAAAATTTATATTTCAACTGCACATAGCACATAAATATTTATCATTTTAGTGTTATCTGTGCGTGAATCAATCAAAAACTTCGATTATTATTTTTATAAAATATTAAGTACGAAAAAAACCCAATTTCAAAGTAAGAAAAGCTAAAATTATTTAAAAATAATAGAAATTATCTAATTGCCGCAATAATTTTTCCTAAAATAATATATTTCTTTTAATTTTTAATTGCGATTTTTATTATTAACTTAATTACATATTATTATTATCGATTGAATCTCTTTTTGTAATAAATTGTGCGATATCGAAATTTTGATTTGAATTAGTAGTATCAGTTCAGTAACAATTCAGGATTTGAGAAAAAAATAGCACAGAAATTTTTTAATTGGTGTCGTTATGCGATTAAAGAGTGCTATAATTTTATTAACATTTTACTAATCTATATATAATAGGTAATATAAATAATTATAGGTATATAATATTACATTTTTCACACTTATCATATTTAAAAACAATATTTTTTTTTAATTATCTATCATAGTAATTCTAATATTGCGTCAGCATATATAACGATCAGCAACGTTTAATTTGATTTCTTCTTTTTTTTTTTTTTTTTTTCAAAAATGAATTTTCATTTTAAATTTTACTGATAATAAATCAAAATTATTTTTAACGCAGCCGCCGTCAGGAGAATATTTGTTTTAAAAATTTGCGTAATAATATAAATTTGATTATTCATTCACTTAAATGTTTCGTCATTGACCTCACATAGATTAAAAACCTTAATACTTTTTTCCATAGGTTTAAGATTTTCAAATTCAATCATCATATAATCATACAATATGTAATTTCGTTTATATTTTTTGGTTTTTAAAATTTTTTAAAGTTTCAAATGAAATAAAGCTGAAATGTTTGGAATTTTAATTAAGTTTTATTAACGTCACTGGATATTTTCTTCAAAAAATATAAAATTGGAAAAACTATATAAATTTAAAACTTAAGAGTAATGAAAGATTAAAATTTAAATAAAGTTGGCGGTTAAAACGAGCTAAAAATTTTAACTCATTAAGCTCATTTTTGAATGTACTAAAACAATATGTAACAAATAAAAATAATAATAACTTTATTGAAATTAAATCTGCGGTGCTTTAAAAATTAAAAATTAGAGCCCGTTCCCAAACTGAGACTATTTTAAATCGTAAAATATACCTTTTCTGCTAAAGAAAATTCCTTTTTTTCAGAAATTGAAATAGGCTTGACATTTATAGTACGTTCCATAAGTCTCGGGTACCCTCTACACAGGACAATACCTCAGGCCTGTGACAAATTTACTTTTGGAACGACAAAATCTGACAGCTAAGTCCGATGATTGAGACAATTTCTGCAAAAATTCGTTCCAAAATGCTACTCTACCACAAAACTTCTGCAAAGGGAAATTTTAAAATTTTCCATAACAAACTCAGTTCTGGGCGTACTTTTTAGTGCATTTTTTTCTAACAAATAATAACAAAATGGGTAAGTAAAATTATATTTTTAATAAAAAAAAAATTAATTAATTAATAATTAATATTTATTTTCAGAAAATATTAATGAAAATTATGAAATAATAATTCCAGATTACACAGGTAGGTCTTACTGCTAATTTTTTATCATAAATTTTATTTTTAATCATTTTTTTTTTGCCGATATACTGCCGTTTCCTTGAAACTCTCAGAATGGGCTGCCAATTGGAGGGGGGGGGTAGAGGCAGTGCCCAAACTCCCAAAACTGAAATTAGTTCTTTGAGCAAATGCCCCGTTTCGGAGATAGGGCCCCCCAAAGTTTTCACACATTTTTGTAAGGAACATTTTTTTTTGTGTCCGATTTGCCCTATTTTTGGGTAGGTAATAGAGGCGGTCCCTAAAATGTTAAATCCGAAACGGTTTTTGCGGGAGGGCCCCCATTTCGGAGTTATGGACCTTCAAAATTTTCATACGTTACTTCATACGTTTTTTAAACATTTTTTTTTTTAATCATATTTTTTTATTTTATTTTAGAAGAAATCATTTCAACATCTCAGATCCTGAAGCTGAAGGAAGAAATGGGGGCTGCTGCGATGTTTTTATTATTAACACAAAAATGTTTTTTAAAAAAATATTATAAATTAAAAAAAAAAAAAAATATACTTACAAAAAAATTTATATACCGGGTTTTTTTTTACACTTTGATTTTCAGTTTACATTTTACTAGCTAGGTATTCTCACTTCCTTTATGATATTCCATAATGCATAAAATTTCTCATGTATTTTGTTGGTATTTTTTGGCACTTGTGTAATAATTGTAAATTAACAACAAAATATTGGAAAAAAATTATGGGCAAGTCTACGGCGGAGAATCTGATAATAGATTATTGTAGAAATCGACGAAATAAGACGAAAAGATTAAATAAAAATTTGCGATATCTCGCTTAGTTTTCAAGATATCAAACATTTTATTCAGTTAAATATAAATTCATAAAAACCAGTTTATATTGTGATATCTCGAAAACTAAGCGAGATATCGAAAATTTTTATTTCATCTTTTCGTCTTATTCCGTCGAGTTCCACAAGAATCCATTACCAAATCCGCCGTAGGTATCCTAAAAGACACAAATCATGAAAAAAAAAAATTAATAAACTTCGTAAAGGGAGAACGGCAACATAAATTAGCATAATGTTAATAAGACATCAGCTGCTTGTAATTATTTGCATATACTTTAAATATTTGTTCACCAAATGCATGTAACCAATTTCCAAAATAGAAATACTTGGTGAATCACTAGTCAATAGGGAGTAAAAATTCATGTTGAAGTGTAAACTAACACATTCACTCAATTTTGTTCATGAATTTTAATAGTTTTTATGTGTTTAGCTTAAAAACATTAAAAAATAAAAAAGAATTTTAGCTATTTCATTAAATTTGTATTTCATTAAGCAAAATATAAGCAAATTATTAATAAATATACAAATTAATCTTCAAAATCTGAAAACAACAAATGTCAAATTTTTTAACGATGCGCATATAAAATTTGTTAAGGTATATGATTTTAAAATTAAAATGGTGGCAATACCCTGTGCATAGGACTTTGCAGAAGGTATTGGTAGGACTTTGCAGAAAAGGGAAATCTTGTGTGGAGGGTACCCGGACTTATGGAACGTACTATTAATCTGTATCATCTGCAACGTCTGCTTAAATTTTCAATTTTTTGTTTTTTTTTAAAAATGAGGTGCACTAAAAAGTACACCTATAAACTGAGTTTGTTATGGGAAATTTAAAATTTCCCTTTGCAGATTTTTAAAATATAAAACATCATTTCGGAACGATTTTTACGTCAAAAAATCTTGATTTGTAAAATAATTGTAAAATAACAGCTGTAAAATCGTGTCGTTCCAAAACTAGAAATTCTAGAAATTAAAAAAAATTTTCAGCTTCTAAAATAGTCTCAGTTTGGGAACGAGCTCTTACTTATCAAAAATAAAAAAACAATATAAATTATTCCATTCTAAGCTTAATTATAGTCTTAACGTAAAAATATAAATATTTAATTAAGGAACAAATCAATAAATATTTACATAAAAATGTAAATCAAATAATTATTATAAATTTTAAATAAAAATTACATATAAGCAAATAAAATTTGATGATGTACAAAGTTTAATACTACTTTAAATAATCATCGAATATTTTACAAGAATAAATTTTTAATTGGTGCTAATAAATTATAATGATAGTATAAATAGCTCAAAGTAAGTTTCGTTATATACAGGTCAGCGTTATATTATTTTCAAGTTACTTAGTTTATTTACGAGAGAACATAATTGCAATTTCCTCAACAACAGCGAGTATTTAATTTATCTTAATTTATAATAAAAAAAAAATTAAGTAGAACTATTATGTTCAAAATTTAACTTCATTAATGTGATTATTTTTCGCAAAAAAAAACATCTTCGACCTGTTTACTCTTATTTAGAAAGTATATACATTTTTACTGAATATTATCTCAAAAGCTGGAGGAAATGTTCAATAATTTTATATAATGTAGATATATTTGTATTATTTTTATTGAACACTACATTCTAAAATTTCCATAAACAACAAAGTAAGTCGGAGTTTGTTTAAAAGTAACACCGTTATAATTTTGTGATGAAAGAAATACTCAAAAATAAACTATTTTCTATTCTAGGATTTTAAATTATTTTCGGCTAAATTTGTACTACGAACTGTACTCCAAGGTTTAAGGATAATATATATATCGATTAATAATTTTTCTTCAAAGTATCTTTATTTATTCTCTATATTTATAATGAAAAAGAATTATTTCATTAAATTTTAACTGATTTAACTTTTCTTGTAAATCTATGCATATTTATTAAAATTTGTACTACATTATTTAATATGTAATTTTATCAATACTTTAGAGATTGTTTCCAAGACCAAAATTTTATTTATATATACATTTTTTTATTCATATATTCATTATATATCATATATTCATATATACATTATTTATTCACTTTTACTAACTGGAAGAAATATGTATTTACTGTAGAACACATAGAATAACCTTGAAAGCTAAATTGTCAATCTTTGGTATAAGGCTGATAATATAATAACAGATGTATGTTCTAAGTAGAAATTTTATTTCTGTTCTTATATTTTTTTTTATTAAATTAAAAATTTAAGAATGTATAGAATTTTTTACAATAAAAGTATATTAAAGTCTGTTAAAATAATTTATTTTTTTCCAGGCATTGAAAAAACTTGATTAATTAATTTTATATAAAAAAATTATAAAATATTCAAATTTTTTGTACAAAAAGAAATAGAAATAGATAAGAATAATAAAGAAAAATATGAACATATTTATATAGGTATGTATATAAAAATAATTCAAAAAAGGGGATCATTTTAATTAAATTAAAAAAAGAAAATAATTTTTTTACAGTTTTGATTTGATTGAATTGACATTACAAATTGTTTGGGCAATGAGTTTTATTTGATTGTTGGTAAAGAAATATTGAAGGGCATAATGTCATCATTTGCATAATAATATTTTATGTTAAACGTGTATGCATTGATTAGAAAAGTTCTATCAATGACGACAATTTATTGAAAAATAACAATAATTTAAGGTTACAACGCAGAGAAATTGTATCGCTAGTAAGCTACATATAATGTTTGTTTGTTTATATTGTGCGGTTGCAATTTCTGTTAAATTTTCAAAATATTAACTTTATAACTAACTGAATCGCAATATAATTTGATATTAGGTTTTGATTTTCTCGAACTTTCAAATAATTAATTTATGACGTTACTGTTTTAATATTGCTGGAGATTGACTTAATATTAGAAGTTCCTTATATACAATCACCAGCATTTTTTAAATCATACAACTGTTCTTCAGTGGCAAGTGTGGTATTTTCACTTAATTATTAGATATAAATATTTAATTTAATTCTAGTAATCCATTATTTGACGAACGTTCGATCATTTTAATGTGCTTATAATGTTGTGTACTATCCAGGATTTAGGTACCTTATATGTTTTTTTTCTATTTTCTACCTTGCACAAAAAACTGATAGTGGTTTTCAATACATAAATATGATCCTAACATAACTTGTACAAATAATTAATTTTTAAATTATGAAATATGAAAACATGTTTTGTAATCACTTTTAACTTTTTTTTTTTTTGCAATTATAAAAAGCTTTTTGTAAAATATACATACTCAATTAACTTAAGTTCAATTTAAAAGGAAAATTGCAATAAAAGCTCTTCTGCGATAACCTGGTTCTACTCAATAGTTTATGGCTCAAGTTCACGGAAATTCAAATTATTAAATTAAAAACTATAATTACATAAATTTAATTTAAATTGATGCTGACTAAGAAAAACAATAATTAATTTTTTGAATGAATATTTCGTTGTTTTCGCGCATAGATGGAGAATAATAATAATATTAACGTAAAAATTCTTTATTGCGTTTTTACGTTGAATTTTCAAATTCCGTATTTCTGACGTATACAAGTATGTATGTCTTACTACGAACGAAGTTTATTTCAAAAATTTCGAAACAGAAACTGTTCGTAACTGAAATTTGGTGAATTTTTGAGCCCCCGAATTGTTTTGTTCTGGCATCAATATTAGGATTCATAAGAATAATTTAATAATCTCAAGAATTGTCAATAATAAGGTTCCAAAATTGAATATAAGAAAATTTAGTTCAAATTTTGTTATTATCACTCATAATAATATCAAAAATAAAATTAGACATTTGGGTTCAATTACTTTCAGCCCAATCAGATCTTAAAACATTTTGTTCCTTCAATATATATTATATATTTACCAATTTTTATGAAAATCCATTTTAAGCCCCAGAAAATTTAATGTTTAAGTATTCAAGGAATTGAATAAAAATCACTAAAATAAAAAAAATATAACAACAGGCTGGTATAACAAAAATTTATTTTGTGGTGTACTATGCTGTATAATACAGCCTTAAAATTTTTCAAACAAACAACGTATCAACGTTTGAATAACTTTATAAAAAAAAAAATCAGTAAACAAAAATCATACGATATTTTTTATTTCTGAACAAGCCTCCAAAACAAATTGGCCCCGTGAATTAATTTATAATGACACATGTGCACATATACAAATGATACTTTATTGAAAACAGGATAAAATAAAATTGTTTTGATATATGAGAAAACAACAACTAGGTTTAATTAAAAAATATAGAAAAAACAAATAAATAAAGAAGCACAATAGAATTTATTACGCCCGATTTCTAATTTAGTTATCAAAATACAGTTGACCAAGTGTGTTAAAATTTAGTGTGCACATTATCATTATTATCAGCTTCCATTATTTTGAGATTGGCTTCATGCCAATGCAGTATTTTTTATACTTTAGTTTTTCATTACAAGAAAGGCCGACTATATTCAGTTAGAGATAGTTACTTAAAAAAAACTACTCCAAATAAATAATTTCTTCTGAAATTTCTCGTTACATAAATTACTTTTTAATTAAATTTAGAAAATTTAGTAAATTATATCAACATTTTATTTAGATACTAATCAAAAAACATAAATATTTTAAATTGACAACAAAATTTTGACCCCTATATAGCATCCATTAAAAATATATTTAAACACATTTTTATCTTGTTGGCATATCTATAATTTGCGTATATAATAATATTTGCATAAAAATAGATCGTTGTTTTATGAGCGAAAAAGAAAAAATTAATATTTTGCTTGTTGGAAAAAAATATAATTCATATTGATGTGTGTATTATATAAATATATATAATTATGATACAAATACTATAATGAAGAATTTTACATATGCTTTTATCATAAAAAAAGCTCAATTCTTATAATCTGAATATGGGACGCAGAACAAGTATTTTTTTAGATGTAGTTGGCGAGCCCAATATTCTAACCAATCATCATTTAAATTTTTATAATAAAAATAAAATTTTTAAAATAAATTTATATTAATATTTTTCTCATAATTTTTCATTAGAAAAATATCTATATATGTATATAGTATATAAAAAAAGAAGAATAATGTCGTTTCTTAATTCATTTGTATTAAATTAGAGAAAATAAAAGGTCTTTTAAATTTAGAATGCTAACTATATAAAATTATGTTTACAAATAATAATGTGATGATTATGTTCTAAAATTCAATTCAGTATTTAGAACTTTAAGATATACACATATAAACACTTTAGACGTGGATACAAATGAGTTTAAAAAACTTTTCAAGGTTATAGATAAACATAATTTCTTTTTTTTATTAAAGAACATTAATTTAAATAATGTTTTTATTAATTTTTTTTTTTTGGAAATAAAATTTACCATAGAAATATCGGATCACAAATTTTATAAGTAGGTATATTATACTAACCAAGTGATAAAATTAGAATAAAAAGAAGTAGATTTACTTTAATAATATTAATTTCGAATAATTGAACACTAAAATTATCTCAATGTTAATAGACACTAGAACATAAAGCGCATAATTTTTAGTAAGTGTTTTTTTTTACCAATACAAAATATGATTTTTAGAACTGAATGAGTTTTCCTTTTTAGGATTGATCATTGCGGCCTACATACTTATATTCCACGAACTATGATCAAATTTTACTAATAATATATGTGCTTGTGCATATTATTAAATTTTATATAAAAATTATCTAATAATTGGTGGAAAGAATGATAATTTTGTTCAATAATATAATACTTGTCAATTTTTGCTTGTAATATACTTTAAAAAATTTTTTTTTTACATGTAATACAAGTTGTAATAAAACAACTTAAATTTATGTATGATCATTTTAATATAGCCTACGCCACAGACTATAATTATTAAATTGAGCGCAAATTATAATATTGCATTATAGATAGGATAGTAATAATAAATAAGAACATTATTTTTTTAATGAACTTTTTTTTTCGTCTCGCTAAATTTTTTTTCATTTTTTTAAATATTTATTAAATATTGATCATTCTTTGTTTAAGCTTATTATAAATACCTTGCAATGATAATTATGATTTTGATTCTTTTAGAATTTTTGTTTTTAAATCTGGTTTTTTTTTAACCATTCACTTAAAAAAGATTGTGATATTAAAGTTAAGATCATAAAAAAAAAGAATATCTCTGAAGGGTAAGTAACCGGTTATTTATTAAATTATATAACTAATTCTAAACGAAGAAATTAAATAACTTTTAATTGAAGTCCTAATCTATTCTCCATAAAACTAACAATATAATATACTATGTAAATAAACTACACATTGGATTGCACTACAGTTGGAAGCAAATGGTTTTCTTCCTCTGTTCCTATTTTTTTTGAGGAAAATTCGTATTTTGTCATTTTGGAAACATTACTTTATTTCCTTGGATGAGTTGACGTAATGAATACAGATGATATTATAGGTAATAATTTGTTCTTTGTGATCCTTAGGTATATATTAAATTCGCAATATAAGTTAAGGAATTTTTTTGCATAAAAATTCCACGAGTTCGTAATATTGTCGATTAAATGGATAGATAAGTAAAAAAACACACTTGTTAAAAATAAGCAAGAAAAAGAAACTTGTTAATATTATATTCTTTTATTTATTTTATAAACAAACGTCATTAAATTTATCAGAGAAAGAGAAAATAAAATTTAATATTATTCTGAAAATTATAATTTTTTTTTGTATCTTGCAATATAGGAATTTCCTTGTTGCAAAAGCTTAATTTTTTACTTTTTTTTTAATTAAATTGTTTTCAAAAAATGCAAATGTAACATGTAATTTTGTTCTATAATGTGTTTTTCATTTTTGCATTATTTAATTCAAGTTTCATTATAATTTTTTATATTTAAATTGAACTATTATGGAATGAGCATTGCGGAATTGCTGTGTGAAAATAAACGTGATCGCATAAAGTCATAAAGTCAAAACACTTAAAGCAAATATTGAATTTATGCTTTTGTCTCTTTGATAAGTCTGAAAATGTTCTTGCACTCGTTTATCAATAAGTGCATTATTTCTTTAAAAAATATTAGGATGGTGATGTTAACGAATTAGTAATTTAAGGTAGGTATTTATTTAGGCGATGTTTACCAAACAGCCCAACAGCTTATTTTGTAAATGAGGATTAGATTTCTCATTTAGGTATTGGCATTTGTAATCAACTTGTTGTTTGTTGTATACTTTGTTTTTCTTATAGATTTGTAACGGAATAAACATTTCAACAAAATAAAAATTTTTAAACTTTTTCACTACAAAGCTTAATTGAAATTTATATGTTAATATAAGAAATCAATATTTTATAGATAATTTAGTAGGTACCTCTAAATTTGATAATAAATTATTGAAGTACGAATAGTCAAATTGATAATTTTTTGATAATAATTGAAATAATGAATCTCCTATTTTTTTTATGATGATTAGTGATTACAAACCAAAAAACAATAGTAATATAATCATTATTTTTTGAAAAAAAAAATTGGAATAATAAATCTGGCGACTACGAGGTGAATGTCAATTATATAGGTACTTATGTGTGCATTATGAGTGGATTGCATTTGGATGCAAGTAATTAACTGAATTTTTTTATTTAAATGGATTTTTAGTAGTTATCGGAAGATTTTTTATATCTAATTCTGATGAAACAAACCTTCAAATTTTCATAAACAAATTTTTATTGAATATATAAAGTACTTAAATTCTATTTTTGTTTAACAAACACATCTGTCCTAATATTTGGACAATTTTAATACTAACGTCAATTATTTTATTATTTTATATTAGTTTATAATAGAAAAAACTCTTTTTTTTAAAGTTTTATATGCTTATAATCAATAATATTTTATAAAATAGAAATTAAACCCAAAAGGAGAGCAATGTGTTTGCAATGTTAATGTAAATGTATGATATATTATTAGGTGTATTAATATGCATATAAAAGATCCACGAAAACATGAAAAAATTTATAATTTTATTAATCATATTTGAAGTTTGGGAGAATTTTAGCGAAGTTATTTAACACCTCAATTCTTAATTTTTAATATTCACACAGAAAACTTATAAATACTCTTATTGCTAGTTTGACAATACATACTTTACTAGTAATTACTGAAAGATAGTTGATTTGTTTGTCCTTCTGGTATCAAGACAGAAAACCAAATATCATATCTAAAGTCATGGTATATTGCAAAGATAAAAATGCAATGATGTACGTACCCATCGTGACTAATTTTTAATAGTTTGATATCATACTTTCATGTTAAACTGTGATTGAAGTAAATTAACATGTTATTCAAATGACCACAACTAATAATTAACACAATTAATGAATTCATTTATTTGTCTGACACTAATAATTATTTAACTTTTTTGATTTAAAATATATTATTTTTATGTTCACCAATTTTAAGTATATTTTTATTTCATGTTTCAAAATTGGTACATTTAATTTAAAGTTACTTAAATTAAACAAACTTTAACAAAATGTACTTGTGCATGGAGACGCACAGTTAAATTCGCTGTGAAAGCTTATTAATCAAATGAGCTTTCACCTCAAAATTTATATATATATATTTTTTAATTTGTTTTTCCGTTTTATTGAAAATTATTGCTAATAAAAACAACATTTGAAATGGAAAAACAAAATTTATTTAGAATTTTAGTTTGTTTTTATAATTTAACACAAAAAAACTTTGGATTACATATTTGGTTAGATATTTCAATATTTTTCAAATAATATTGTTTATTTCTATTTGTGGCTATCAATTGGAATGACAAAGAATCTACCTTATTTAATACAACAATGTTCTTGTAGTACAATTATATATATAGATGTGTATATCACCTAGATCCTAGAACCATAAAACCGTGTAAAAATATGTATTCCTCAGTTATACTTAACCAATAGTCCTTCAATGAGAATTCACACATTTCGCACAACCAAGCTAACAATTTTTGTTCAAATTAGAATAATAAAACATTACTCTTTTTTTTATATTTTATTTAGTTTTTATTTGATTTTTATTTAAATATATGTTTTATAATAATATAATAATATATATATTAAAATATATAATATAATATAATAGAATAAATTGTTACACAAGTTATATTTCATTTCTTAATAATTCTTTTTTTTTTAATTTTTTTTTTATTAAATATAAATTTATAATTTTCTAAAAAAAAAAAAAACAATTATTATTAATGATAATAATTTTTTTTATTTTATTTTTTTTGTATACATTAATTATATTTTTTAAATATGTATGTATAATCAAGTCTATTCTATACATAATGAAAATGTTCATCTGTTACAAATTCCAAAAAATTATATTCGTAACAAAGTTTTGTTTCATTAATAATTTTAGATATTTATAGATTGATAATTGATAAAAATATTTATTTTGGTTTTTATATTTTCAAAAGTTTATAATAATAATGAAAATTATAATTATTTTTTTATTTTTACACAATAGACTACACAATCATTTATTTTTTTCTATAAATAATAAATAATAATTTAGAATTTGCAACAAAAAAAACGTTGATAATTTTCATAATTTTCAACTGAAAACATACTTTATATGCATAGAGTTTCAATTAAATTAAAAATAAAAACTGAATAATTAAGAAATATTAAAATAAACTATCTGAAATAATTAAACTTTAAGTTATATAATTTTTTAAAGAAGTAATTACACAATTAATATAATAAATGATATTAGTTCAAATAATTGGCCTAATAGAAAGTTTTATTAAATGTGTAAAAAAAAAATGGAATTTTATACTTAAGAAATTTGAGCTAAAATTATAATCATTGGCATACATTTTGTCAAGATCTTCATTTAATTTTAGTTAAATTTTTTTCCAAACGAAATATAAATTCATAAATTCAGAAATTGTATTAATTCAACAGATTTATTAAATTTTAACAATGTATTTTCATTAGGAAAAAATAACTAAAATTAAAGAAAAAGTTTCTTAAAAAAAATAATAATAATTGTCTGGGCAGTGTTCTTATGACCATCAATTTAAAAAAGCTGTAGATGTGTTAATTATGCCTAAAATAAATATAAGATTAACTTTTTTAAGATATTCGAAAGAATAATAGATAAATGTAGTAAGTTTTATAAAGTTAAAAAAATTAGCAAAAATATTATTATAAATAATTACTTATTTTTTAAAACTTTTAAATAAAATATAAAATATAATATTGATAAGAATATACGCATAAATAGAAAAACTTAATTCAAAATTAATTATATATTGTACGAAGAAATTTAATATTATTACAAAAAAACCAAATTCTTTTTTATACATTTCGCTTTTCATTAAAACATCAAAAAATAAAATTGTTACAAATACGGTGGTTTATAGAATGTTATTGTATTTCTATTTCTATAAATTTTTGTTAGATAAAAGAATTAATTACGCAATTTATAAGACTTCAGATTTTAATTATTTACTTTTATTTATATATCTTGTTCCAAATTTTATTATTTTAATATTGTATCAATGTATTTTAAAATATTTCAATGAACTGCGATTATAATTACCGGCTCCAGTTAAAAAAAGGGTATAAATGGTATTCTATTGAAATTGTATGTAATATTTAAGAAATGAAAAAAGGTTTGATTTTCATTATTAGATTAGGTAGTAAAATCGATAAATTATTTGTTGTTTCCGTCATCCATATAATATATATAACATATAAAATATAATAATTTAATAAAATAATTTGGTAAAGAAACTTTTAAGAAAATATAAGAAAAATTTAGTTGCTAATTGAATGAAAAAGTTTTACTAAGAATAAATATTCTCAAATCTATCAAAAATAGAAATAATTATTTTTGAAAATTTTGTTTATTACTGAAATTAAAAGAATTTGAGCCATTAAAAGCACTATTACGATCAAATTAATTATAGTTTTTATATATTCCTATATTTTTCACAAATTATGTACATAAACACTCGATTATATAATTTTGATGTGCATAATAATAATAATAATAAGTTATAAAATCTTTTAGAAATCGAAAATAGAAAAAAAATATTTATTTTTTTATTTTTCAGAATTCTAATAATTTCCTAACTACTTTAACTTTTCAAAAAATTCATTAAAATTTATTTTGCCATATTAATTAAATTGTGATTAAATTAAGAATAATGTTTTCTATTTTTTAATTTATTTCAGCAATTATTTTTTCCTTTTCAACTTTTGTTTTAGTAGAAATTAATAAATAATCTTTTATTCTGCTAATTTAGTTTTAAATGTATTTAAAATGAAATTCGAAAGTTAGGTTTTTTATATACATAAAACTAATATGTGTTATATATCTTTTGACAGTAAGTACTTATAGTATAACAGTGAAAAATAAGTACACTAAAAATAATATTATTAGCAGAATATTTATGTAAAACTCATAAGTAATCTAAATTAATAATTGTTCCCTATTTTTAATTTATCTTAATTTCTAAGAACTTAAAATTAAAAAAGAATAAAAAGAAAAATTACTTAAAATTAATTTCATTCCATTTTTTTAAATTGTTAAGTTCATTTAGAAATAAAGTAAAAAAAAAGTTAAAAACAAATCTTATTTTAATCTTCATATTTAGTGAAAAATTTAATGGCAAATTGATTAATTTCATTCTTAAATATTTATAATTTTTTTTTATTTTTTTTTTCGCATTTTTCATTGAACTATTAAAAAAAAATTATTTAATATTTAAGAGAAATTTCTTAAAAATAAAGAAAAAAAAAATATTAATGAAAGTTATGATTAATTAAAAATACTTTTCTTTTTCTCAAATTTTTAAAACAAAATTTCATTTGTACATTTCTTGGTTATAATTTTTGAAATAAAATGAAAAATGGGGACCAGCCATTAATTCTATATAACATTTAACAATATTTCTCAGATAATTAATTTTATTTTAACAAATTTACAAATATAACATTTGTTGTAAAAAAAATTTACGTCAGCCTTAGTTTGTTTTTCTTTTTGTAAATGTATAACACCACGTCACAGCCTCTCAACTTATTTTGAAAGAACTCAGATATTATAAATTGATCAAATTCTTGTTTTCATATCTTCGATTTAACTTGGAGAGGATTGATCGTGGCTTAGGCCTAATGAATTTTTTCAAGGTATAAAAAATATATAATAATCAGATTATAAGTTAAGTTTAATAAGGTGAAAAAGTTTCAAACTAATTTTGTTAAAACAACTATTCTTTTATAATATAAAAAATTGTTTTACAGTTTCTTTTCCCAAACAACAATATGTGCATCATTTGAATTAGCAACTCTTGACATTGTTCCACCAGGTAAACCCGATTTAGGTGATGCATTTGTATACCAAACGTGTCGCCAATAACCCCGTCCACCCATTAGGGTTATCAAAGTTCTACCTTCAGAGCTTTGATTTAGATTTTTAGCTTCACGGGATTTCTTATTTCGTTTAAGTGTAGCTGCTGCAGGTGGTAATTGTTTTAAATCTTCTTTTGGCTTCGCAGCTTCTTCGCGTTTTGCTTGTAGAAGTTCTTGCAAATCACCAGATGTTCCATTTTCAGATATGTTTCCTAAATCGCTACCATTTCCTGATGTAGTTTTATGACTAGCTGAACTACTATTTCGGGAAACTGAGCGCCCACCTCCAAATAATCTGATGCCCATACTTTCTTCACTACCTGATGATGTATATAAGCTAGATGATTTTGAATCAACAGACCAATTCGATAAATCGAGAGATCTTGGTCTAGAAGCCTTCATACGAAGACGACGATCTAGAGTGGAAACTTTACCTGGTATTGCTGCTAGTTCAGGATCTGAACGTCGCATACATTCATACATGGCGTCAATTAAATTTCCTTGAGTACCTTCTTCGGCGTCATAATCTTCTTTTACATAAATTAATTTATTATATAAACCATAAACATCACAAATTGCACTATAATCAGCCGATTGCATTGTTGCAGATGGATTAGTGAAAAAATTTGGTGAACCTAATCCTCTTGGTAAAGTTTTTGACATTCTTGAAGCATCGGACATTTCTCGGTAGCGTTTTCGTCGAAGTGCTGGACTATTCGCAAGTTGTGCTTTGATTTTAGCAGAAAATGACATATCCAAAGAGTTTTGCTTATCTAACTTTATTTTAGGGGAATCATGCTCTGAAGAAGCTACAGAAGAATCATCTTCTTTGTTTCTTAAAATCACAGTTGTATCATCTAATTCATTTTTTTTATTCTCATCTGTAGAAATTTCTATTGCAGGTTCACTGACAATTGATTGTTGTTGTTGCAACGGTGCCTTGTAAGCAGCTGAAAAAACTTTCGGCACTAGTGGTAATAAGAAGGTAATTGGTCCAAAATGTGCGTGGCATGATATGCTAACACCTCCACTTATAATTGGTACTCCTTCCAGACGGGGAAGTGGAATAGTTAATGCGATTCCAACGTTTGTTCCGACCCATAATAATCCCTTGCACGCCAACAATGCTGTTACATAAATTGAACTATTATTAACAGCTGCCGATTCTTTGGCATTTGATTTATTAACACGCAAAACATTTGCAGCTATATTAATATCTTGTAAATGCTTAAATGTTTCGGTGTGATAAAGGCAAATTATGCTAGAATTTTTCAATGAAATCCACAATCCAATTCCAGAATGTGCCATAAAATTTACTTGATGCCCAGATGAATGTTGTACTTCAAAGCTTTTTATCACTTCTCCTGTAATAGCATTCATAACTGCTACACGATTATTGCAACTCGCATATATGTTCATATTTATTGGTAGTATGCTTGTAACTGGAGAGTTATTAGGATTTAATTGAATGGTTTGTGGATCTTTAAGCAGCCAAACACCGTCGAAAGATCGGCGAAAAATTAACATTGTTGAATTACTTAATGCCACGTAAACTGAATCAAAATGATATAATATTTTTTGTATAACACCAGGAACTGAACAGCATCCTAATTGTTCTTCTTGTTCTGGATTTGTAGCAGAATATACTAAAATTTTTCGACTATCAGTCCCCATCCAAACCAAATCTCCTAATAAACTATTATGCTCCTCTTTAGTTTTACAATGCTCCAGTCCTTTGACAAATTCCATACATGTTACTTGTTGCTCAACTAGATCAAATGATCCAACATCTCTCAGATTACCAGCCTGCTGGTGATGTTGGGATAATACGGCTATGTGACTACTGGTGCCGTCACTGGTACAGACCCATAAATAATTTTGACGTTTAAATCGACGACGAGCTGTGCCAACTTTATTGTCATTTGCAATACTGTAATAACATCCACAGCGTACCTAAAATATATTTTGAAATATTAAAGTAAATGTTACAGAAGCTAAAAGATAAAAAATAAAATAAATTAGTTTATATATTTTTCAAAACTCACCTCGGTTTGATGCTGTGATTTATACACAGGTAGTGCTTTAACAAAAAGTGGCATTTTTGTAGATGGTCTTTGTTCGTGTTCTGGTATCTCCCATGCAGGTGAATTATTTTGATCTAGTGCTAGTTGTGCTAAACGCAATTCAGTAACCCATTCCTTTTTGACTGATGGATTTTCAGTTTGGAATGTGAATGTTTCTTCTTTACCAGATTTATTTCTAGCAATTAATTGTAAACAACAAGAATCCACCCATGCCATTTCTTCATCCTTACGTTGTATTGATGTTTGAATCGAATTCATTAAATTTCTAGTTACATTTGTATTGATTTCTTTATAATTTCCTTTTAAACTACCGACCAAATCATTAATTCTAGACACAACTTCGAAATCGTGCATTAAGGTACTCATTTCATTGCATAAATTGTCAGCACCATTTGTTAGAATTGTGGCTGTTGATGAATCGTTATTGCAGGAACTGCTATTAGATTTGAGACTACCGCCACGATGTAAGCCTGATAGAGAAAAATGATAAATTAGTACAAAATCAATAATCCTAACATTCTTAAATTAATATAAATATAATTATTTGATAACTTAGCTCTCTGCTGTGTTTTTTATTTAGAAGTATTATAGAGAGACATTAATCAGAAATTTGGATAGATTTGTTTTAGCTTAAAAAGCCTTTAGCGGGTCTTCTATTATAACACTCAGGAAATAAATAAATCGACACCATATATCATAGGAAAGAAATAACCAAGTTTTATTTTTCGTCATAATGTCATAATCTATTTAGGGAGATTAAAAATTATAATTATTTTTGTTTAAGTCAAACACATTTCGTAAAGAGGAAATTCAAATATAAATTGATTGATGTTATGTTGTTGTTATGCAATTTGAGATAAATCATTGATTTCACTTTCTCAAGTTTGTATTGCGGGAAATTTTTTTTTTTTTGTTTTCATAATGCACTTTTTATTTTTCCTTAATATTTGTAATAGAATACCAAATTTGTAAAATAATATGTGTAAGTGCATTTAAATATTAATTTATTTTCTTATGAAAATTAATTTTTACACTATTAAAGCTTAATCTTCATATTTTCTAAAATGTTAATGACTTCATAAATCATAATAACCACAAAAATTTTGTAATTTGGTTTTTTTTTTCAAGAGAAAACTGAAAGGAAATTTTTATTCGAATTTATACATAAATATAATTAACTTGATGTATGTAAGTAAATATGTTACGTAGTGATTAGTAGTTTGTATTTTCGAACAAGTTTAATTCACGTCAAAGTATTTAATATTCTGTAGAGTGACTTCCTAGTGTTTGAAAACTGTACATAAGGATAACATGTTTAGTACAATAAATCTATTTTGAACTAAAACTACAATTTTGAATTGACAAAAATAATAATTATATGACCAATTAATTCTCAAAAAACTTTAATTTTTAAACATATTGCAAAATAAAAAACCTAATAAAATCATAAATATACTATATCAGAAATCCTAAAATTTAACATAATAATGAAAACCAAAAAAAAAAATTATACTTCAATCCAGGTATGATGGCGCCAAAGTTTAAAAAAAAAAAACAATTTTTTTGTATTTTATTTAGAATATGTAGTATTTCGCATATCAAAAATATTCATATTATGCTTTGACTAAACATACATCTTATATCTCTCATAAATCTTTTTTGTACAGGGAAAAAAAATTCTATATAATTTTTTTTTTTTATTATTATTTAATTTATTTGAAAAGATTTGTGACACACGTTTTATTTTTCAAATATAGGTATAGGTATAATGTACTATAATGTATGTCCCATGAAAAATATAAAAAAAAAAATAAATAAAAATTGAAACTAGAGAAAAATCATTGACCTAATTTCAATAATAAAAAAAAAAAATCTTATTATTTTATTAATTTAATTAAAGAAAAATAATAATATGCAATTTATAATGCAAATCCTATTTTTAATCCATCAATATAAAATTTATTTTATTATAAAAATGTAATAATTACATTATTGTTTACATGCATATATATAATATACTGTGTACATTTAAAATAAGTTAATAAAAGAACAAAAAAAAAGGACAAACATAAAAAAATTTGCCGTCTCTAGAACATAAAGTAATAATATTCAACTCCCAGGTGTTACACTATTATTTTGACATAAATGATGATCCTATTTGATTTCGTATAACTTTGAGCAGAAAAAATAAATGATATTATTGGGTTAGAGGGGTTATTGCAAAAACTTCTTCTATTCAAAATTGTTGAAAATTTTATTTTAAAAAAATATACTAATCAGGAAAATTATGAATAAGTTATTTCTTGAATATGATGACATTATAAACTTTATATCCTTTACTATATAAAAAAAAAATGCATTCATTTATCGAAGAACAAAAAATTGTGTTTAATATTTCGACCGTGTAATCTATAATAATTTATTTTTCATTTAAGGTACTTACAACACAAGTTTTTAAATATAAAAAAAATTTGATGTTATGAGTCAATTTTTAATAATGAAAATAAATAATGCACAATTAATTTAATTTTTAATTTTTATAAAATAATAAAATGTTTTCACCTCTGAAGACCTCACATCTTTCATATTTAGCCTCCAGAACTAAAATATTCAACATTTTTTAATCGAATAAATTTATATTTTTCATTTTATTAAATCAGATTGTTAAATATTTTGTGTTTTTTTTTTATTTT
>OZ023275.1:198097-218131 GCA_964007475.1 Hybos culiciformis
TATAGTTTTTTACTGTGCTAATACCAGAATTGATAATAAAATAAGAATTGCGCCACCGCGGATTACTTGAAAGGAAATTGCGCCTTTTTTTGCCTGCCATTAACATTTTAATCAAGAGAAAATATTTTTTTTTAGCAATTTTTATACTTTATTTTAATTTTTTTTTATAAAAATGTGAAAATTACTTGAAATTCAAAGCGATGTGAAGAAACGCTAATAATAATAGTAATGCAACCAACTTCTATAGTAATGAGGTTGCTTCGAACTTGATGAGTACTTATTAAATAGATAAGATCAGTTCAGGAGAACATTACTTTTTGATTTATAACAAACAAAGTTAAACAAAGTCAAAGCTTAACCAATTCTATAAACAGGTGATTTAGCTTAACAAAAATTTAATATACATATTTGGAATGAAGATTATACTTATTTTAAGCTATGATAATAAATTGGAGAATAGATAATATTAAAATTAAAACTTAAACTTTTGAAGAATTGCCAAAACTAATTTAATTCTACAAAAAAAACCTTAACTCTGTCTTATAAATAGTTAAAAGAAATATTAATTTCTTTGGTTTATAATTTTTTCTTGTAAAGTGCATTATATATTTTTTTTCTTCTCATTTAATCGCCTACCCTATTTTCTTCTGTGTGGAAAAATTTATTATAATTCGGTTTTACTGTTTCACCTTGAAATATAATAAAATATTATCTTATTTTTTGTACTTTGTATATATGGAAGTCAAAAAGGTCTACAACACAAGCAACATCATAATGTTTAGTCATATATATTTTCGTTAAAAAAGCAAAACACGAAAACAAAAAAAGCGAGTTTTCATTTTTGCACCTTTCTCATCCCATATTCTTATATATTATGTATATAGTTAAAGTTTTATTTTGTTTCGGTATTAATTATTTTCGGTGAACATGCTGAAAATCAGCATATAAAATTTATTATTTGTGTATTTTCTGATCAAATAATCTTTAAATATGTTTAACTTAACAACGGCTCTGAAGTCAAAATTGCAAGAGAGTTTTGAATGCTAAGGCAATGCTAAGGACATAAAATTGCTTAATCTAAAAATTTGAACAAAATAATTGTTTTTTTACGACTTATTAGAAAAACAAGCACGTATCAAGTAATAAAAAAGACACAAATGTTATTACCAGCCGAATAGAGAATTTAATGGACAAATGTTTTTTTAATGGAATTATATATTCATTCTGGAAATTAATAAATATAAATTAAAGGTAAAATGTTTCAGGAAGATTTTATATATTTTCCATTTTTTTTTCTAAACAAATACTCCAATTTTTCATAAACTCTTCTTTAGCATTTTTCTAAATTTACAAGAAAATGACAAAATTTTCTAACATTAATTCTTATTATATCCCAAAAAAATATATATATAAACTTGTATTTTATACTTATGTTACTTAACTATATTTTAGATTTATGTTAAAATTTGTTAGAGCATATCCATCCACCTACATTTAATTCACTGTGGCTCGAAAAGTGTACACATTTATGTTTAACAAATTATTGTACGTCATTTATGCTAGAAAAAAACTCTCTCTTTTCTGCATATAGTTTTAAAGCTTATATTATATGTACATAGAAAAACTTATCTACTATATTAAAAAGATAAATTTTTATAAATATATGTGAAATTTGTAATATAATACCCGTAATATTTTTTCATCCTACTACCTAATGTTATTATTTTAATTTTCTTTGAGAAAAATAAGCAGCAACAAATAAATAATGTTGGAAAACAAAAAAAGATGCATGACTTTTTAATTTCGAAAAAAAAACTTAATATTACTTTAAAAAAAATAAGAAGAAAAATTTTTGTGTTGAAATCAACATTTGTAGAAAATTATCTTTCACATATTTGAAGCCACCGAAGTTGTGAACTTATTAAGTTACTTTAATATTCAAGTATTTATATACACAGTGACATCAATAAATCAAAAACTAGTCATCATAAAAAATACACATGAATATGTATATATAAATATTTCTAGCAATTGTATAGTTTCTAAAAATTGTAACAATAAAAGAAATTTATTGATTAAGTAATTTTATTTGAATTACATTTCAGAATGTATGTACCTAGAAAAAATCAAATATTGGAAAATCAGTACTATGGAAATAAACACTCAATCCCACACATTTCAATTCTTAAATTCATTTTTAATTAAGATCTTAATGATTTGCGATTTGATTATTTTAGACGTCTATTTATAATATTAATTAAAATAAATTCAATTAAGAAACTTATAAATTTGATTAACATAAAAATATTTAATTTTATTTCTTGTTTCTTTACATAGATATCGATCACAAAAGGTACGTTAAATAATTCTAAAATCATCTTTTTTCATAAAGTTAACTAAACATACAAAAATACAATGTTCATTAGCATTACTAAGCTAAAATTAAAAAAAAAAAAAAAAATACATAAGCATATTATCTAATATATAAAGCAGAAGTTGTCCCTTTGTCTCTTTGTCTCTTTGTCTCTTTGTCTCTTTGTCTCTTTGTCTCTTTGTCTGTTCCGAATAGGCTCCTAAACCGCTCAACCGATCGTTTCCAAACTTACACCATGTCTTTGTGTCAGGTCGGGGGTCGTTATAGGCTATTTTAAAATTTGATTGGCCTCCTACCCAGGGACCTCCCCCGGGGGCGGACTTCAAAAGTTCGTCCGAATTCATTCAAATTTGGTACGTAAATAGAGGAACTGATTACACGCATATTTCGTTGTTGACCTCCTACCCAGAGACCTTCCCTGGGGGCAGACTTTAAAAGTTCGTCCGATTTCATTCAAATTTGGGGTGTAAAAAGAGGATGTGATTACACACAAATTTCGTAACAAAAAATTTGTTGACCACCTACCCAGCGACCTCCTACCCAGGAACCTCCTACCCAGGGACCTCCTACCCAGAGACCTCCCATGGGGGCGGACTTCAAAAATTCGTCCGATTTGATTCAAATTTGGTACGTAAGAAGGGGAAATAATTACACACAAATTTCGTAACAAACAATTTGTTGACCTACTACCCAGGGACCTCCTACCCAGAGACCTCCTACCCAGAGACCTCCCCTGGGCACGGAGTTCAGAAGTTCGGCCGATTTGATTCAAATTTGGTACGTAAGAAGAGGAAATAATTACACACATTTTTCGTAACAAAAAATTTGTTGACCTCCTACCCAGGGACCTCGCCTCGGGGCGGACTTTAAAAGTTCGTCCGATTTCATTCAAATTTTTTTCAAAAAGAGGAACTGATTACACACAAATTTCGTAACAAAAAATTTGTTGACCTCCTACCCTAGGGGCGGACTTCAAAAGTTTGTCCGATTTCATTTAAATTTGGTACATAAAAATGATTAACACACGAATTTTGTAACAAAAAATTTGGCCCCCTCTTTTTAGAGCGCCTCTTCGAATATATAGAAATCAAATATTAAATATTAAAAACTAAACCACTCAACCGATCGTTTCGAAATTTACACCGTCTTCTTTTCTCGGGGTCGTTATAGGCTATTTTAAAATTTGTATGTACCCAGAAGGAGGACTGCAAAAGTTCTTCCGATTTCTTTCAAATTTGATTCATAAAAAGCGGAAATGGATAAAAACACAAATTTGGTTTGATTTGGAAACCTGTTTAAGGGAAGGATATCATTCGATTTCATACAATTTAAGTGTTGAATAAGTAGAAATGATAAATATTAATTCTTCTTAGATATTTTCCCAAATTTATAAAATAATAGCTCCTATAATTGTTCATCAATCTGACAACAAAAATTTCACTTAAAACGTGTGTTCCACAACAACGTGTGTGCGGGTACAGCTAGTTATGTACATATTATCAAGACTTCTGAATTTTAGTCATTTTGATTTATTTATTAATATCTTGACATCATTTAAAATATATATATTTTATTAAGTGCATACTACTGTGTAATATGTCTGTCTTCAGTTCTCATTCAATTCAATGTTTCATTTCCTATTTTATAATTGCATTGCTTGGTAGTTAATCAAATTGAAAAGTAAATATTATCTACATTTTTATAAAAAAAAAAAACAAAGTTTTATCTTAAAGACACAATAAATCTTGATGAAATCTGTTGCACCTTATTTAATTATTTTTTTTCTCTTCTTTAAAAAGTGAACTTTAACAGTCAACCCATACAAATTTTGTAATAACTTTTTTTTTCCTTTTTTAAATATATAAAAAGTATACTTTATATGTACAAGTTTATTGAAAATTGTCGCACATTTGTAAATAAGTATGTAGATATTATGTTGAAAAAAAGGAAGAAAAATGCAGATTCGACATTAAAACCTGGTGACTCAATTTTGTTTAGAAAAATTAACATCGAGGGGTAACTAGTTTTTATTTTTATTTTATTTTCAAGTTTCCCATATAATTTATCTGTGAAATTCGGCTGAAAAATATAGTAGGTATGACAAAATTTTTATCATTTCAGTATAAATTGTGAAAGTGGAATTTTTTTTTTCATGTTTTTCATTTCACACTTCTTAAAAACTTTTTATGTCATTTTAATGCTATATTTTATATATCATTTATATGTCAATCGGGGAGGCTAAAATCTCGCATTTGGCATTGTACGATTGAAGATGCGCTTGCGAAGAAAATTCTGATAATTTCAAGAAGTAACTAGATCTTTATAAATTTTTTTGCTCTTGGTTTTATGGATGTAAGTATACTTCCAAACTTTACCACACAATTATTTTATTTAAAAATTTGCTTATGGAAATTGAATAAACCTTAATTTGTATTTATTGTTTTGGTTTTTCAATTTATCATATATTTGATATTTATTTTATTGAAAATTAAATCCATAAGTACTTATAATATATAGTATATAGAATAATCCATTTAACAGAATTTTCTCTTATCATATGTGAATATTTTTGCATAATCCCACAATTTATTTCAATATATGAATTGAAGAAATTTATACAAAACTAAAATAAAGAGATAAATATTGCAATAAGATACTTTAATCTGATGGTGTAGAAGTAATTTAGATTCTATTTTGATATAGTGCAGTAGAGCGATCCAATTGTGTGGGTAGTTGTACTGGTTTAACAATTTTATCATACAAAAAAAATTAAATAAAAAATTAGGAAAAAACAAAGATTTAAGATTCATAATATAAGTATTTGTCACTTGATACACCAACACGTTAAATATAATGTGTATGTAAATATCAAATAACTGATGTGGTTTTTAGCATAAATTTGATAAACTTTTTTTTAAATTTTAATAAATAAAGCTTAATCTTCTAAGAAATTAGGCATTAATAAATGTTCTTATATTTATTGTATATAAATTAAGAAATATCAATTAGACAAACGCTTATTAGTAAGAATTGATCAATCGTAATTTAGATTATAATTATTAAAAATTGAATTTCAATATTAAGAGGGTAAATAGTGTATTAAATAAAAACAAAAAATAAGTTTTAAAGTTCTTATTATTTTTATGATATGATGTCGCGCCCTAAAAATTGTATCAATTTTCATTGAAAATTCATTATTACACCTTGAAAGTTTATATTTATACTTATACAAAAATGATTTTTTTTTAAAAGGCGGTTTCTATTAATTGTTTGTATAGGTACGAGAATGTAACCTTAATTTTTATTCCCAAAAAATAAAATAAAAAATTAAAGTAGACATTATGTACATAATATCCAACTGAAAATATAAAATTCGCGATTTTATCACTTTTCATTAAAATTAAAATGATATTTACTTGGGAAAAAACTAAAAACAAAATTTTCATTATTATGTGGTCACAAATGAAATTTGCACTTAAAACTTTATTCGGCACAATAATATCAAAAATGATAATTGCGTTTTGAAGGAGGTGGTAATAAATGTGTGATTGCATTTAATGATATTAATAATAATTTAAAAACGAAAAAAAAAATGTTTTCATATTAAATTGAAGGTAAAAATTAATGTGAATTAATTTTAAAACAAAAAACAAAGAAGAAAATTAAGTTAAAAATAAGCAGAGTGCAATTATTATTATGCTCTACATTGGTAGTCATCTGTGAAAATTATCGTCGCTCAGAATTATATTACGAATTTCAAAAATTTAATTATATAATGTGCAATCTCGTTAGAGATTTCGTGTTTGGGAGTAAGACTCTTCTAACCAATCTAAATAATTTTCATAAGAAATTTATTTATTCGAATTTTTTTTCAAAAATTTAAATGGATTCCGATGAAAATTAGTGTGTTGGGTAGATCGATTTCAATTAGACATTAGAGGAACTTAAAAATATGGTTAGACCTTGATTATTTTCAATGATTGGTATTTGGTATTGAATTAACCTTATAAAAAATAGGTCTAGCCCCTGGTAGGTTAAAAATAAAATATCTTAAATCGAATAGTTTTAAGACTATTCCATACATTCTTATCTATATCTATCGAAAACCAATTAATTCCTTCTTATTTTCATAACATTCTTAAAAATTTAAATTTCTATTCTATTAAAGAAAATATATTTTTTTTAACTTCACTTCCAGCTGTGCAGTCATCAAGTAAAATATTTTTTTTTTTTTTTTCAAACCCATAATCTACAAAAATCTAAAATTTATAAGTTTTATTCCTTTTCGCTTTTCATATTTTAATACGAAAAAAAAAAAAATAAAAATCAAAAACAAATCATTTATAATCGAACAACGAACATATGTTTTTCATAAAAAAAAAGTAAAAATATATATTTTATTATAAAAGCGCCTATTTATTGTTGATATGTCTTATAAGAAGTAACTTTTTTTTATTATATGCAAAAATGATGATTGAAGAAAATTATTAGCCGCCAAAAGGAAAAAAAAACAGATAAGATAAAAATAAAAAGATATGCGGCCTTAGCATAAAAAAAAACAAACCTGCAATGGGTGCACATTTAAATAGATTTTATTAACCGTGAATAGTCATTTATTTTTTTCTTTTTTTTCTTGAACAAGAAATCTCAATTATATTATGTGATCTATATATAATAATATAGGTATATATATTATGTATATTTTATATGTGCAGACAACCAATATTATACCTATTTCAATTTCTACACCATTTTCAAGATTGAAATCAATGAGTTTTTTTTTTATTATTATTATTTTCGAACTATTTTAATCCCTTCAAGGTGTTTTTCTGAACAAAACCGAAAAGAAATAGACAAAAAGGGCTTCACAAGATTAAAATTTTACATATACTTAGCTTTGAAAAAAAATAATCATGATTATTATTTTGTCTTAATTATAAGATAGATATTAAAATAAAAAATAATAATAATTATGTAAACATATATTGTTAAATTTTTTTTTATTCTAAGAAAAAATAATAAAAAACATTTATTTACATCTATTCCCTCAAGAATTATTACAAGAATCAGGACAATTTATCTAAATGTGTGCTTAAAATATATCGAATGCTTGAATTGTACATGCCGATTTAATATCAATTAAATACATGTCGTCTTCTTAGTTATATTTTTTTTCAATGATTATAATATACGGTCTGATTAATGAAAAATTATAATGAGCCGATGATTTTTAAATGTTTGTCCTAAGAATCAACTGATAATATTATATTTGTTAGTAGTAGCCTTCTATTTACTTTAGAATTCATATTGGAAACAGAATAGTATATTATGATATTTTAGTAATTCCACATTATAAATTTAACTCAATATTTACAACTTTTTATTACTTAAAAAACAAGGCATTTAGAACATTTTTTTTAATTTAAAAAAAAAAATCCATTTATCAGACAAATATATATTACAATTTAATCATTATTTATTTTTTTATATTTTTTTCTTGTACTACATACATACATAACTCCTTGAGGCGAAATTCTTTACATTATTTCTTAAGTAAATTGGCGATGATGGATACATGTTTTTTTTTTTATTCAGATTACTTTGAATAAAAATGAAAAAAAAACAAAATCCCTTTGAGATAAATTTTAAGCCGATACCTACAAAAAGGTTATCTTCTTTATTTTAAATAGCTTTAAATTAAATTAATCGATAGTCAATAGCAATATCTTAAGGATAAATTTGATTGAACACTATATAAATACATAATTTGAAAATTTGAAAAAAATAAAATAAAAATAAAATAAAAGAAAAAATAGAAAAATTGATCGTGATATTTAAAGTTTTGATTGTAATGAAAAGTCATGTATGAAAATATATTCACTATAGATAGTATTTCTTTTTGGATGACTTTAATAATTTTTTTTTCTCAATATTTTCATATTATTTATATTTTAATAACAATAATTCAAATTGCGTTTATTATTTCATTTTGTTTTGAATATGGTTTTTTTCAAAAATAAATAGGTAGGTATTATCTACATTATTATAATAAACATTATATTTTCTTTTAATGTCAAAGTCACGAATATGCATTTTATAGAAAAAAAAAAAAAAAAGAATTTGATTTGAGGGAGATTTATACTTAAATGAATAGGTAAATGATGTTGACCCTTAAAAAAAATTATTTTAAAACTTCTAAAAATCGAAATCTGAAATATGCAAAATAACTACAGCTGCCTTCACGAAAGTATATAGTCAGCTTAGATAGTAAGCTCATTATAAAAATATATGAATAAAATATATATATTTAAAATAATATATATTAAGCAAAATCACAATATAACTGATAAAATTAAGAACTATTATAAGGTGCGAAGAAAAAAAGTTAAACCTTTGTAAGCTTATTCTGATTACGTTAATAATGTGAATGCGAACTATTTGTTAATTTAAACAGGATAAAATTGTCAGATATAATTTATTTTAAACTCATATTATCTTAGATTCATTTCGAATTGCTTTAAGAACTTAATTACTAGAAGCTATCAAAGGGTGAAAGTAATTTTAACGTGTAATTTTAATATAATATAAACTAAAAAAACCCTCCATATCTATGTAAGATGAAAATATACCGCATTTAAAAATTTTCAATTTACTTAAGTACAAAAAATTGGAGATATTTCTTTCTAAATACAATTTTCTATTTTTATATAATACAAAATTATATTTTAACTGAAAAAAAAAAAAATTATCTTTAAAAAAATAAATAACTAATATTTTTTTTTATCATCATAATTTTCATAAAACACATCCGCATGCGCTTTTATAACATTTTGAACTCATAACTCTTTTGTACGATTGAGAAAAATTTTAGTTACTTATAACTTCTTTTGTGCGTCATGCAAGAAAAACCTTATATTTCATTTTCATTGAAAACTAAATTCTTCCTTCTTTCAAGCTTGTGGCTGGTTTAAAATATGAGCGAAAACTTTGTATTTTGAAATATTTTATTATTTTATTTGATAAAACTTTCATTGGAAACAAACTTAGCTGTTGATTAAAGAGAAATTAATCACCAACAATTCTTGATTATTTACTAATTCTTTATCATTGGAAAAACAGAATAATTGGTTGGACGAAATATATATTTTAAGTTCTTGTCTCATAATTTTCATAATTATTTGACATCAAAGTTATATATTTATACTAAATTTAAATATGTTCATATAAAAAACTATTCGATGGTTGATTTGAATTAAAAATTTGTAATAGAAAAAACTTTTTTGGTTTCATAATTTGATAATTTTTATGAATGTGATGTGACCACACTAAGTCACTAAACCATATTTTTGCACAAATGTATTTCTTTTATAATTTATTTACTCTTTGATAAAGGTTTTTCCTTGTAGCTGCAATGCAATTGGCCTCACATTTCTTTATTATATGTGTATATGAATATACATAAATTTCATATAGGCTTAGGCATAACGTTCACCTGAATTATTATTTTTTTCTCGTCCCAAAAACAGGAAAAATTAAATTTTATAATTTTTAAATTTTGGTTTTCATTAATTTTATGCAGGATACCTACAATGAATTACTATGATTTGCTGTATTTTATACAAATTACTCAAAATATCAGTGATATAACTTTAATTTAGAGTTTCCCGAAAAATTTTGGGGAGCTTTGGGTATTTTTATCGAAATGCAATAATTTAATTTAACTTTTTTAAATATTTCTATTCTGGAAATAAAAACATATTATTATTTACGTTAACTTAATATCCCAATCGAAATTCGGTCCTATAATAACTTTAACAAGTTTAATAATCAATTTAGAAAATTTCCTTCAATATTACTTATAAAATCAAATCATAATGCAATATTCTCAGTTTGTTTGAATTTCATATGAAAATTTTTCTATAAAACCTAATCCATAATTTTTTTTTTTCAATTTTGTTTATTTCAATTTATTTATGTTAATGTTTTCTTTTTTTTTTGTTTATCTATTTTGCATTGTTCAAAGTAACAAAATGATATATTAGAAATGAAAGTCTATAAGAAAACTAAAACTAGGAAAGTATGTTTTATTATTATTTTTTTCTATTTTACAATATGTAGTACAAAAAAATACATATATGTAGTACAAAAAAATATACATGGTAAGAAAACTTATTAAAAAATAAATAAAAAAAAAATAAAAAAAATAGAAATAAAAATAAAAAATTGAAAATAATTCTGCACAATTCAAAGTTATAATGGAAATTATTATTTATTTTCTTTTAATTTGACATGCTAATAAGCTTTTTATGTTTTTATAAAAAAAAATTTAATATATGCATTAAATGTACTAAGTATATGATATTTTTTTTTGCTTTCTTAGACCATGTTCAACAATTATGTCAAATTAATTTTCTCATTATATTTTATGTGAAATTTATATAAAGATAGAAGTTACCTTCAAGACAAGTGCTGTATTCTTAATGTTTATTATTTTTCAAATAAATTAATTTTTTATTTTATATAATGTTTGAAAATCACATAGGCTGCGATTATACGAATAAATCTGAATTGAAATAAATAAATAATTTTAAAAGATTTCAAAGATTTTGGACTGATGTGCAGCGTTTTAATACACTTGATTAGAAATTTGTAATATTTTTGTACCATGCGACACCTCTTAAACTACATAAAATAATTTGGATGTTGGATTCAAGCTATACATAAATTTGATACGTTCACATTTTCTTAAAGTCAAACTTCATATCAAAGTTCTTTAAGATGAATTAATTGCAAACTTGATGTATATGCTAAAAATTTCAATGTGTCAAACTAATTTATTTTTACAACCATGCATAGATTTTAAAATAATAAATTTTCAATTACCACAACTATTTCAATTTTTTTTTCGATAAGGGTTTTTCTAAATTAACTATAATATTATTATTATTTCATACTTATATGCAAATCATCCAAATTAACTATATATGCTTATTTATAGTTTATGTATATGAGGCTTGAGAAAATTTGTTTCACTCACGGAACTACTAAAAAATTATTTCAATTTAAATTAATAAATGCATTTTTATAATATATTTTAGGTAGTTGACATTTTGTGAAATATGCATATTCAAATTCAGGTGGAAACATGCAAATAGAGTTATAGAGAATAATAAAAAAAATAAATAAAATACATATAATTTAATATGTGTTTTCTAAAATGTAAATCAAAAGAAAAAGTCATCTGCTTTAATTTTGTTGTTTAAAAAAAAAAAATTAATAAACAAAATGCATTTTTTCTTTTAATGAATTCCCTTTTCTTTCTTTACTGGATGAATAAATTAGCTTTCATCTTATGACTGTTTACTTTTAAGGTTTTTTATTATTTTTTTTTCCATCTATGTTTATTTTATTTTGATAATAATAAAAATAAACAAAGTTATAGTTTTGTGTGTAAACAAAATTGCACTTACTTAAAATGTGAACATTTTCTTTTCACATGAAAAATATGAATTTTATTGCAGGCAGGCACAATATGAATTGAATTAACCTTAAAATTTGTTTTTTAATATTTTATAAGATTGTGATTGCGTAGTCTGTGTGCTAGAATTGAATTTTAAAAATATTCTCTCGGTTTTCGGATGTTAAGAAATTAATTTTCAATTTGTGAATAATTCAAGGCTTATTGTATGGTAAAAAGTTCTAATTTTTTTTTAACTATATTAACCCTCTAAGGTTAGAATTAATTTTAATTGAATATATGCTCCATTTTCTTGTTCTCTCTAGATCTACACTATCTACACTATATTGCGTAACTTGCGAAATATACAATACTTCCAACGTTCCAACATTTATCATATTGTACGCAAATTTATACTTAGTGTGTAAATAAATTAAAAAAACAAAATTATATTTATGACAAATTTTTAAAAATTTTCATGTTTGATTTTATTTTGTCCTAAATTTTAAATTGTATTTATTTCTTGTATACCTAAGTACACAGATATAAATTTCGTGAAGCATGAGTTTTCATTTGAAAAAGTTATAAGCATTAATATTTTAACATGCTAAGAAAAAAAAAAACTAAAATAAAACCCATAAATTGTTTTTTTTTTAATTTTTTTTTATTCTGTTTTTCTTTATTTTTTGTTTGTAAATTCCCAGCTGAGCACTAAATATTAATTTTCTTTTTTCTTTATATGTTGATTATAAATTAAAAATAATTGCACGACATTAGAAAAGCTGCGATGCATTGTATTTTAATGTTTCAGGTTTTAATAAATAATTAAATTTTATGTTCTGATTTTTTGTAAAATTAAAACTTTATTCTCATAATATGAACTACTAATTAATTAAAATCTATATAATTAACATTATGTTAATGAAAATTTCATATAAAAACTCTAATTATATCAATATTATTTTTTTTTTTCAGATAAACAGAAACTTCTATTAAAATATTGTAATTCTATTATTAACACAGCAATCATTAGTGATGGAATAAATTTAATGACAATTTTAAATCCAATCTAAATATTATGTGAAAAATATAATTAAATATTATGATTATATTTTTAAGTAGAAACAAACAACATGGAAAACCTTTGAGTGCCTGGGTGGTTTTCCATAATTTAATTGGATTAACAATCAAATTTTTCTTTTTTTTTTAGCACAAAATATAATTTAAAAAAAAATTATATATTGAGAAAATTTTTTTTAAATAAACTTAACCCTAACACGTCGTCTTTTTCAAATTATATCGCGAGCACAGAGAAGTTATGTTAATTCATTTATATATACAAAAAAAAAAAAAAAACTTCTAATCTAATTTCATAAGAAAATAATAAGTAATTTTTTATGTTTCTCATAATTATATTATTATTATTAGTTTATCAGAACAAGCATTAAAAAAAAGAACATAGATATTATTTCTATTATATTATATATATACAAAAATTGTGTTAGAAAACAAAACATTAAAACATTAAAAAATTGAAAAAAAGAAAAAACTATTTTCTTTACTTCCGCTAAAGGTTATCAATTTACCACGAAGAACGCATTGAATATTAAAAAACCTTTTTTTTCTTCTACTACTTTGATATGCAGCTGAGAACTTATTCATGAATGTTAAATGAACCAAGAAGTATTTTATGGACATTTTCAATGTTTGTGTTTGTTGAATAAAGGGAATATAACTAAAATCGCAGTTAAATTTTTATATATAAGTATATAAAAATAATAATATAAATGTTGAAAAAAAAAAATGTGTAATAAAATTTCTAACTTTCAGTTTTTTTTTTGTATAATTCTGAGAAAATATTTTAACTTTAATTAATAAAAAAATTTTGGAAGAATGATAATATCTGAGTGATGTCATGGTTGTCCAAAAATTTAATAAATATTTTTGGTGCGGATAATTTTTGATTAAATTTAATTTAAAATTAACTAAAAATAGTAATAAGAGTATGCTTCAGCGCCCGATATTTGGTAAGCAGAAACAGCGTCAGAATCTCATATATTGGACCAGAATTTATCCTGTAGAAGAAATTAGCGCCCGAAAACCTCCCATATATGTCAGAATCGATACCATTGGGCGGAACTTCTTTTTCCATTGCCAGAATTTCACAGTTTTTAAACTAATTTCATTGTTCCTGTTTAAGATTCTGATTTATGTTAAGATGCTTGCGACAATTCTGATTCTTTTTAAGGTCTTTATTCTGGTTTGTGTATAAAAGCCCACCTTAATTTGGATTGTTAAAAATACAACAAGCTCAGTCTTTTGGTTATTTAGAATCAATCCTAGTACATACTTTTCTCTGATTTCACAGACTTATAATATTAGTGTACCGAATTAGGTGTGTTAGAGGTTAACCTCTTATTAGATAACTTATTTGAAGAAGATTTTGAAATTAATTAAGCAATCTAGTAATTGAAGAAGAAAAAATAAAAATTTCTTAAATGTATACAAATTTAATTTGCAGAAAAATAAATTCAAAAGAAATTCCCAAAATAATTTGTATATAGCTTGAAAATGTTTAGATAATAAACTTGAAGCTTATGTAAATAAAAAAAAAGGTTTTTTTTTTTTTTTTAAATTTGAATAGTTTTAATAAATATTTACATTTTTGACTATTCGTACACAATTTTGCACAATCTTTTTTTTTTTATTTTTATTACAGAGAAGTGTAGAAATTTAGTTATGTACATACAAATATTTTTCTATATTATTTAATTTAAAAATAAAAGTATGTTAAGTTTAGAAGAGAATCAAGTTCTTTATTTAATTGGAGAAATTTTAAAGACGTAATATTTTGACAATTAAAAAAAAGCATTCGAAAATCAATATCAGTTATGTAGACGACCCTCTTTTCTCGACGCGCCATAGACATAATTCTCAATATTATTATATTATAAATATAGGCTGGAAAGAGGTTATGGGAAATTTTTGTTTTTAAGTGTTTTTTTTAAATTAATATTTATAATGTATATTTTACACTTAAATTATAAATAGGAAATTTTTACTTTTAAATTTACATAACATTTCAATATAATTTGGCGTCAAATATATATCAATAATAATTTTTTTTTTCTGTAATAACTGCGTAGTGAACTTGAGTGAACTTTATAATATATAGTGCGTAGAGAGATGCACTTTAAAAGCCCTTTCGTAACTAAGTATTTTATTTCGCTGTTGAAAATAAATTGTGTATACGAGATGCAAGGTGCAATAGAGTTTTTGATGCACCAATTCGTATATGGTTTACTAGCAAGAATATTTTTTTTACAAAAGTCAAGACTATAATGTAACTATAAGTTTATATATATTCCGGCTAAATTAAAAAGCTATAGATATTTCATATTTGACAACAATAAATTAAATATGTTTTAGTTTTAATGCAAACAAAAAAAACAAAAATATTTTATTATGTATTTTATAGATTTTGTTGATTACTTCACTTATTCAGTGCATTGAATTTTAATTGGCGCCACTTTTTCTTATCTCACAATGAATGAAAGTGAAATTATATAGCTGCTTATTATTTAATGACCATCATAAAAAAAAATTTTCCTTCGAAAAAAAAAAAAATAAAATAAATAAAAAATAAAGATTATCCCTTTAGCCATTAAAAGTCCAATAAAAACTTGGCAGCAAAAAAAAAAATGTTTTTAATTAATTGAAGTACTAATTATGAATTTTCCTTAAGCTTACCCCGGTATGTTATTTTATAAAAAAAAACTTTGTGAAAATTTTCTATACTATGGAAAGGATATAGTGGAAAATAAGAAATCTATTTATAGCAGTTATAAAAAAAGGCATGAATCCCTGCATAAATTCACAATATACTAATTATATGTATGTATAGGAAAAAAAATCTTGTAACAAAAGGGACTCTGTACATTTTTTGTTTTATTTTGAAATCCCTAAAACTATTTCATTTTTATGGCTGGAAAATTCTTGATAAGGATTCTATTTTTATTATTGGTATAGTTATTTATAAACATGTTATATGACTTATGTAGATATAAATTATTTCCATATTTGATCTAGAAGTATTAAATTTTCCTTAAATTTTAGTTCCATCATCATGTAGAATGCCTCGTATTTAAGAAATGTAATTGAGTTTGCTTGATAATGGTGAATGGTTGATAATGGTGAAAGATTGAATAAATTACTTCATCTCTTCGATTTATTTCAACATTTATTGGCACAGCTCCACAAACTTCGATAAATTTACAAATTTCTTAGAAGAAGATTATCTTCTCTTTAAATATTATGTTTTATGACAAACTACAATAAATAATACAAAATTTTCCAAAAGTAATTAAAGATACCCTAATCTTTTATTAAATTAAGAAAAAAAAACATTCGATAGGATATCTTAAGATTGGAATCTAACATTAACAAAACAAATTATTATATATGTATATTATGTGATGCATGAAAATATTGGTTAAATAAAGGAAAAAGTAGGTCAAAAAAAAAAAAAAAAATAACTTGAAAAAGACAAGAATTTTGCAGCCTTTTCTGTACGCAACATAATTATTCTTTGATAGCATAAAGTATAAATTATGCAAATTATTAATAAAGGTGTTTCTTATAGGTTCACAAATTCAGTTTTTTTTTTAAGAAATTCTGTTTGCTTTTATATAGTGTACATAAATAATATAATTTTTTTTATAAATAATAAAATATGTTTAAAAAAAAAATACATATATTTGTTTTTTTTATCATGACTTACATAAATATTACACATATATGAGAACAAATTTCATAATAATAAAAATTATATTGTCAGCAGGATATTTGTGTCGATATAAAACTTACCTGAAAAGAGAAAATAAAATAAAAAAATTATTTAATTAAAAAAAATTGTGTTTCTTAAAAAATATTACAAAAATGTTATTTTCAAGAAAGAAAACAGAATTAAATGACTTCTAAAATTCACTATAATCTTCTGATCTTTGCATTACGTATTAACGAAAATATGAATATGAACTGGACTGCGACATACTAGAATATAAGCACTGAAAGAAATTTCAATAAACCTATATAAAACACATATGCATTCAAATTCAAATTATTAACTAATCTATACGTTATTTTCATCAACATGAATTTCATATTTTTATTAATCTAGAGATATAACATATTCTTTAAAAAGAGATCTCGAAATATTTTTTTTTACTAAAGTAATTGAATAAAATATTATGCAACAAATTAATAAGATTAATGTGTTAGCATCGTATACTTTAAGAATAAGAAAATAAACATTAAATTTTTGCGTAACATATTTTTAAAAGATATCATTTTCCACATTTTTCTAGAAATTTGCAATTTCCTTTTATTTATAATGAACCAATTAAAAAAAAATATCAATATTATTAATTCATTAAAAATAATTGAAATATATACTTATTTCAATATAATGAAAATTTTGACATTGGTGGCTCATACTACAAAAAAAAATATACATATAAATTTTGGAAATGAAAAAAAAAAAAATGTTTTTTTCCCTTTATTTTTGTAAATTTATTTAAATATATATAATATGGGGAAATAACATTTTATATGGGCTTATCTCATTAAAGATACATTTTTATTGATGAGCCTCAATTTTCAAACAAATAATAAAGAACACACCCAACAATCTTTTCGTTTATTTGAATTCCAAGAATTTTATTATTATAATTTTTTTTTATTTAAATATTTTATTTTTCCAAAATAATACGAACAATTTTCATATTATATTGTTTTCCAATATTTATGTTGTTACAAAAATTTATGTTATAAACCCTGAACCATTTTTATTATCCCTTTTTTGAATGTACACATTATTATATGCTTAGAATAGTATTTATTTATAAATAAATAAAAAACATCTGGGTGCTGTGCAAAAAAAAAAAAATTAAATAAAAAATAAAAACAAATTTAATCCGGAAATTTTATTTCACAGATTAATTAAAAATGTTGCATTTCCCATTGGATTTTTATCTCTTTTATATTAAAATAAATAGTTAGAATTTTTGATCTCACTACATACTAGTAATTATTAGTTGATGTAAACTTAAATTAATAAATTTTTATGTTATAATTATAACTATACTTTGCAGTTGTAAATATTTATCAAAAAATAGAAAAACAAACTTTTTTAATACTTTCCAACAGTTTTTTTTAATGAGAAAGATAAAACTAATTTAAATATAAGTTAAAGTGGATCGATCAAAAGTCTAAGCTACATAATATTTAAAATAAATACAAACGAGATTATTTCTGAAGACAAACTGCTATTTTGAAATTTAATTTCACAGTTTATAAAGTTTAGTCTCGATAGTATTCGATTAATTGAAAATAGTAAATCTTGTCCAAGAAATTATAAAATATTTCTTTTTACTTTTATGTCAACGAAAAGAATATAAATTTGCATTTACCTATTAGGTTGGTGTTGAACGTAATTTTTCTATGGCTCAACAATTAAAAAACAAAATATTTTAATGCTATTATTTTATTTTTTTGTTTAGTTTTTTTTTTGAAAATTAACCAAATGACCAAATAAGAGAACTTAAATAATAATTGGTTTTGTTGAATTTTGTACAATAAAAAATTTTTATATTTAATTGAATTGATTTTTGTATTTTTATATACGTATTTACTATAAATATTCTAAAAATAAAGCCGCCCACTATACTATCTGTATATACATTGTGTAGAGTAGATGGTATATTTCATTTTTTATTTTGCTATAAAAAGAATAAATTTACCTATAATTTAAATTTTCGTAAAAAAATATTGAATAAACAAAAAAATAAATAAAAATAAATATTAAAGGTACTAGTAATTTTTTTTTTATAAATTCGATTATTTGTTATTCTAATTGAAATAGAATTAATTTTCATTATATGTACTGTCATAATAGTTAATGCGAGAAGAAGCAAGTTTTATCCGGGCTTTGAACAATACTAACTATTGAAAGATAAACAAGATACTTTCACGTGAACTTATATAATTTTATTACATTATTATTCTTCTAATTTCAATTGTAGTTATAATATAATATATTGTCTTCTTCATATACACTTAATAATGCATGGACAGATACGGAATATTAAAATTAACATATTTTATTTAATTAAACAAAAAGCATGTTCAACAAAAAGCATGTACCTATATAGAGCCAAAGTCTAATTAACTAACTATATGATTTTTAAATAAAATTCACTTGATATCCAGTGGATGTATGCACACTATTTCACACCAATAAATTTTGTGTTAATTTTATCATGCTAATTTTAACGTTATATACTAGTATGTATATCTATCTCTGTAAGTTATAAAAATATTATTTTTAATGTTTTTTTTTTGCGCGCAAATAAAATTAATACATAATCTAGAATTCAAAATTTAATTATTGAATATATGTTTTCACATTCTAAATAAAAAATTTTTTTCCATTGGATACTTAATGTATGTATTTTGAAGGCTAATTATCAAATAAGGAAAAACTATTGTTATAGAAAAATTCACAACGATATTTAATTATGAAAATTATTATATATAAAATTTATAAATGTAATAAATATACTATGTATATGCCTTTATGTTGTATGTAGGTATAATATACGTGCATAGTTTTCCAATTCACACATTTTTTTTTATCTTCTTTAAATCAGTAATAGTATGTAAATTAATTCAATATTATAAAAGTAGTTGTAACGGATTTCATTTTATAACTAAGAACTTATATATTTTAAAATTAATGAGTCATAAAAGCAGACAATTTTCTATAATTTTCTTTTATCGCTATAAAACAAAAAAAAAAGTTCTTGATCGGAAATGCAGAAGCGTGTATAACCAAGCTAAACACTTTTCGACATAATTTTGATTTCGGTTTCAAGATAGAGAAATATGAAATCTTCCAACTTTTCAATTTCTAACTTAACAAATTTAAATATGTTTTAAAAAAACGTCAAATTTTTAATTCATATAAAAGCAATTTGTTGTTGAAAATTTAATTTAATCTAAAAGAAAATAGAATTGCATTTAAGTGAAGTTTAATTTTTAAAATGAAACGTATTAACAAAAACTTAAATGCAATTTACAATTTTTTTTTTCTCCCAGCATCTCTGTACTTTTTTATATAATTTATTAGTTTTACAACTTATAT
>OZ023275.1:218331-270159 GCA_964007475.1 Hybos culiciformis
TGATGATTTTACAATTTTACATTTTTTATTTTGTTATGTTAATCTAATGATAGAATTTTAAAAGGCCTCGCCGCACCGTCGGCCTGTTAAATATTTATTTATGTGTAAAACATTTTGTATAATGTTTTGTAACATTTTTTTTTTTCTTTTTAATTGTTATTTTTAATTTTTTACAAAATTTGTTTTGAAAAACCATTAAGAATACAAATTAATGAAAGCATGATCCATTATTGTACAATTTATAAATTAAAAAAAAAAATATTTATATGTATAAATATTAGTCATCATTTTTATTTCTGAACAGTAGAACCCTTTTTAAAATCAAAAAGAAAAAAAAAAATAAGTTACTTATATAAAATTGGGATTGTAGTGGAATAAAAATAGACTTTATACTTTAAAGATAAAATTTTTCTTTTTTTAAGCGTTAATGGTGTCCATTAATAGATCATTTAAGTTCTGGAGTTTCTTCATATACAAAGGATTAATTCGAATTTGGAAGATTACGGAAGAGTTTTTTTTTTATTTTAAATTTATGAAATATGCGTAGCGACAGACAATCAAGATGTCAAGACAACATTATGTCAGAAAAACAATTTAAATTAAAATTTTCGTATTTCATATGAAAATGGGCAAAGTTCAATAGTAATAGTTTCGATTATGACTTGAAGTTGTTCTATTTAATGCCCCGATCTTAACTTATAATTACAAGTACAATGAGTTTATTTCGTGCGAATAAATTCTAGTTATGGACTTTTACTAAATTAACATATATATAAAAAATTTGTATAATTATTCATTTATTTGTATAAAACAACAATTATCAAAAATAAACAATTATGATTTGGAAACTAAATATGAATAAATTAAAATTTATTTTCATTCTTAGTTCTTATTTTTATACCATGTTAAAATTTTTATGCAATCTTCATATTACACAAAAAGAACAGGATGAACATTAAACATTTGGGTACACTGTATACAACAACACACATGCAATTTAAGCATAAGTTTTATTGCGCTCTGTTCATTTTTTTATAATTATTTTTTTTTTTATTCTATAAGCGGATGAATGGATGAATGATTGGCAGACACCGAAAATAAATATTCTATGAAAGTACGCAAAGACAGATAGATATATTAAAAAAAACATTTAATGTACAAACACAAAACATAATAATAATAATAATATTCTCTAAACTAAAAGATAGAGTAAAACGATTTGTTTTAAGTATAACATTTTTTTGTTTTATAACAATTTTTCAACGGAATTTCGATGCGTATGCGCTTTATGCTCAAAAAAAAATTGCAAACGCAGAAGGAGTGGGAGGTCTAACAATGAAATAAGCTAAAAAACTACAATATATATGAATATAATCAAAAAGCAACATTCGGTACTATTCATCTGTTAAATTTTGCTTTTTTACTAATGATGCATATCCATTTATTATTTTTCATTTAAAAAAAATATATATAAAAAATATATATATAAAAAATATATATTATAGATATATTTATAAATTATTAGTTCCGGTGTTATGAACTCTGAACAGTAACTGCAAATAGATACATAAATTGAATATAAAATGGCATATAAACATAAACAATTAAATTAGAACAGCCAGTTTAATATATGTATATAACTATAATGTAAAGATTTTTTTTGATGAAAATCATTAATTTAATTGAAAAAAAAAAGAAAGAAATTTCAAATTTAATTGGTTAAATTTAGATATTCAAATATTTATAAATTTCTGTTCATTTTTCATTCTTACAATTTTGACATGCGTTTAAATTAAATAAAGTTATAAAATTAGAAATACATAGATAGATATATAGATTATTATATTGTAAAAAAAAGAGTTGCAAAAATAGATAGTATATAACGTTGTAGAATAGCAGTAGTAGTAACATCATTACAAATTTACAGCTAATGGACTCCTAAATATGATCATATGCTTAAGTTTGTTATTTCAATGCAATAACAATAGTTAACTAGAAAAATTTTAACCTTGAATGATGTACGAAGAACCTAAAATTATATTTATAAATACGTCTGAGCTAAGTTGAGCGTATGTACAGAAGCATAATAAAATACATACTTCCTATCAATTAAGTTTTGCATAGCTAATTATTTCAATAATTTTAATATATTATTAATAATACTTAATAATGATTCACTTGTAAAGACGTTATAATGTATATTTTGATACCCTAACCTGCATGTGGTCTGTTATAATTATTATTATTAAAAAAAAAACAACAAAACCTTGAGCTATAAACAAATAATTTTCTAAATAGAAATTACATTTTTATTGCGTACAACAGTCTATAAGTACAAAAAAAAACTCATTGAACTTTGATTTTTATTAAAATTAGACAGTATTGTATATATTTTTTATTTTGTTTTTATTATACGATGATTACGCATTACATTCATCATTGATTATTTTATATTATATACCTTTTCGTATTCCCTTATTTTGTAAAAAAAAAAAAAAAAAGTATAAGATGCATACAACTTAAAACTTCTTTCAAACATAGCACAAGTTTATATATATAATAAAAAGTTTATTCAAGTTCATTGTAATAAAATTTTTGTACGAATTGATAAATAAAATATTTTTATTGTTATTCCATTTTGGTGCGAACTTGAAATATAATTTGACAAAATTAAAATATGAAATTTGTATATTCAATAACAAAGACTATCTAAGTATGTATATACATTCTAATTTGGATTTTATATAAATTTTGATATATATATATATTAGACAATTTGCGTATAATTTTTGTCCAGGAACTTTAACATTAATTATTTATATATGGTTAGTTAGTTAAATTCGAGAATATTAAGAAAATTGTTTAAGGTAATGTGGACTAAGAATGAAATAATCTAAATGGGTTTAAGCGCATGAGAACTTACCATTACAAAAAAAGGTTACACAACACCATTATTTATATATATTTATTATTATTATTAAACTTTGTGCATATAAATCCATACAATAAAAAAATACAATCTACAAAAAAAAACTCTTATATTAATATTAAAATGAACCCAAAAAGTTTTCTAAATTCACTTGTTAATAAAAATAATAATAATAAACTAAATAATCATTTTTATTATCATAATAAAAACTTATATTTTATTCTATTAGTCCGTACTTCAAGGTTTCTTTTTTTCTTTTTTGCAATAAAAATTTTTATTTTTTTTAACTTTGATAATTATATACATATATATGTGTATATGAGATGAAAGCAATTAAAAAATTGAATATAATTATAATTCAGGAATCTTGAACTTACATTATATTTTCATATAACTTTTTTGTTTTTTTTCATACGACGACGAACAAACTTGCCTTGAATTTCAGTTATCTGTTAAAAAATACAAATACTACATAATTTTATAGACAATATGTATATTTCCTTTTTTTTTTAAAGATTAAAAATATTAAATTTAATTTTTAATAAAATTGCCTTTTAATCAAATTTAATGAATAAAAATAAGTAATAATTGTAATTAATTAGTTGTATTCTATGGAAATTAATAAAGTTATGAACCCTTAAAATAGAAATTTTTTTTTAAAAATTACCACCATCTACTAAATGGTAAATTATTTTTGTAATAATTATTTTTATAATAATAAGTATTTATATATGTTTTTATCAATTAAGTGTGTTCAGTGCAAAATTATTTATCAGAACGGATTAATATTATTAGATGGCTGTTAAAGTGTTGGTCGTTGTGAGTAAAGCCATGACATTCGGAAGTAAATTGTACTACATGATTTTTTTAATCACAAAAATTCCAAATGAACATTAATCTAATTTTCTTTATACTAAATTGTTAATTTAAGATAAATGTCCACATATATTTATGTGTATTATGTAAATTTTCTATCGAATTTAATTGAAGACATTTTTACATGATGAATTATATTGAAATCTCTTTAAACAAAAATTGGTTTCCATCACATAAAAGCTGTAATTAAATGCATGTATCTTATCCTGCATAAAAAACTGTTTATTGCGTGTAAAAATTCATTAAAAAAAAACTCCGTCATTGAGTTATTAACTCATCTCATATCAACCCCCATAATGCCTATTCCGCTGGAAATAAAACTTTTTAATTGCTTTATGTACTGTTGAAAAAATTATTAGTAAAATTAAATGCACTATATATAGTTAAAGTAATATTTTATCACGGTATTAAATTATTATTATAAAATCATTTTCAATTTTAATTTTACTGAATGAAAGCTTATGTGCGGAAATATGCCACGCAAAGGTGCTTTAAATTATCAACAACAACACTGTTATAGATTTTCAATTTTCTTTTATATTTATATCTACAATATAATTATTATTATGTTAAATGTATAAGTTTCGCTTAGGTACCATGCATAAAAAATAGATATTTTAAAGTTTTTATTTTTTAATTAGGTACTTTGATGCAGGGAATTTGAGTGGGTATATTTTTAGAAGTTTCTCTACGAGTTTTGTTGATTTTTATGGTCTATAAATATAAAAAAATTAGGAGAGGAACTGAAAATATAAAATTTAAAATTAAATTTGTTGCATTTAATTTCATAGTTTAAAATTAAGTATTAAATAAAAATGGTGTGCTTATGCTTCAAAACAAAAAAAATGTACAAACTTTAAGCATTTTTTTTAAGATACAATTTGGTCCTTGGCTTAAAAAAATATAAAGTTGTGTTTATAGATATGATAGTTATATTAATGAAAAAAAATAAACATAAATTTTCGGCCATAAAATAAAATTTGGCATGCATGAAAATTTAATTAAAATAAAATAATTATGTTGACAAAGTTCTGGGTTAAATAAATTTATTATTTTTATATTTTAATGTTTTTTTTGTTATTAATTATAAAATAATAAATATAGTTCCAAAGGCGGAATATTAATTAAAAGAAAAGTTATATAAATCATGAAATTTTTAAATAACCTACTTAAAATATATATATAACTTCACCATTTGGTAGACTCAAAGTTTAAGTAGTAGTAATACAGTAGTGAAACATAACTTTTGACCGCTTAGCGGTTTCTGTGTGCCTAGTTTGTGATGCAACAGAATAATTAAAGTTAAATAATCTATCAGTCATAATTGATCTTTTTTGCAGAACTGCATTCCATCTTTCTATATTATTATACTTTATTATACAGATATGAAATAATTTATCTTAACACATTTTTGAAGCGAAACTTCTCTAGAGAGTGAAAAAACGTAAGTGTCAAAAATGTGACGATTATTGTCAAAAAAAAAGAAAAATTTATGTGTCAGCTGATGATAAAACCTACAGCCGCTGGCAACTTAATGAAGCTTATCAGCGCAATAACCTACTCTATATTGGCTCAGAATAAAAGTCGAAAATACTATTTTTTTTTCGATTGAAAGGGAAATATAATTTACTTTAAATTATTGAATAAAAAATATTTCATTTATTAATTATTAGTGCTAATTTTCAAAAAGTTTTTGGAATACTGGCCGCAGCAGTCGAAGGTCAAAAATCGACTAGTCAAAGGACAAAAATCGACTAGTCCCCGTCGAAAAAATCGATCGGCGTCATGTCTGATATGACTTGGGCATTTTAAATATTTATTAAGCCATCCGAGAAAATACTACTTGTTACCATGAAGTTTCATTTCTTCCGTGTGTCCCGCGACTCACACATGTTTTTTATTATTCATTTTGTTCTTTTAACAAGAAATTTTTCTTATTTCATGCCTATTTCCTATTTAATTTTTAAAGCTTCTTCGAATTCATTAATTTTAATAATTATTATTATTATTAATAATTTTTAATAGTTTAACAGCTCTAATAAAAAAAAATTAATTTCCACCCCAGAAAATATTATTATTTATTCAATGAAAAATAAGCATGACATGATATTTAGTTTTTTTTTATTTTTTCACAATGTTCCCGCCTTTGGAAAAGAAAAATACAATTTATGAAAAATCAGAGCATAGAATTATATATTGCAATTATATGTAAATATTAATTGCATAAAACGTATATCCTAATCACTTTTTTTCTACATAAAAATCGAAAAATGCACCAGAAAGCATATAAAAATTTATAAAGATTTTTTAATTAGTATCCGATAAGTATTTAAGACTAGATTTTGTTTCGGAATAAGATTACTTTTGTTTTACACAAAACTTAAACTCCCTTTAAACTAAACATTACTTTGTACTATTATTTTCATTCAAAAAATTCCTTAACAATTAGGATTTTAATTAAATATTATTTTATGCTATTTAGATTTTATATATGTGTGCATGATAAATATCTTTTTAAGAAAATATTTTATTCAAATTTTTTAATTAAATTTTATTTTATTTTTTTATTTTTGTTTGCAAAATATTAATTTTATACTATCATTTACCTTGAAAGAATATTATTACGTACACAAATTTATTAAATTTATGTAATTTGAATGCTTGTTTGGAAAAAATGTTAATTTCAGTGCTTGATAAATATATTATGAAAGCTGAATATTTCAAAATTTTAAATATATATAGGTAGAAAAGTTTTTATTTCATCTGCGGTTGACAATAATAAATACAAGCTTTTAAAATTATTATTTTATAAAAGAACTCGATCAATAAGCATAATATCTTGAAAATCAAGTAAGTATATAGGCGCATAATATATATACATATATATATTTATACAGTATGTATATGAAATTTAGAAGGACCGAATAAAATCAAATTCATTCATTTAAATATTTTTTTTTTGTAATTTATTAAGCTTAAAATTAAATTTTATTTTGCTTTATATTTTGTTAAAAGAGCGTGAATTATAACAAATTATAACAGCAGGGATTTAATAAAAAAAAAAATCATAATGTATTTAATTAGTAACTGGCTTGAATCAATTTAATTGATGAAAATTTAAATTTAGTTTTTTTTACATTATTAACTATAAAAAAATTGTTTTTATGCTTATGCTATTTATTATTTTAATTGCTCAATTTATAATATTTTGTTTTAAGTACCTACACTTATGCATTTTTTTTAGTTTTTATTTTAAATATCTATATTTGTACAAGACACATTTTTAGGGTTTAAGAACTTTAGGAGCGTTCTTTGTGAAGTAGCCATAGGCAAAACTATTTGAACCTATGGATAGTACAATTATTATTTTTTATATTCGTTCGTCATGATAATAAATATTACCATTACCGGTTTCAAATAGATTAATTTAATAGAATTTATAATTAAATCGACATAAAATATAATTAATTATTGAATTTTTATTATTTCTATATGTTTAAAAGAAGGTAACCCTAAAAATCAATTGTACATAGTTTTACATTTTTATAAGAATATAGTAGATTATTGTATATGTAAACTAAATTTGTTATCAATTAAGAGTTCTGTATACCCAAAAATACATTGACACGAGTCAATACTTAAAAATTGACAAGTGTCAATGTATTTTTGTGTAAATACAGAACGAGTTGTATAACAAATTTTGTTTACATATCCAATATACTGTTTTAATGCGTAGGGGAGAGGTAGTTGCAAATAGAGAATATTTTTTCTTCTCATTTTTTCTCATTTTTTTTTGTATTTGGCTGTATTGAAATATGTTTGTTTAGGTATTACGTAATATTCAATACGAAACATTTAAATGATTTCATTATTTACGCTGATGCATCTAAATTTTTTCATTATATACGCTGATGCATTAAATTTTATCATTATTTACGCAGATGCATCTAAATGATTGCATGTGTATTGACGCATATAATACTCCATTTAGTGATCTAAATTCTATAGCACTAAATACAACATAACGATCCCCAACGCATTAAAATATTTTAATGCGTAGGGGATCGTTATGTTGTATTTAGTGTTATAGAATTTAGATCACTAAATGGAGTATTATATGCGTCAATACACATGCAATCATTTAGATGCATCTGCGTGAATAATGAAATCATTTAGATGCATCAGCGTATATAATGAAAAAATTTAGATGCATCAGCGTAAATAATGAAATCATTTAAATGTTTCGTATTGAATATTACGTAATACCTAAACAAACATAATATCTCTCACAATATTTCAATACAGCCTAATACAAAAAAAAAAAAATGAGAAAAAATGAGAAGAAAAAATATTCTCTCTTTGCAACTACCTCTCCCCTACGCATTAAAACAGTATATTGGATATGTAAACAAAATTTGTTATACAACTCGTTCTGTATTTATACAAAAATCCATTGACACTTGTCAATTTATATCACTCGACCTTGGGTCTCGTGATATAAGTATTGACTCGTGTCAATGGATTTTTGTGTATACAGAACTCTTAGTTAATAACAAATTTAGTTTACATATACAATAATCTACTATTAATTTATGTATGGTGACATCTAAAAATTATGATATCTATGTTGTGTACATACATATATTTTTAAATATACAAAGAAATTCAAGACCAAAAATATTTCTTGTTTTTGTCTTTATATTATTTTCAGTATATAAAATATAATGTATGTATATAAAAAAAATAGGTTATGTTTAATTAAAGTCTAGCAATGAAAATTTCATAAATATTCAAGAAGGATGTATAAATTTTCATAACGTAGATAAAAAAAAAGAGTTATTTACAAAATAAAATGCAGAGGGAGTGTTCTTTACTTACATAATTCATGAAAATATTGCAATAAAATATTACAAAATTGATCGGATAAAACTTAGAAATACAAAAAATCATTATTCTTAATTATTTAGTAGATTTATTATAATTTCTTTGTACAGAATTCTTGAAATAAATTCTTTATTTTTTTGTTCCTTATATAATTTTCTTTAACCTTCGTTATAATGTTAAGTTTTCAGAAATAATTACATGCTACACTGATAATATCGTGCAGGTTTTTTTTTTTGAAAAAAAAAAATCAATATAGTAATTTTCAAAATTTTGTTTTTTTTTTTGTTAAAAGGAAAATGTGAGAAGAATAATTTTCAATTATCTATATATAATGTTTTATATTTATACTGTTTTTTTTTTTTTTAATAAAACTACATTTAAGACACTTTATATTAAAACTTAAAAAAATCCAAAAATAATCCGATGAAATCACTAGAATTGAGCTTAGGAATAATCAAGTTAAACCCTATCAAATTGTAAGGACTGACTTGAAACTATATTTCTTGATTTAAATTTATAGTAATTACGGAAAATTTATAGACAATAATATCAAGTTTAATATAATTTTGTAAATTAACTTGTGAAATATTTAATTCTGTTTAAAAATAAGTATTTTTATTCATAACAAGTTTATACTAAATACTAATTTACCTAGAAATATAAAAGTTAAAAAAGAAAATAGAAAATACAAAAAGTTTCACGAACCCCTAAATAAATTTTGTCCAATTTTTGTTGGGGAATTAAATTACAAAATTGTGCTTCAACTTTTTTTTTAATTAAATTAAGTTTTTTCGTGTGGGAATAATGTTTTAAAAATTTATATTAAGTGCAATGATTTTTGCGAAATTAAATAAAATCCCCAAAAAAAATTTACACCAGTATAATATTTCGTGGTTTTTCCAAATAAATAAAATTGCTATGACGGCCAAGTAATTAATGTTTTAAAAAATTATATTTCATGAATTAAAATCTAGGCAATTAAATCATTATTTTGACAAAAAAAAAATACTTAGGTCCGTTTGCACCGATTAAACTTAAAAGTTACACTTAACTAAGTTATATTTAAATTTAAGTTAAACCATAGATTAAGAATACACCAAGATGGGAAGCTTCATACAACATTATTTTTGGTATTTTTAAGTCAATGTGTTAGTAAAACAAAATAAAATACGTGATAATTATCAATGTATGAAAAGAATTTTATTTAGTTTTACTAACACCTTCACAATAAAATACCAAAAAAGACTGAAAAAATGTTGTATGAAACTTCCCATCTTGGTGTATTCTTAATCTATGGTTAAACTTAAATTAAAGTAAGTTGCTTTGAAAAAATTATGATAAACTTAACTAAGTTTTACCAAGTTTTATTTAATTAAATTTCCCATTAATTTCCCTGTCAAATAAAAAAAAATAATATTTCCAATAATAAATAAATATTTTTTTTTTATTTTGGGTTTAAATTTAGTTTAAATTATTCAAATTAATTTTTAAAAAAATGCAAAAAATTATTGCTAATAAAAATATGAAGGTAAGTATCGGTAAAAAAAATAAAAAAAAAAGAAGTGTCCAAATTTGACATAGAAAAAAAAATTTGTCAAAAAAAAAATATTTCGTTGTAATTTTAAATTTAGATAGTAATTTTTGTAGGTATTTGTTCCTAATAAAATATTTTTTCATACAAATATTGAATTTAACTAGAACTTAAAATTTTAATATCACAAAATCTATCAATTAATTTAAATAAAACTTAAGCAATTTTAAGTGGAACTTTAATTTTGGTGCAAGTAGTTAAGTGTTACTTTGATACTTAACTAAAACTTAAATATTTAAGTTTAATCGGTGCAAACGGCCCTTAATAAGATTTATATAAAAAAATAATATGATAAGTCTCTAACAGTAAGGATATTTAAGTTGTATCCAAGAAACGCTAAGCTGTGATAATAAGATATGGCACAGGTTATTGGCATTCCTTATTCTATGAAAATTGGAAGTATCATCTTTTAACTAAACTTTTATAATTAAATTTATTGTCTACTTGTATTTTATTTCAAACTAGAATACAAAATGTAGATATTGTATGTAAATATGAAACATTGCATGCAGTTAATTATAAAATAATATATAAGAATACAATTTAATTTGTAATTATTTTAAGTACAATAAATAAATTTGATACTTAGAATTTATAATCAAAACATATTTAAATATATCATATATGATGCGAATGAAATCAAGGGTATAATTTAATTTTTGTAAATTTCGGTTTCAAATTCCTGCAATATCAGAAGCTCAAGGTTTCCCATGAAAGCTAACTATTACCATGTTTTACATTTAAAATTTCAGGTCATAATATATACTCACTGAAAGTATGTATGTCAATTACCTACATATTTTCTATGAAAACAGGTCATAAATTACACAGACTGTAAGTACAAATTAAAGGGACAATTTTAGCATTAAAAATTTATTGAATATTTACCTATATTTATACATATAACTTAGATATGACTTTTATCAATAAATTGGCCTCTAAACAAACTTACGTTTAATATAAAAAAAAATATTATTTTGAAATTTTAACATAAGTAAGCAAAAATTATTGAAGTGTTCTAATTTGATAATAAATTAAAAAATAAAATATGAATATGTGCAAACATGCTATCGAAACATACATAAAATATCATTATTATTTTTTAAATATATCAAACACAGCTGTATGATTAAACATTTAAAAGTTTATATGTAATATGTATAAATATCAAAAAATTTGAATGAGAACGAAATGTGATAAGGTCACAATGTGATTTGGGTTTATTATAAGAAAAACTATTCATAATAAGCAAGCAAATTACAAAAAGGACGAAAGAGTATATCATTTAAATGTGTCGCTATTATGTCAAAATTCAAATGACATTTGAAAACTTCAGAAATAAATCTAGTTCATAATGCCAAAAGTAATATAATAGAGCCATACAAAATTTATTATTTTTTTTCTATAAATGTAATATTGAACTTTAAAAAAGTAAATTAAAAAATTCAAATACTTAATTTTAAAATTATATATATATTTTTATTTCATGATTGTTTTACTATTTATTATATTTTTTTTTTTTTCAATTTGAAGCAATAAATTTTCTTTTTGTACCAAAAACCTAATTTTTGTTATTTTTATTCACTGCTGAAGTCTAGTCAACTTGTATTGAAATTTCATAATTTTCTAATAAAAAAATTTATGTTTTTTTTTTATTATTACATATTACAGTTTCATATAAAAAAGAAATAAATTTTCCTTTAATCAGTCATGTGAAATGCATTTATATTAAATCAGATATGCATTTTTTTTTGTTTTGTGTTTATTTGTGTTTCAATAAGATATTTTTTTGAACCATAATATTTCATAAGAAATTTTTTTTTAATATTTAGTTTTTTTTCCAAAACATAAATTAATTCTTAGAAATCAACATATAAAATTGGAATTCATTATATATGTGAAAAAAAAGAAAAAATCTAAAAAGATATTTCGATATGTTATTGGTTATATGCTAAGTCAGCATAATGTATCGTTTTTTAATTCAATAATTTATGAGAAAATGAAAGTTTATAATAAAAAAAAAAACGAAAAAAAAAAAAATAGAAATATTATTATTTTGTTTTGACTTTGTTTAAATTGAATATTTTTTCTTTGTTTCCATTTTCTGTCTGAGCATGGCTTTAAATATGATCCCGATAGGATTTTGTATACTAATCCTTTATTCATATCTAAGCTGAAAATATTTGTGGTATGTTTGAAAAATGTACTATCAGAATATTCTCAAATATCTTCTTTCATTGTCAAAAACGTTAGGACAAAGGTCTTATCACTGCCAAGGTATTTGACGAGAAAACACTGAATACCACAAAATATTGCTGCATTATTAAGAACTGTTTATTACATGAGAACTGCGATAAGATATACACTATCAGGTTCAAATAAATATAAATTCTTGTAGGTGTGATTCATAATGAAAATATTTACCGTCGTTCTTTATAATAAACTTAATAATTCAAAATCATTAGGAATTTTTAGTTGATGAAAGTTATACAAAGGTTATTATCATCTTTTTATATTAATTTCAAACATTTTATACTTATTCTTTATTATTTATTTCAAAGATTACATCGAATAGTATAATATAGCATTCCAAATCTTCACTTACAAAACTAATTTTTTTTAAAAAATAAATTGGGTCAATTTTGGATTAAATATTATATTGAAAAAAATTTTTAAAACTAACAAACTAACTGAAGAAAAACATGTGTAATTTATCTTTTCATTTCATTTTCATTTTTTTTTTTTTTGGATAGCTTTCATAATGTTATCTAAATCATTTTCAACCAACGCGTTAAAATTGTGTAAAATAAATATATATATATATACATTATACACAATTATGATCATTTCCAAATTAGCTTTAATAATGTATAATAATAATAAAAAATAAATAAATTTATTAATATCTAATAAAATATGTGTATTTTTATGAAACAGATAAAAAAAAAAAAACAAATTTACATGAAAATAATAATCTTAACTGAAAATATATTTGATATACTTATGTATAGATAGTTTTTGTCACGTAAGACGACATATCAATTTCGTTATTATTTTTTTTTTGTAAGATTTCTGTAGAAATTAGTCATAAATTAATTTTTTCCTTAATTGGACTAATTGATAAAAAATTCATTCAATTTTTCAATAAGATTTGAACTTAAGGCTCAATTTTTATGAGTGAGATCTTTAATTATGGTCATCATAACATTAAAGAAATTTTTCGTAGGTAATGAACTTTTTTCGATTTTATGCAATATTAGTATTATCATGCAACTATCTCTATACTATTTCTATAATACAATATACCCTACATCATCTTTTTGATTTATGGTAAATGGTAAATGATTTCGCATTACATATATTAAAATTTAATAAACCAAAATGTTGGAAAAATTTTACAACTTATTTATATATTTAAATCATAAAAAACGTTAAATTAAAATAACTCTGAAAATAACATTAAATTTTGAGCATACTAAATCAGTTTTGTATGTTTCAAAAATAATAAAAAGAATAAATATAAAACACTTTAATTTTATAAATCATAAAAATTGTGTTTTGTAACTAAATTGCATTTATAATAATAATAATAAAAATAAAAAATATAAATTTTTAAATTGTGAATGGACAGAGATAATTTACAAAAAAAAAAGAAGGGAAATGATATTAATGGATTTGGCGCTTAATAAATTTTATTGAAGAGGAAAGATATTTAATAATCTATTTTTAATATTTGTTTAGTCTATTAAGAATGAATTTTTTTTTTTTTTTCTTTCTTTTATATTATAATTATTGTATGTTGTACGTATTTCTTAAGAGATTTTTAATAATGAATTATTACTTTTTATTTATGACGAAATTTTTAAATTTTCAAATTGTTTTATAGAACATTAATTTCGAATGTATATATTTATGTATAAGTATGATATTTTATAAAGTGGCTTTTAATTAGGGCATTGATGATCTTAAAGGGATTAAATCATAATTTTCAGAGCATAAAATAAGTAATGTATATGAATAAAATTTATTGAATTTGAATCAAAAAATAATAGATTATAATTAAAATGATTAGTTTTATGTATATTTGGTAAAATCTAAATAAAAATCATTATTTTTCGATGAAAAAGCTTGTCAAAAATCTTTAGCATCTACACAAAGAACTAATAAGTATGCAAAATTAAACTAATTTTCATATGTTTGTTTCATTCTACTAACATAAGGTCATTGAATAGTATAACTAAGTACATATTTAAAAATCTGTAGATCTATATATATCATTAAGAACTTATAGTATTGCCAAAATAAATTAGTTATCAGCTGCAAAGAAGAACATTTGTTGAAGAATTTTTTTGTTTAAACAATTTTTCCAAAGTATACTTAAGTATAAACTTTAGGAAAATTTTCTCAATGAAAATAAAGGACCCCGTTAACGTCATCGTAAGAATTAAAAACGAGAAATAAATAATAATTTTTCCTTAGAAATTAAACGTAATGTAAATATAATTAAAATATTGAAAATAAGTTTAGTACTTTCTATTTTTAAAGATAAATAATATAATGGAAATTCTTATTTCAAGTATAAAATTAAGAAAAAAACAAGGTTGTTGGAATTTTTAATGTTCATTCAAAGAAAAACATAAGTTTTCTTTAAAAATGTCAGTAATAACCAATAAAATATTAACAAATTTTCTATCCTAGTAAAATATATTATTTCTAACCATGAATTGAATTAATTTGTAAAATAATAAAGGTTTAAGTTTTCTTTTTTTTTTTTTTTTATTAAAGTTACCAAATCACTAGGTGGGATACCTTTTATACTAAAGAAGTATGGATTTGGTAATGAGGACAGGAAATTTAGACGGGATTAAAAAGTGGGACAGTTAGTAGGTAATCATTTACACTTTTCTTAAAACGGCGCAAGTCGTAGATTAAGCGTCCACCAGCTGTCGGGAACAACTTTAATGGGAGAGCATTCCACATTCTCGAGGTGCGAATTGAAAACGAATCTCCGAAGCTCGTTCTATCACATATGGGAATTTTGACGGAATATGGGTGTGACGTTGTGGTGGTACGTGTTTGACGTGAAAATACTTGAAATGAAGGAAGTAGGGCTTTTACTTCCAGGGAACACGTATCCATTCCAACAAGGTATTTATAAAAAATGGAAAGTGAACCTACATTGCGACGGTGATTGAGTGATGTTAATGAGCTGGTGGTTTGGTGATTGTTTATCAATCTAATAGCCCTTCTCTGAACTTTGTCCAGGTATTCAAGATGGGTTTTTGGAGCACCAGCCCATATATGTGAATTATATTCTAATTTCGGTCGTATGTAGGATTTATAAATGTTTAGAGATCAGAGGGGGAAAAGTATTGTTTACATCTTTTTAGAAAACCAAGACATTTCGCTGCGTTTTTTGCCGTTTCGAAAATATGAATTTTCCAGCTTAAATCGCAAGTTATTTTCGAACCTAAAATGTTAAGGCTTCCAGATTTGACAATACTTTCTCCTTGAAAGGAAAATTGGGGATCGAAAGTTGACAGCTTTCTAGAAATTAGGCAGCATTGGGTTTTGGATGCGTTGAACTCAACTCTGTTGAGAAGACCCCATTGTGCAATTTTTGAAAGGTCGTGATTTATGCTACTTTGCAAGAAATTTCGTTTCGTAGTAACAGCATTTGAGGATGCTGATTTTCTATTAATAAAATCGTAGCTTGCTACCAAATTACTGTCATCGGCGAAGCTGTGGATGGGGTGTAGAGTAGATTGCAGAAGATCATTAATGAAAATTAGAAAGAGGGTTGGTGAGAGAACGCACCCTTGGGGTAAACCGGAGTTGATATTGAAAATTTGTGACTGGTACCCATCCACAACAGCACGAATAGAACGGCCAGACAAAAAATTGTTGATCCAATCGACAAAGGCTGATCCAAGACCCATTGATTTCACTTTAGAAATCAGGGCCGAGTGCAACACTCGATCAAAAGCCTTAGCTATATCCAAAGCAACAACACAAGCCTCACCGGAGTTGTAAAGACTGGTGTTGAGCTTGTCGGACAAATATGTCATTAGATCACCAGTCGATCTATTCGAGCGAAAACCATATTGCTGGTCACTTAGCAGTTTATTGCTTTCAAGGTATTTTTTAACTTTATTATTAATGAGAGATTCCATTACTTTGGAGAGAATAGAAGTAAGCGCAATAGGCCTGTAGTTTGAGGGATCGCATTTATCGCCTTTTTTTGGAATAGGCTGATATGGGAAAATTCGTATGGTTAACTTTCACTTGGGGGTTTTTTTTTTTATTTTCAAAAAGAATTGATCGAGAATGTTTTTAAACATAGTCAGTTAGATTTTTTACCTAATTAGTATCTTTTAGATAGTGTAGTATGATTTTTTTTGGGTCTGGGGTTCTACCTCGAAAAAAAAAACAACGAAAAAAAAAAACCTCGAAAAAAAAAACCTCGAAAAAAAAAACCTCGAAAAAAAAACCTCGAAAATAAAAACCTCGAAAAAAAAAAAACCTGCAAAAAAAAACCTCGAAATGAAAAAACCCGAAGTTTTTTTTTTTTTTTGCAGCGAGCCGCAGCAAATTGCTTATCTTTTACTACTAAACACACCTCCAAACAACTTCATATCAAAAAAAAATTATCAATCGAATTGGAAAAGGAAACATAATGTTTTCAAAATAAAAAACCCTCCGTATCCGCCTAATTTTTGGTGTGTAACAGACCTGCTTCAGCATAATTTGCCTGGGACGCAAAATAGTGTGAAAGCATGGCATCCTTAAAACTTTAGCTGACACCTGGGGGTATATAGACTCATATGGTTGCTTGGAAAAGAGCAGGTGATGGTTAAGTTGTTAAGTTGTTGAGGCTGGATGCGAGACAAAGCTCTAAAATTCGACTACAATACATTAAAAAGGAGTAACGTCTGTTACAAACTTTTGAAGATCGTTCTCATTTAAATTTTTTGCATGGCATTGCCTTTAATATTAATCTTTAATTTCTTTTTTGTTAATTTTCCATTAAATTTGAATAAAAATATAATTTTTTTTTTGAACAGAAGAAATTTTTATGTTTTGCCGTTTGTAAAATAAATATTGAAATCATAAAATTCATTTTTTTACATAACTCTAGCTTAAAAACTTCAGTTTTACGGCTCCCTGGCTTTTCGAGGTTTTTTCGAGTTTTTTTTTATTTCCTTCGAGGTTTTTTATTGAGGTTTTTTTTTTCGAGGTTTTTAATTCGAGGTTTTTTTTTTTCGAGGTTTTTTTTTTCGAGGTTTTTTTTTTCGAGGTTTTTTTATTCGATATATTTTTTTTTCGAGTTTTCTTATCACTCCCATTTTTTTTGTATGAACCGTATATATACATGAATTAAGCTTAACAAATTATTTGATGATTAATACTTTTAACTCAATTTAACTTTTTAATATCTGTTTATTTATCCTCTTCTTTTAAAAAATTTTTTTTTACATAATAATATGTCTTTAGAAAACGTTTAAAACGCGTCTGCGCTTTTCTTCAAGGATATCATCAAAGTCAAGGCCAAATTTTTTATTATTATTTTTTCTTATTTTCATAAAACAAGTGAATTTAATTTTACCAGTCAAATTATTTTTTAATATGATTAAGTATATTTTTGTATGTCTGCCTAAGTTAATATATGAAATAATTCCACATAATTTGGGATTAATTGATTTCTGTTTTTAGAGTGAATTTTTTTTTATATTTATTCTTTTTAAGTGAATTGAATTCAAGACAAAACAAATAAATTAACATGTAATTTTCATATCATTCAAAAAATAAAATTATGAATCATAAAACTGTATACCTAGTTGTTTTTTTTTTGCCAAAAATTATAAACATGTATGATTGATTGGCTTGTTTCGCAAATATTAATTGAAGTTGCAAAATTCCAAATTCTTAGAAATATTTGAACAAAATAAATAATGAAACGAAATTAAAATAAAATATGTAAATATTACTATTATCATTAATAAAATGTTTGCCGTCGTTGCATTATCGTTGTGCTGTAGTTTTTGATAGTTTTTTTAATATTGGCAAAAAACATATGTATGAATGATGTTAATGAAATATGATGACATACTTGCAACAGCATATTTCTTCATATAACTTTTTTCAGTTTCAGTTTTTTACAGTTTCTTTGAGTTGGTATATAACAAAGGTAGTTTTTGACTTGTTGACTTTCAAATTTTCGGCACTTGTTACGATAGTACGACATTACGGCACCAGCACTAATAAAGCTTAATAATAAAAGGAAAAAACTTTGCTTTAATGAGAAATTATTCAAAATTATTGAAAATATTTTACACAACCATGTAAATTTTCCTTAAAAAAAAGCATTCATGCAAAACAAAAAAGCTAAAATTAATTACAGCGTTAACATTTTTGACTTCTTAGTTATTTTTTTTTTTCTTTAGTACTTTTAAAGCTTTAACAGCCGGCTTGTTTGTACAATTATAATAATAATAATATTAATAATAATAATAATAATAATAATAATAATAATAATAATAATAATAATAATAATAATAATAATAATAATAATAATAATAGTAATAATAATAATAGTAATAATAATAATAATAATAATAATAATAATAAAAAATACAACGTCCATTATTGTCCCTGACATAATTTTAATTTTTCTATAATAATTTTGTTGAATAATTTTTTCATTAAAAAAATTATAAATTTTCTCATCATGGTTTTGATATTTTTTCTTTATTATTATTTATTTACTTTATTCTTCGCATATATATATATATATATCAGTGGCGTGCGGTGACTTTTATTTGAAGGTGTGCAGAGTTGTCCCACCCTTGGAGTGACCCAGAACCAATGACGAGGACGTAGAGGGATAATGGTTCCATTTTTTTTTTTTTTTTTATTTTTTATTTTTTTTTTTATTAATCTAGATTTTAGTTAATTATAATTTATGATGTTTTTATAATGTTTTGAAACAATAGTGCTTCTCCTCAAAAAAATTTTTAAATAAATATTCTGTGTAAAAAAATTCAACATGCATTTTGTTACTGTAATTTCCTTTTGAGATTTAATTACACCAACCAAACGCAACTAGACTATTTTACGTTCAGAATATTTTTATTCCAAAATTTTCCTGAGAAGCATTAAACTAAATTTTAACAAAAACATTTCAATAAACAATTTTTTTTAAAGACAACATTATTGTCATTTACAACAGTTTACTTTTCAGAATTTTACCATTCTTATGTTCATAGGAGAAAAATTCCCTTGAGTGGCAAAATATCAAAAGCACAAAACAAAACAAAACAAAACAACACATCTTCACAGTTTTCCACTAGAGTTCTTATGTTCAGAGAGAGAAAAATTCCCTTGAGCGGCAAAACATCAAAAGCACAAAACACACCTTCACAGTTTTCCACTAGAGTTCTTATGTTCAGAGAGAGAAAAATTCCCTTCAGCGGCAAAACATCAAAAGCACAAAACAATATAAAAAGCTTACACCTTCACACTTTTCCACTAGAGTTTTTTGTGTAGGATCAGAAATTATTTATAATGTTCGTCTGTTGATAGAGAGGTGCAGATATTTTGTAGCACACAAAAGGATTTTTTTTTTTTTATTTTGCTTGTGTAAAATGATTACGCATGCGCAATGCTGGAAATTTTTTATATGAAAAATAAAAAGCTTTATTATTTTTGTTCAGGCAACTTGTGCTAGCACCTGATTAGCACCAAAAAATTTGTTATAACTTTAATTGCGGTGCGATAATGGTAAATTTTTAGTTTTTACTTTTTTCAGATTCTAACGCGAATTTTGTAAATATTCAGAGTACTTTTGTTTGCCAGTATGTATTGAAAATAAAAACATATTGATTTAAAAACTCTAGCTAGTTATAATTTTTTTTATAATTTTATTTTGATAAGGTGTTTTTTAAGAGAGTGTGCTCTGCACCTGGAGCACCTTAGACCGCTCGCCACTGATATATATATATATATATATATATATATATATATATATATATATATATATATATATATATATATATATATGACAAACAATGAAAATAATAAAGTAAGTTAAGTTTGTACTTAATTTCATTAAATGTGTACAAAAATGAAATTACAAATTTTGAATGAAATGAGCAAAAGGAGTGCCGGCCAATTCAATCACTGCGAATATATTTTTGTATATATTTTTGTAATTTAACGGTATGCGTTGTCAAAGTTTCGCAAAGAAAAGTTATATTAACGGAAATAATAATATGTGATTGTACAAAATACATTTTAAGCATGTATATCGAAAATAAATATGATTTAAGTAAAAAAAAAAAGATGTTTTTCTTCAATTAAAAGTTGACAGTACTACATTGTACCGCATAGATTGATAGAATAGCGTTCACATATAATTGAAGTATATTGTTGACCATAGTGTTCTATTATGATTTTTGTAATAATGAAACTGCCGACTCTGATATAAAACAAAAATTATACAAATTCCAGGTTTTTTTTTTAACAAACTTGCTAAACGTGATATTTCTAGGAATATTTGATCATGATTCAAAATCAAAAATGGAAATAAACATTATAATATACGTCGGTGATTTTTTGTGATACATAATATAATTAACCCTTAAAACTTTTAGGCATATATTTAAATATATTTTTGATAAAAATGTAAATCAACCTGGGGTTTGTCTTTGTAGGATTTCTGTGCTTGTATATGGTTTTAGACTATATTGAATGCCATTAAATGAACATTTTAGAGATTGCAGAATAATAGCAATTATAAGTTTTTCTCTGACAAAATGAAACATTGTATTTTTTAATGTGAATTATGTTCTCATAATTATATTTTAATTCATTTAAAGACATTTTGTTTTTGGGTAAGAAATCAATATTTATATTCAAAACGGCAATTTAATAGTAGATTGTAACATATATTAAGAAAATTTGTTATTACAACGAGTTGTGTATTTACACAAAAACACATGCACACGCGTCAATACTTATATCACGAGATCGCAGGTCCGGTCGTGTGATATAAATTGACAAGTGTGCATGTGTTTTTGTGTAAGTACACAACGAACTATATAACAAATTTTATTAACATATTTTATATACTGCTTTAATGTGCATGTGAGAGGTAGTTGCAATCTATACATTTGCAATGCAAAAAATAACAAAAGTTCAAAATAAAGTAAGTAAATAAAATTTACTTAATACGGAAGTGTGTAAATAAAATTTACTTAAGTAAATAATTACATGTGTATTGACGCATGTAATATACCATTTACTGAGCTAAATTCTACGGTAGTAAAAACAACTTACCGAACACATGCACATTAAAATATTTTAATAATAACGTACAGAAGAATCTAAAATTTGAATGAATAATAGGTATTTATATTTTTAGAATTTATTTAAAGACTTAACAATGATTTTAGAAATTTATTTTCACATGTTTGTGTTTGTTCTAGAAAATTTCAAAATTTTAAATGAAAAAAATTTAATACAAAAAACTTAATTTGATTTAAAATTAAAATCCTAGCTATACTAAATTGTTATCCTTGAAATTTGTTGTCGTTAAATTAATTATACTTAATTCTTATTACTGAAAAAAAAACGGAATCTCTGTATCTAACGAACATATGTTTAGAAAAGGGTTAACTTTTTTAATTAATTGATTTTATTATTTTATTTTTATAACCAGTGATTAGGTCATTCATTAACATAAAAATAATGTTATTGTTAGAAAAACAAAACAAAAAAAGAGATACAATTTACATTTTTAAGTATCGGAAGTTTTAGGCGCAAAAGATATATTCTTTTGTTCAATAACATAAAAAAATAAAATGAAATAAAAATAAAAAATAAAACGAAAATAAGATTAATGGATTATTAAAGACTTTTCTGTATATATTTACATAGTAACTACAGATATTTTTAAACTTGTATTTGGCATATACATTATTTAATGATAGGAATTTAATTTTTAACTGTTATCCTGTCAACACTATGTTTATTTTGCTGAACATAAATAATATAGGTAGGTACATAAAGTTACATAAAGTTTTATTTTAAGATCCTGATGTCTATAAATTTTAGATTAACCCAGAAATTCTTTTTTTTAACACTGTTCTTAGATAGCTATATTATCACGAAAGTTACATTTTATCGATTTTACTTCCAATATTGAGTGTTTTAATATTTTATACGGACATGTTCCTGGATATAACTTGGAACTTAAAAATTTTAGTCCAATAATTAAATGTATTGAACAAGTTTCATTAACTGGAATATTATTCCAGTAATAGGAATAAACCAATTTATAAAATATTCTTTTAAAATTTTAATGACATCATTTTTTTCTTTTTTATTTTGAACTGTCTTCTTTCAACTTTTAATTCTATCTTAATTTCATGAATATAAATATTATTGGCGTGAATTAATTTTTCTTTCTCTGCTAACACAATATTTCTATTAAAATTTAAATTAGATAATTTTTTATTTTGGGTAAATGAATTGAAATTAATGTTGGATTATAAACTTTAACCCAGTCAATTATCTTAAAATTATAAAGAAATAAGAATCAATCATTTTAAATTTTATTCAGTGTAGTGTACTTTTTGACATTTCTTTAATTTACAATGACAAATAATAAATTGAAATTATTGCGCCTAATATTAAAAAATTATATTTTTTTTCGTATTTCTTGTTAAAATAAGATAGATGTACCTGCTAAGACCAAAATCAGCAGAGATAACAGGAAATTTATCAAAAAATCTAAGGAATGAGAAATAGATATTCGAATAACTCACAGCATTAAATATAAAACTTCAAATAACACAAAAAATTAATCGTAAGAATTGAAGATAAGTCCTTAAGTTGACAACATGCGAAACAATTTAATAAAATCTTTCAGTAATTTCAAATAAAATTATTTTCTAAATGAGTTGTGTCAGTGTTGCCCTGTCATAAGCTTAATATCAAATATATAATTTTTAACAATAAAAAAAATTAATCAAATTTTGCAAGAAAAAAAAAACCAGGAAGCTAAAACAAAATTCTTATAAAATTCTTCTTTTTTTTTATGTTACAATATGTTTTACAAGTGATTCAATTTAATAAACCAAAAAAAAATATTAAAGAAGCTTTTAATATTAATTTTTATCTAACTAAAGTAATTTACTTTTTTTATATTTATTTGAGTAATTTTGAATGACGTACAAAATAATAATATTTTGTTCAAATACAAAGTAATTAAAATTACTCACGAAGAAATTACTTACTTCTAGTCAATCACAAGCCTTACGTGTTTCAGGTTTATTTTTTTTTTTCTCTTATAATTGAATCAGAGAAATTGAAAATAATTTCAATATGAAATTCTAATGTGGTTAGAAGTACAATTTTTTTTGTTTTGCTTCATTTCATCATTTTATTATATATATCTACCCCATATTTTCAAGTTTTATATTCATCTTATTTTATTCCATATAATAATAGTAGATTATTGTATATGTAAACTAAATTTGTTATTAATTAAGAGTTCTGTATACACAAAAATACATTGACACGAGTCAATACTTATATCACGAGACCGAAGGTCGAGTGATATAAATTGACAAGTGTCAATGTATTTTTTGTTTACATATCCAATATACTGTTTTAATGCGTAGGGGAGAGGTAGTTGCAAAGAGAGAATATTTTTTCTTCTCATTTTTTCTCATTTTTTGTTTGTATTTGTCTGTATTGAAATATTGTGAGTGATATTATTTTTGTTTAGGTATTACGCAATATTCAATACGAAACATCTAAATTGTTTCATTATTTACGCTGATGCATCTAAATTTTTTCATTATATACGCTGATGCATCTAAATTTTTTCATTATTTATGCAGATGCATCTAAATGATTGCATGTGTATTGACGCATATAATACTCCATTTAGAGATCTAAATTCTATAGCACTAAATACAACATAACGATCCCCTACGCATTAAAAATAATAATAATATTATTTTTTTTTTTATGTCACAAAGAATAAATTAAAAAATTCTTTATCATATATCATTAGGAATAAATTTGTTACAAATGCGTGTATTTTATAAATAAATTTGTCGCAATGAATTGGGAGCACAATATCAAACTACTCGATCGGTTCTAAATTAACTAAAGATCTACAAATCGTGATTCTGGAGTTAGAAGCTCTCAAGTCTCAACAGGTGAAAAACATTTTAATTTTTTTAATTCAAATTAAAACTTAGTAGAATTTTTTTGATAATATAGTAATCATACTTTATAGAATGATTAAAGAACGGCATAAAAAACTAATTCTATTTTAGATAACTTTCAGCCAAAAGCTTGGAAGCCTAAGAAAATTTTCAAGAAATTTTATCTTTCCAATTTTTTAGTTTGGAGCAAAAAAGGATTTAAATAAATTTCAAAATCAATTTGCCAAAAAAAATTAATCTGTAATTTAGAGCACATTAAAAACCACAAATAAAAAATATTCAATAATATTAATGAGAAAAATCTTTGAGAAGACTTTCCAATGTTGATTCATCTTGAACCCAAAGATTGTATCATAAAAATTTCGTAATGTTTTTCTTGCTTTGCTTTGAATTAGCAAAAAAAAATAAATACTAAGGTGGAATTACTTATGTTAGGCATATACATTGTGCGTATTACTTACTTTGTTGTTTTTATATTCTTAACATTTTACATTTAAGAATTTAACACACAGTTAAATGTAATTTTTTTATAGTGTGTTAATTTGAAAGAAAAACTATTTTTTTTTTCAATTAAATAAATATTATAAAATCGTAAAATAAATGTTTAAACGGCCGATAATCATATAATGGTAGATAATAATATAATTCTTAAATTAAATTTTTTGAAATATATGTTCAATTTTAATGAAAATTTATTGATCTTGTTTTCAATCGAGTTCTTTATTTCGTTTTCTGATATTAATTTCAAAATTTTCTCGTTGTGATTGTGAGATACAACATTGGGTTATGATATGAGTGGAAAATCAGTTGTTTTTGTATAAACAATTTTTCCTTTTTGTATAAAATTAGTTTCTCAAGTGTTTATGTTAAATATTGCTATAATTATACGAACTATGCATATTAAAAACTATGCTGTTAAAAATCTAATCTAATCTTGCTAAAAAACTAGTTCGATTTGACCTAAATACGTACATTTAGTAAGGCATTAGACTGCCACAAGCTATCTGTTTGAAATTTTAACATGATTTATTATAATTTATATTAAAAAATCATATATTTCATACTAGATATTTCCTTCACCAATACAACTTACTATTCAATGCGTTTAGAAATTTAGGTTCAAGCACATTTATTGAATTTTTTTTAATTTTTTGTATATATAAGAAATAAAATCAAATCAACTATTAAATAAATATTTCCCATGGTTGGGCCGACAGCGACGACGACGTTATTCAATTTGTGCAAATTTTTGCCTTTTTATAGTTACTAATAATGACTGTGAAAAATAATTTTATATATTTTTATATTTTTCCAAAAAAGAATCCACGAACTCATTATTTTTTATGGATAAAAAAAAAAATAAAAAAAAATAAACAAAACAAAATTTGCTAAACTTTTGACTTTTTTAAACTTTATACAAAAAAAATTGTAAATGAAATGAATTGAAAAAATTGCTTATTTTATTAAAAAACACAAAAAAGCAAAAAAAAAGTTATATACAAGATCAAATTTTTTCTTTTGAAATATCTGAAAGAATCAGTCATTTGTTAAAAAATTTGTTTATAATTTGGTTTTTTTTTTTCATTAAATCTTTTCCATAGCTTTTTAAAACAAAAAATAATTTTCTTTATGTTTTGATTTCATTGGGCTCATCTTCTGTTTTCAGCCCGTTTTTTGGTTAAATATTTAAAAAAAAAAATTAATTTGTATTAGTTGTTCATCCGTGGATGTCGGATGATTATAAAACTAATGAACTAAACGATGAGATTGTACGATCTTTAGTTTTTGGAGTTAGAAGCTCTCCACCAGCAAAGAGTGTAAATAATTTCTATATAAAATTTATAGAGGAATATAAACCCCTAGTTGTCATCAGAGTAAAAGTAAGTTAACTTAAATCGAAAACTTGAAAAGAGGACGCACAATTCAATGAGGTACAAATATGAGATTTAAGGACTCTCTTCGCAAAGCTATGAAAATGAAATTAAAATTACACGAATAATTACAATTTGTCTAAGAGTTAATTAATGAGAAACAAAATATACTTGGTTTAATATATTGTACTGGGAATTAAGGTGACTCATAATTAATACCACACTGGGTTGACCATTCCCTATATATTATAGAAATTATTTTCTGAAAGTATTTCCTATATATACCTACACAATATTTAATTGAAAGTAAGATTTTGTTGTAATTCTATTTTTTTTTTATTTTATTTTTTTTTATACATTATTTTTACCGTGAATAAAAACTTAAAACAAAAGTGTATTACTATTGTTTTAGCCATCAAATAAACGTAATATTTATTTTTAAAAATATGTAAATTTTTTTTTTTAGTAATTGAATATAACGTGTAAGTATAATAAAAATAAAATAATAGTGTCACGAAAAAAATTTAGTTAACCAGAAAATATTTACGTTTTTGTACAAAGAACTTGTAAAATAACAAAAAAAATTAAATGTTCATTGAAACTATATTAAAATCAATTTTCCTGGAAAATAAAAACAGAAAATTTGTATAAAATTTGGTTCATTGATTAAAAAAATAGAATGTCAAATTGAAATTTAAAAAAAATGTTTTTTATTACTCAAAGGCAAAACCTTGAATAGTCAATAAAATAAAAAGCTGACAATAATAATAGGAACAATAATATTATTTAAAATACAAGTATTTAGAAGTTAATTCAATATTATTTATTTGTAAAAATTTTTTTGCATATTTTCGCATAGAAATGTATATAAAAATTTTATCCTTCCGCCTTTCTATATGTAACATTTATAATAAGTATGTTCCATAAATTGTCCTTCTAACTTAATAATGATCTAAGATTTTCTTGATTTAATAATTTTTCTATTTTAAAACAGAATTTTATATTATAAATTGCAATAAAAAGTCACGCTTACAATTTTATTTCTTTTTTTTACAACTTATCGAAGAAATTTATATAGTTAGAAAAAAAAAGAATTCTCATCTTTATTCGCTTTCAAATTAATTTAAATTAAAATTAAAATCAAACGCTTTTATAGGCTATTTATTTATTATTATCTCGAAATCAGTGTATTCTTTTATTTTTTGTTCACACTTTTATTTACAAAAAAAAAACTTACTTACATTTATATTTTTATGTCTAGGTGACTGAACTCGTCAGTAAATCAGTACATTAAAGCTTTATTATGTTATTTTAGTTTTTTTTTTATATTTGATATGTTTTAATGTACTTACAGTACTTATACAAACATAAGTTTTACATTATATTTTTTCAAAAGACCATGTATAATATACATACTTATGTTAAAAGAAAAACATAATTTTATATTTTATTATTTTAATTTATAATTATTTCACGCAGCTTTGTAAATTGAATGTCAATAATAATATACATTTTCTATGCAAAAGATTGACTATTTGTTATGATGTTTACAATGCGTTAAAACCGTAAATAATGTTATTTTATTATTATATACATATATTTTTTCTTTAAAACAATATGCCAATCATTTAAAAATAGACGAATAGATATAGAAAAATATATATAACCAACAACCTTGATGATTTTTAAAATAATTTAAAAAAATAAATAAAATTTATAAGATTTAATTTATAAAAATAATTATTTTAAATGGTTCACATCTGAAAGAAAGCAATAGTTTTGTTACACTTTTCTCTATATTAATCTTGTTGGTCTATTCGTAGTACTAGACTCAGAAATTTTAACTGAGATACTTACTTACTATAGTAAATAAAATGAAAGTAAATTTCTATTAATTTATTCAAAATTTAATTTCCTTTTGATGCAAAACAATTAAATCGCAGGCAAAAGAGGAACAGTGATGTAAACTATTGTAACTTAAAATGTATCTTTCTATATTTAGATTTCAGAACAACGTATAATATTTGGAAATACACCAAGTTTATTCGAACAATATATTTTGTGATTTATTTTATTTAAGTATTTTTTTTTTTTGAATTTTAATGAAATCGAATTTGTTAAGATTTTTAAAAACAGAAAACATAACATAACTTTAAAACGAGTCAACAAACTTTCTTAATGTCAAAATCAAAAAAAAAAATGTATATGACTAACTACATGACAAATCGAAGGAAGTTCTTAAGATTTTTTATATGAAACCACTTTTTAATTTTATTTTTTTTGGGTCAATATATAAGGTTTAATAATGTATGTATATGTATGTATATATTTTATAAATCAACAATAATCAAAAATAAGATGTAAATTTTTGTGAAAAAAAGCAATTTACATGAATTTCATTTATTTTGAGTGCATACATTATTTAAAAAAAAAACAATTTTAAAGCCTATTACTATAAAAATATTTTGGAATGATATAAATAATCAATTTTATTTGGAATTAAAATTATGAATCACAGGTGGAGAAATAATTTAAAAAAATATTTTCATAAAATAATAATAAGCGATGCACAAATTTGACATTTACTTTTATGGTTTATATACAGAACTGTTTAGTATCAATTCTTAGTCAAACTATATAGGAAAAAAAAATAGAATTTGAGCAAAAAAGTGCATCATATAATTATTGGTCAATAAATTTCTCAAAAAATATAATATATAAAATTATGATCATAAAATAGCGACAGGCTATATTATTGAATAACATTTTGTTATCTTATTCATATAAATTTTCCTTTTTTTTTAAGTAAATGCATTTTCCGTAAGTATAAAATTTATGAAAAAATAATACTTAAAACAATATTGTAGGCTATTTTATATGGTTACTTATGCAATAAATTACAAAATTTTTTTTCTTTTTCTTTTTAGTCAAACAAAATATTTTTAAGTTAAAATTAAACTAAAAAATATTTTAAAATCATAAAGACTTTTATAAAAAAATAAATGGGTGATTAGAGTTATCGTCGCGTCACTTGTCCACCCGCGACATATCATAATAGTCTTGAATTACTTAAGTTTTATTTTTTTTCCTCCTGCATAATATTTATAATAATGAAATTTTTGTTGAAATGAAAAGTTTATTAGAAATTTTATAAAAAGTGAAACTATGACAGAATGTGATAATTTAAAAAAAAACACCCTTACTTTATTTTATATAAGTACCTATATTATAATATATACACATGATATTATAATTTTATGACTTTGTCCTTTTTGTGTGCGCGCCCAACATTAATTTGTTAAGAAGAATTTCCAGAAGGAGGCATTTGATTTATTGTTTTAAATTAAATATGTATTATATTTATGCAGGGTTGACAAATTATTGACCAATTTAGATTACATAGATACGCAATTTATGGACAATAATGTTACAAATATCAGTTTGACATATGAAAATTAAGTTAGATCTTAATGAAGTGTAAGATTATAAAGGTTAATTGATTTGACAGTTTAATGCAGTAGAGTACAATTATGTCTACATTCCAGCATATAAAATGAAATATAATTTGAACATAAGCAGAAATTGCGGAATTACTGTATTTCTATATGCCTGAGAACTGATTAATGTATTTCTTAACTTTAAGTATAAAATACCTATTTTCTTTGCGTTTGAATTACGTATTAAGATTTTGCCAACAATTATACTTAAGTACTTACGTTTTTGGAACGTAGTAAGTGTCGCTAACATATGATAAACAAAAAAAAAAAAAGTTAAAAAAAATTATTTTTTTTTTATGAAATTTTGAATTTTTTAAAAATTATTTAAATTCACAATAAAACAAAAAGAATAGTAAACATCCAATGAAATTTATAAAATTAAAATCAAAAATTCTATCAATATTATCTGTACAAAATAATTCCGATGTTTCACATCTATCAAACGTCCCGCCGGCTCTTGTGTTTTTTATTGAACTTTGTATGAAAATTGATTAACTTAAATTTTATTTTAATTTATAAAATATTTATAAAATAAAATATTTAGAAAATATTATTTTTTATTATTAACTAATTAATATTTTATAGTTCAAATAAAATTTAGATTTTCATACTAATTTCAATGTATAATGATATTTCGATACTTTGCCATTTTGGCTATGATATTTGCATTTTTTTTTGTTGCAAACAACAAAAATAAAAAATTATAAGTAAATTAACGATACATGTTAATTTTTTTAAAGTTTAAATAAGCTCAATTTGAATTAATTAAAATGAAATTACTCATACGCAAAGGAACTACGTTCCAATCTGGTGTCCCATGACAGCTCTTTTCTTTTCTTTTTTTTTTATGATATTATGCAATCAAAGCATTCAAGTGTCTGGGCATAAAAGTCTACACACAAAAAAATAAGTTTCTTTCTAAATACAATAGATAGAAGGCAAAAACAAAAAACAATATGTGCATAATTTTGAATTATTATTATGTTTACTGCACCGAAAAATTAAAATTCTCTGAACTAAGTATTATTCTTTTTTGTTGAAAATTGGTCACATGGATCATAAATATCTGCACATTACTTGTAGTATAGTTAAAATTATGGTAGCTGAAAAATATTTCAATAGTGCCAACATAGATTATGCAATATTTTTATTTACAACATAAGACGCAAGATTACGCATTAGAGATACACTTTTTCGTCTACATAATATAAATGCATAATTTCCAAATAGATACAATATAAAATGAATTACAATTACATTATTTTAACTTGTGACATAAATACTAGGTTTGGTGTAATGGACACAATATATTAATTGCAAATCTTTGTTATTTTCTAATTTTAATACTATTTTTTATTAAAGATTATTTAAGTATAGTAATTTTTAAATATTATATATAAATATAAATAATAGGCATTGATGCAATTATATGTTATTTCATAAAATTTTAATAGGATTAGTTAATAAAAATTAGATATAAAAAAAAATATATATGTTGAAAATTGCTTTTTGTCACTATAATTCAATGAGCTTTAACCATTATTCATAGAGTTTATCGAATAATTGATAACAATTTTTCTATAACTAAAAAAAAATAATAAAAACTTTTTATCAATAAGGAAGGTATTTAGTTTTAATGGAATTTTTATTGATGCTTTGATTTAAAATATTAATCTATTTTGCACAATTTCTGCGCCAAACTTTTGATCAAAAAGTGAAAACTATACTTTTAATTCATATCTTTGGTCAACGAGAAAATCTATTATTGAAATCAATAAATTTAATTAATAAAAATTCAAATATAAAATATAACCACCGATATAATATAAATTTCTTATCAATATATACAAATTATTATTTTTATTAAGTATATATTATACTTAAATTACAATGAATTCATTATGTAGTAAAATTTGTATACTTACCTATAAAAATAAAAAATAAGATTGAATTGATTTTATTTTATTTATAATAATGAATCGATTAATAACCTATTATAAGACCTATATAAATAAAAAATTATATTGCATGTACATTGCACATTAAATATTTAAATCAATTTTTATTACTTAATTCAAAATATAAAAATATATAGTTTTTTAATAATAAATAATTTTATTAGTTATCTATTTTAACTTCCATTTTAGAATTATATTGAACCATAATTTTATGCTCAGCTTGAAATAAATAATAAAAAAATTCATCAGTGATCTCGCGCATTATAAAATTCAACTATTTTTATTTTATTTTATTTTTTTTGTTGAAATAAACCTTAATGTTCACTAATGTTGCAACTATTGTAACTTAAAAAAGAAAAAAGTTTTATGCACTTAAGTTTAACAAAGAATGTTAAAAAATATAATAACAAGATTCGCCTGAAGATTCCTTTTTCTGGAAAATCATAAAAAAATTTTATATTTTATCAACAAAATCCTGTTCTTTTATGTCTTATTTTTTTTTTCACTCAAAAATTCTTTATTAAGTATGCCATTCCCTTATTATTATTTTTTTTAAATTTATAATCTTTGGGTTCGCGAATTCAACTTTTTACAATGTTGTAAGTCTCAAGAAAATTTTGCTTGATTTTGCCTTAAACTTGTACAAAACAGTCAATAATTTATTTAATATTTCTGATTTGAGAATAATTTTGAAATTTTATATTTACTATATAAATACTATATATAAAGACTTTTTTAAAGGAAAGTGCGGTGGTTTTTTTTCCTGGGACAGTTCTTAATATCATATTTTTAATATTTTTTTTTTTAATTTTAGAAAAGGAATTAACACTGAGCTGAGACCTTGTTGAAACAAGTGTTAAAGTGGAAAGGAGATCTATAGTCGATCGTTGTAATCCGATTCTACATCGCTGTGCATAATTACCTTTATGTCTTCATGGTGGTGTTTGAAAAGGAATCTGGGGTCCCCTTTAGAGGCTTATCGATTCTTCACATGGCATTAAGATACGAAGTAGTAATAGCTTTCCGAGCTGGATTTCGTTCCTCTGCTGATGTGCGCACTCCCACTTACAGTCCCACTCTCGGGTGGATAAGCTGGGTGATGGGTTTGCAAACTGTTGCGGAGCCATAGGCTTTCACGCTCAATGCTTGCTGTTGCTACTTCAAAAGACGAAAATGGCATTTGATGGCACTCACTATTGAATTGACATCGTTTAAGTATGGCATGACATCGTTCAACTTTTTGTCTAACTATTTGGCGGGCTATCCGTTTTATAACGGAGTTGCCTTGGCAAGCCGAAAGGCGTAAATGTATATTTATGAATGTGCAACTATGTTTTTTTATTAATATTAATATTATTGAAAGAAATTCTTTTTTTGTACTTGTCATAATAAAATATTGAAAAGTATAAATAAATTGCTGAGAAAACTTTCAGCAGCCTTATCTATATATACATTTTGGTTTTTAAAAGTAGTCGCGATTTTTATTTTCTTTACATTAAGAATTTCAAAATTATTATCATTATTTATTTAATATGATTTTATGGCGTCTTCTATTTAATTTTTTTTTTTATTTTATTTTTAATATCAATAATAAGTTTAATAAAATATTTGATTTAACTTGAAATTTGCAGTAAATTTAATGGCATGAAATTTACACAATGTAAGAAATGGAAATATGGGAAACGATAACAAGAAATTGGCGGCAATAGTATAAATATTTAATAATTAAGTTAAGAAATGTAACACCACTTCAAAAAAATTAGTCGATAGCATAATTTAAATACCTATAAATTTACAAATTAACTTAAATTAATTAAGTATGTTGAACAAAAATTCAATATTTATTCATTAAAATAATACGAAATGGAATCGTGAGATTAAGATATCTGGACGATAGATAATTTTTCTAACGTTTCTTAATATATTTCTGATAAAGTGGAATTCAAAAATAAAAAATTTTACATATACCTTACTATTAATTAAAAAAAATATTTTAATTATAATAAAAATTTTCAAAAATAATGACAAAAAATAATTGCAAGTAACTAATTATAAATATATAAGTATAAGTATATAGTTACTATATATTTTAGTTCTAATAAAAGATATTAACGTTTGAACAAAAATAATGTAGGTATGTATATTAAAAAAAGTCTAATATGTAATAAATTATAAATTATAATAACACTTATAATAATAATTACAGTTTGCATAATAAATTTCATTTAACAAAAAGATATATATTTTCTTTGTGCATAAAAAATATACCTAACTACAGTATTTAAAAATTAAAATTTTAAATTTTTTTTTGCCAGGTATAGTGTATTTTTTATATTTTTTATATGTAGGTATATATTCTTTAGATAGATTGCACATTGTACATATCTCATATATATATAAAGATCGACGCGGCGCTTAAAAAAGACAGGTTTCATTAATCACTTAAATTAAATATTTTATAAATTTACGTTTGCTTATAAACAGAAGAAAGAATATTTTCGAATTTTAGACCCCATTTACACATAAGAATTCAAGATTCATTAATATTATTTATTTTTGACTGAACTCTAAATTCAATGACTCTAAATTCAATAGGTATATCTAAATGACGCCGTGAAGGATGTAAAAAAGCTAAGATTGATCCAAACATAATAATATGATCGCCCATTTCTCGTTAAACGCCATAAAAGTTAGGAAAAATCTTACAGTGTGTCCATTTTAAGACATGTAAGGCTAAAAAAGCAGCAGAGAATTATTTATTTAGCTCAGTTCAAAGATTTAAAGAATAAGTATAGTTTGCTCATACTATTTATTTTTTTAAATTATTTCTTTTTAATGGTAATAATAATATTATGAAACTTAACAGTTTTAATTTCTGCGGTTAAAATAAAAAAATATTTTTTGTTGTAAATGCATTATAATTTTTTATTTCTATATTTTTGCATTTCGACGATAGTTAAAAACCACAAATGTTTATTGATTGGTTGTTAACTTAAGGAAAATACTTATTGAGAATTGAATTTCTTTTTGCTGATTGTTATTTTTATTATTTTTTTTTTGACAAAATTCAATTTACTCAGAGTTGTGTTACATAAGTAAGCAAAATTCACTTTACTTACTAACTATCGTAGTAAAACTATATATAAGCACTTAAATACTATAGAAATTTGATTTAAAATTAAATTTGTTGATGTGGTGAATACAGGAAAATTTTTTTTTATGTATTTTGGGTTTAAGAGAGTTATGTAAAAAAAAATAAAAAATAATTAAAACAACAAGGTTAATGACCAAAAATCTAGATGTATAGTCTTGCGATGGTTAGAATTAATATACCAGGAAAAGGTATTTATTTTCACAATTCTGATTGATTGGAAATTTTAAATGAAAATTGAAGTTTAGCTATTTAATTAAGCTCATAATTCTTGACCTCAGATGATTTATCCCTAACTTAATCGATAAATCAAGGGCTACTTTCACTGTAAATAATTATGGTTTATAATATTCAATACATATAAGAATAGAAGAATAGAATAGAAGAATAGAAGAATAAGAATAGAAGAAAGAAAATATTTTAATCTGACAAATTTATAAATATTGATTATTAAAGTCATGTCAACATGCTTTCTAAATTAAGTATGTAGTATTTTATTTATTTAATTTAAAAAAAAAAAACTTGTTCCTGGCAGAAAAATAAGTCGTTACTCTTTTTATTTTGTGTACTGTTTTGATGTTATATTATTGAACAAAACATAAAAGGAAAAATAAAATATACTCAGAACAAAATTCTTGATGATGTTTTATGATAATGAACCCATCATATTAACATTACTTTATTAAATTTTATATAGGTATAATACTTACGTAGTATTTTACTGTACATATACTTAATATTGAATGTATGTAACGTTCCAAACTATAAAATAATATATATATATGTATATACATATCAAAATGTTGTATAATAAAATAACTTTATTTATATATAGAGATAGTATGTTTGTATACATGTTTTTTTTTTGCATTTATTTATGATTTATTGGCATAATATTACGAGACACTCTTGAAAAGCAGGAAAATTTTTAAAATTTTCTTGATGAAATAAAGTAGAATAAATAAATAAATAAGACAAAAAAAATGAGTAAAGTTTTGAAAGAATTGAGATAATGTTGAAAAAGTGTTATTATTCATTGCGAAATTGACTAAGTAGTATGAGAAACAAAAAAAAAACAGGTCAATTTCAATGTAAATAAATTATTATTATTATTATTAAAATAATAAAAAAAAATTTATAAGTATAGGTGCAATCTAATTTATCTAAAATTCTTTTTGTCCTTTTTAATATGGGAGTGTATTAGAATCTCGAAAAAAAAAAATTTCGAAAAAAAAAATCTCGAAAATAAAAAATCTCGAAAAAAAAAATATCGAAAGCAAAAAACCTCGAAAAAATTAATCTCGAAAAATATAAAAAAAATCTCGAAAAATCTCGAAAACAGAAATCAAGATTTCACCTTGAAATTTTGTTGTCTTTTACTTATTTGAAAATAAATATATTTTCATTTTGAATCAAAATATACATAATAACATAGGTACGTACAACAAAAAATTATAAATTAATATTATGCCTTTTCCAAATAATTTAAACCGGTGCGGAAAGGCTTTTCTTCGAATATCATAAGCAACCTGCGTTCTTTTTTGCATATTTAGACCTTACTATACGATATTCTCCCGCATCTATTCTCAATAATTTACATTTCATTGAAATTTACTCTTTTCAGAGCAAAGAAATTAAATTGTAGACTCAAGGTGCGATTTTGTTGCTATGACCCGTAATCGTCGGTGCCATACTTCTACGCTATTTTGCGTTCGTGGCAAATTATACTGAAGCAATTCCGTTGCGGACCAAAAATGTGACGGATTAGCGGGAATAACTGTCTCTTGTTTACTTCAAGAAGAATTCCTAATATTTTTTTGTGTCAAAGCTAAAAGATAATATCTCGATTTTTTTTTTTGCATCGCCCTTTTAATATACTTAAGATACCAAAGATATTTTCAACACTCAATCCTTAATCGGGAAGGTAAGACTAGCTGTCTAATTCTTATAGGCCGGCTGATTTTTTCAATTAATATATAACTTGCCAATATGCTTTCAATTAATAAATACTTAAGTTAAGAATTTTCCTTATTCTACATTTAAGACATAAATAATATTGCAATAAAGAAATAAATCAGTGAAACATTTTTATGATTTTCTTTTAAAATATCTTCAATAGCAGAAAACAATATATATTTTTTTAAATAACACTTATTTACTTACATTTTTATTTTATATGTTTCAAATTTTTATAAATTTAAGTATAAAAATGTTAATGTTAAATAACATAAAAAGTCACGAATAATAATATTTTTTTGACATGTTACTGTGAAATGAAACAAGATTTAATTATAATAACATATTTAAATGTATGTATGTTTGAAAAAAAAAGTTAGTTAAACATAATTTGAGATTAAGAATTAAACAAAAAAAATAAACATATGAGTGGAATATTTAAATAAATAAAATGAATCTTATGAAAATTACCGTATAAAATTGATCTTTAGAAAGTCTAGAAATTGTTTAACTAAAAGAAATTTATATTTCAAAATGATTTGATAATCTCTATCTAATAGTAGATCTAAATACGTATGTACAAGTAAACTTAGGCAAAAGAAATATTAAGAAAATGTTTTAAACCACAAAAACGCTTCAAAAATTATTAAACATTTTAACTAAATATTTTTTTTTAACATTTTAATGCTACCTGGCTTAAATAGTGACCTAATTTGAAAGTTATTTCCAGTCATTGACTGTTTTCATATTTTTATTTTAAGCGAGATCTTAAGTATATTTTCAAAAAACAAAAAATCTCACAATTATTATAAATCTTGATCAATTATCTTTAACAAGATCAATAAGTCAATAAACTGGTGTACTAAAACTTTTGCTGCAAAAAAAAAAAAAAGAAGAAAAATAAACTAAAAATTAACAATAAAAAATAATCGTTCAACAATAAAGGTTTGAAAAGCGAAAAAGTATACCTTTAAAGCTTACGGAAGTTTTCGAAACTTTATTCACTGTACATATTTACTTGCAATTTATTATGATGTATGATTTTAAGCAATACTGTGTACGCAGAAAAAAAAAGATTCAAAATTTTTTGTTTATTATACATTCAATATAATTAGTAAACCCCACTATTAGCATAAAATTCATATTTCCTCTGGCAATGCAATTAATCAGAATATTATAAGTATATAAAAAGTCAAACATTTGAACAAGTGTGTAAAGTTATAAACATCACACTTTTGGCCACCGTGAAGTTTGTGGTATAAGAGTAAAAAAAAAAATCGCATAATTCATATTCAGATTATATTAACAATAACTATATATAGTATATACTTTAAGTATATGCGTATAATGAATTATTTTTCTACAAGAATAAATTTTATAACTAATTTTTTTTCCCCGATATTTTATTTTTTTTTACATTCAGCCATTAATTGAAACGGTAAATCGTTTAATATAATTTTTTTTTACACTACAGTACTGATTTTTGTTTCTTATATTAAAGTCTAAAAATCACGTTGGAAAAAAATATTTGCTATAAGAACTTTTAACGTCATTACCGAAGTAATTAGCGGCATAATAATAATTACAGTATAAACATGCATTTTTTTTTTAATTTATTTATTATGATTGAAAAAAAAAAACTACTTAGTTAAGTAACTTTTCAACAAGTTAAAAATTTACTAAGTATGTGCAGATATTTTATTTATTTACTTTTTTTTTAATTTAAAATAATTCAGAACACAATTTTTTATTCGATTAGTCCTCAGTTATATATATAAGATAGTTTTGTTATGATAGAAAATTAAGCATAATTTTAAATTTAATGGACAACTTATCGATTTTTATATTTATTTTATGATCATTATTATAGTCTAACCCTGAATATAACTAATAGTAAATTAAAAATTATAGTATTATGAATATGATTATTACTATTTAGTTTACTTTTATTGACTTGACTGTATGTGAAGAATAATGAAGTTTCGTTATACTGTTATTAAATGGACTTGGTACTTAAAATATGAAAATGATATTTCTAGAACAGTGTAATTAAAGACTCTAAAATTTTAAAATTACTGATTTTTGTAGACTACAACCTCGACTAATACGATTTTATTTAAGATTTGGAATTTTTACAAAAACCTAAGTGTACCCAGCCACATGTTGGTGTGGCGTTGTTGCTGCTACTGGAAAAGGCTCAAAAAAGCATTTTTTTTACCTGTCGCAACTGTGACATTTATATAATATGTACATATTCGAATGCAAAATATCATAATTTCAAAGTTATCACTGAAGAACTTTCGGAGATCTAATGATTGTAAGCCGAATATTGTATAATGTATGAATAAGACTGTTTTGTTGAGTTCTATTTTCTAAAATCAAAATTATATTATTATTTTAAGTATATTTATGTACATTGATTTGTAAAAAAAAATAATTAGATATAAAATTAATGATGTTAAAATAAAGTAAATTCATAATTTTCATAACGATTTTGACATAGCAAAAAATTTTTTTTTTATTTATTTATCAATGTTGTAAGTATGAATCAGAACATTAGACAGATAAATATAATGTAGGTGGTTTATTAATTTCATTAAATAGGTACATAAGTATATGTCATTTTTGAGATATTCTTTTTTATTTATTCTTTATTGATTGAATATTTAGTATATAAGGATTCAAAATTTATTAGTTACTTAATGTAGAGATTATTTAAAGAGGTTTAAAAAATTTGAATTTGCGCTCGCATATAAGTTTACACGACGAAAATGATATTTAAATAAATTAAAAAAAAAAACACACACAAAATTTATGACAAATATGTATAATTAAAAATTGTAGCATTAGACTTAATGTAATAATATATATAGTAATATATATTATATATATATCATAATTTAAAACGGGCTATATATACAGTGGAACCGATTTAAATATTTTTTTTTGCGCGTTTATTTGATTAAGTTTATATGTTGCAATGTAGAACGTTAAAAGATAAAAATATTTTCACAGTTTTTTCACAAAAATTTGAATAGTGGATAACCTATGAGCAGTGCTGTCTTTTTAAGTTTTCATAAAGCAGTAGAAATTCAAAAAAAAGGGCAGTAGGTTAGAAAAAAAAGCAGTAGATTCTTAACCAATAAAGCGTTTGAAATAAGTTTTTACTTTTTGAGCTCGACTTCTTTCTTTGACTACCAATAAATAAAAGACATCTTTCAAATTAAATATTTACATATTAGCACAAATGTGAAACAAATTTTAAATGAATTAATGATTTTTACGCATTGGCTTATTACTTCCTAATTAAACTTACACTCCAAATCATTTTCTTTGGATTTTTAAAAAAGAAAATTCTGAATTAATAAGTTGTCTCCACTCCCCCATCTAATTCCTCAACATCAACTACATCTTCAATAAAAAATACTCAAATGTACTAAAGAAGGTCCCAAATTCTATGAATATATAATTTCAATCTGTTTTAAAAAGGGTCATTAAAATTAAATCTTTCAAAAATCTAATACATTAAACAGTTTTCTTATCATTATAGTTCATACAAGTAAAATAGTTTAAGAGAAATATTTAAAATTGATTAATAATGAGAAAGAACGAAAAAGCAGTAGATTTTAGCAAAAAGCAGTAGGGCAGTAGATAATATCAAAAAGCAGTAGATCTACTGCTAAAGCAGTAGAACGACAGCACTGCCTATGAGTCGTACACATTGGGTGTTTGAAACATCCTATAATGAATATTTGTAATTGTATGAGTTTTTTATTTATGTTCATCATATAATTTATTATTCCTTGATGGCTCAGCTACAAAAGTAGTTTGCACTTTTTCCAAATTAATATCTGTCGCAATGCTAAAAAAATATTAAAACTACAAATAATGGTTTGGATTCAGATTTTTATTTATTAGTCCACACCTGGTCCTGGATTAAATTAATTTAAAACAATTTCTGCCATTATGCACATTCAAAAAACATCTTAATCTTATTATTCCGAGTCTTAGTCCAAACTGCCTCGTCTAATCATTAAATAAGACGTATTTTATTAATTAATTAATTTTATATTATTTACATTCTATTAACTACGTATTTTCGCATCCGGATCGAATTATTCTCAAATATAGATAGTATAAAACATATAGTTGTTTAACACAGGGTACAACACTATTATAGTTAGCCGATAAATATTGAAAAAAAAAGAAAGAATATTGAATACAGACAATGAGAGTTTTTTTTTTTATTATTATTATTTTCTTTCACTATCTTATCAGTGTCAGCATTTTAGTTTTTATTTTTATATTTATTTTACTTATTTTTGCATATTCGAAATAAATGGTGAATCAAGGCGTGAAATTATTATTATAATTTTTTTTTATACACAATAAATCGGGTGTCAATTTTATTTAGAATAATAATAAAAATTTTGCTATAAATCTTTTTTTAGTTTTTATTTTCATTTTTTGTTATATATAAATGTAATAACTATATATATAGACCGTTAAATTTGTGACAGATAAAATATTGTATAATAAAATATCAAATTATATAAAAAAAAAAGTAAACATACCAAATTTCAGTTTCAGTTCCTTCAAACAATTTTTTTTTAGAAGTATCCAAAAAAAATATATTTATTGAGTTTTTTTTCTCTTATGTTGCGAATTTAGGCTTGATTAAATCATAAAAATTAAGTTTTTTATATATTTTTTTTTTTTTTTTTTGTAGAATTTTCAACTTTTTGAGATATGAAATATTATTCAGATTTGATAAATTTTTTGTTTATTTTTATTTTTATTTAACATTGAAAGTTGTATACACTTTTTGTTTTTGTCGTTGCTTATTGGTGTTGCTGCTGTTGTTGTGTTGTAAAAATTAAGAAATATAATGAAAAAATATATATTTTTTTTGATAATATAGTAATCTCATGAATGAGTAATTTTTATATATATATATATATAATTTTTTTTTAATAAAAAAAAAATTTGAATTTTTAACGAACTTACGTATATTTTTGTTATAGAAGGAGAAGAAGAAGGAAACAATAAAAAATTAAATAATTTTATTGCCAAAAAAAGAAAAAGAAATAAAATTAATAATTTATAATTTTTTTTTTATTATTCAAAAAAAAATTTTTCTTGAAAGTTTTCTTTTTGCAGCCAAAACAGTATTTTTTTTCTGTCTTCTTGTATTTTAAACACGTATTATTTTATTACTTTTTTTTTTATTATTATTATTATTATTATTTACCAAGAGATTTATGTTGGCAGCGAAAAATTTGAATGCAATTCACGGTACAAAAGAAAAAATGTCAAAAAATAAAAAAAAAAATAAATTCGTTGTATTTTCTTTTTGTGTGTACTTTTTTTACATATTTTAAGATTTTATAAAGTTGACAGTTAATTTTCGTCAAAATCTCAGTTAAAATATTAATTTTTTTTTATTTTAACTTAATAATTATAATAATTTTTGATATTTTTTTTTTTTGGTATTTAAAATTAAAAAAAAAAAAAATTAATTTTAAATATAGGAATGTTATTTATACTTTAAAAAATTGGACCTTTTGTATTATATACTTAGTTTTAAAATGTCAAAAGTAAATACTATAGTGTGTATAAATCAAAAAACAAATACACAAAAATTTCGTTAAAAATTATGTGATTAAAAAGTAAATTTAGTTTTTTAATTTCTGTTTATTAATAAATTTATTATTTTTAATCTTTTTTTTTTTTTACAAAAATTACATATTTTTTGTTTTTTTTTTTTAGATATCAAAAATTTCAAACAGGAAGTGTGTGTGTTTGTGATTTTTGCAACATTACTAATTTCTAGATATATATTCCTTTTTACACTATCAACTTTACGAATAATTTTGTTTTTTTTGTTTCTTTTTTTTTGTTTAATAAAGCTCTTTTACAATTTTATTTTATTTTATTTTATTCTATGCTTCAATGCAATTTTCTAGATAGATTATTATATTGACAAACTGTCATTTAGAATTAAGTTTTTTTTTTTGCTTTTTTTAAGGTAGATACAATTTCATTAAAGGTTGCACTTTTGTTTTAAGTGGACGTTTTATTTTTTTTTATTTTATATTTTATTATTTTTTGTATTACAAAAAAAAAAATATAAACATTTCTTAAGAGTTCTTGAACAAATAATTCAGAATTAATTAAAAGAAAAATCTATTTTTAAATTTTTTTGTAAGATTTCTGTATATTATATTTGTATATGTATATAGTTTATTAGTTTTTGTAAATGCAGATGCCAGAAGCCACTATAATAATAAAAATTTGATATTTAAATATATGTTTTTTTTTTGAACTTAAGTATATCTGTTTCCTTCTGCTCTTATACGAACGACTTAATATGTGATTTTCTAAAAACAGATTGTATTATTTTAAATAAAATAATTTTTTTTCCATGTAATCTGGACAAAAATTTTGTTTTCCTGCATAGGTACATATATATGTATATATATTTTTTTGATAATATAACACAGCTGCAAAATGCAACTTTAAAAGATACATTTTTTTTTTGTTTTCTTCAAATATTTTTTGTATTACTCCTCTTCAATATAAATGGGTTTGTTGTTGTTTGACACGAAAATGGGAGAAAATGAAAATATTTTTATTTTTTATTTTGAAATAGAATATACATGTATATAGGTTTTATTTATAAGTGTATCTTATTCACTGGAAAAAGGTATTAAAATTTAAATAACTTTAGACAGAACAAACATTAAGAATTTATAGGAAAAAAAATAATACATATAGTTTTTAGCAGAAGTTGATTTATGACTCAATAAAGAAGTTATTTTAATATGGATAGTGTAATTTCAGTTTTTTAATCTGGCAAAATTTGGCCTGGTAATGCTTTAGAGTGGATACTGATGTATGGCTAGTCAATTGTCTAATCGTATATACGAAATTTGGGTCTACTCACTGTATAGATGATATATTATACTGTCCTTAGAACATAGTCAGTTCGCAGAAAGAGAAGACAATTAATAGAGAAGACAATTAATAGTTCTTTTCATTCCCTTTTCCTTTATGAGATTTAAAAATTTAAAGCTTACGTAAACAGGAATTTTTTTCTGAGTTTTATTTAAATTAAATATTCTTTTTTTTTTATATATATATTTTTTAGGTCAGCACTTTTATGTTTAATGGTGCATTATATTCTTGGATATTATAACAACCGATAAAAATTATTATTTTTTTCAAAACGAAAAGAATAATTTAAGATTAAAAGTTTTTTTTTTGTAAGAAAATATAAGTAATGTTTAATTGATTTATTTTTTTCAAAGTGAAAAAAAACCGCCTAAAAATTTTTTTTTTTTTCAATATTCAACTATCCGTGTAAATATTCAACCGTTTTCAATATCTCAAATAGTACTAACAAAAAAAATGTTTTAATTCAGAAGATAATTTTTGTTTCAGCAAAAAAATAAAAATAAATAAAAAGCAAAGAGAAACTTTTTCTTTGTTTTTATTTTTGTGTATAAAAAAAAAGTAAAATATATTTATAATATGAAATTCGAATTTCGATTTTCAATTGTAATATCATAGCATCGAGATTTCGCCATTGTGAATAGTTTTTATTCATGGATGTATTTGCAAATAGAAATTTTTGATTAGAGTATTTTTTTGAAAAATTGTTCAAAAAATAAGTCAAGTTCTAAAACCAATTTGGCTCAATTTTTGTAATTTGAAATGCTTCCTCTTTTTCTGTTAATTTGAAACCTGGAATTATCGAGTTCTTTAGGGTAAAATGTCGAAGAATTCAACAATGAATCCCAAATAGAATGAATTCATCCAATTTTTGTTTTCATTATTCTCCTTCAGAGAAACTGAAAATAATAACTTCAGTATGTTAAAAATAATAAATCTCTTATATTCAAATGTTTAAATACAGTCAGCTGTGTTTTAAAAACATATAAATTTTCTCACAAAATATCACAAATTTTTATAAAAGGTATAATTATAAATTAAAAAAAAAAAAGAGAATAAAATGCAACAGGCAACAAAGCCATAAAAATGGTGTATATAATAAAATGCTGGCTGGCTGGTGTAAAATGTTAATAAATTCGAATAAGAAAAACATATGATTTTTAATTGAATGAACACGAACATCGTAATAAAATAATGGTTCTTTCTATAGTTCAATGACGTATATTTTTGTGATTCCCTTTCAAAAATCTGATTATTTTATATTGAAAAGTATTGGTGTAATAATTTTTATTTTTTTTTTAATTATAATATTATCGTCTGACGTAGAAGTCTTGAATATTTCATAATTCGGCATTAATAAATTATAATTACTGTGTATTTTTGATAAAATTATGCAAACAATTTGTTATGCTTCGTTGTTGCTAAGAATTATATTCACCACAAACATTTTTTGTATAAAAGGCCATAAATATCAGTATCCAAAGTTAAAAAAAAATTTACAATAAATGCCTACAATATACTTATAATGAGATAGTCACACAATTTATTGAACCCATTATTGTTATTTTTTTGGTGAGATAAAATTGTGAGTATTAAATATATCATATGCTTTGTTGTCAATTTTCAATTTGTTAAAAAAAACCTAAGGAAATAATTTAATTTCAATCTCAAATGATTTTACAAATATTTAATTATACATTTCAAAACATAAAAAAAAAAACTATTATTAATAAATGATATATTTCGTAGAATAGATAGAAATGAAAGGTTTAAATGATTTCTATCAAAATTTTTTTTTTTTGGTTTATTCTTATTTTATTCAACTTACAAAAATATTCCTTTCATGTGGTTTTTGGGTATAAAAAATATATATATGTTGTATGTATGTAGAACTTACCTGGAAAGAAATAAAAAGAAAAAAAGAAATAATTTTTAGGATGCGGAAAAATTAAAAAAAAAAAATTATGAGTATAAAGTTAAATGAGAAACATCTGTTGAAAACAAGTTTTTATTTACCTTTTTTTTTCGGTACGCACATTATAAAATATAAAAAAAATTTATGTTGAAAAATGCATTCCAGGATCGAGTCAAAATAACAAAAAAAAAAGTTGATAAGTAAACTAAACATAATAAAATTTATTTATTTGAGTAACAGAAAGTAATATCTCTAAGTCCCAGAAATATTGTTCTTCAAGCTTTGAAACTATTAAATATAATTTGAGATTATATATTATTCAATTTTAATCAAAATCATATATAGTCTGTTTCTGGATAAAACTGTATTTCAATAGTACCTACGCCATTATGAATTTTAATTTAAGCACATAGGAATTTGTATATATTATTCATATTGCGTGAAACTATTTAACTATATAAAATTTATTGTATAACGTTTAATTATAATGACATGGTCTATAGAGCTAAATTCATATATAAAAATATCTTTAAATCTAATAACAACAAAAAAAAAGCATAAAATTTATCTGCTTATTCAGAATAAAAGTACCATATTATAAAAAGAATAATATCTGTATATATTACTTTTTCCCAATTTATATATGTGTTTGGTTTATTCGAAAAATATTAGAAGAGAAAATTTGATTTGTACATTTTTCTCTTAAATTTTATTTTTTTGCATTGAAATTTTTTTATGAATTTGAATGAAATTTTTCATTGAAAAAAAAGATTCAAATTTATTCGAAATTCCTCTCATTACTATAAAAAAAAAATGTTGTAAACAAATCACAAACACATTTGAATACCGGAAATATATACTATAGAGTTGGAAAATAAGTTATGCAGTTTAATGATGTATTCAATAGTCACGTTAATAATGCCTGAAACAATTTTCTTTGTATAGTTATAAAAAAGTTATTAGAATTAAAATTTACAATGAATGAATGTGTAATTTTATTGAAAATCCTTCATTATAAAAAATTATAAGAGTTATGTATTTATTATAATGTTATTTTATTGATTTATCCAAGTTTTAGAATCGTCCGGTTTTAGTTTAAATTTTAAATGATAAGTAGTATTTATTTTATATTTATTTAAAAAAAAATTTCCATAACTACGTCTATTGTTTTTCCATTTTCTTTTTTGACTTTATATGTGATTTTAGTGAATACACTATGTTTTAGATTTATATATACACACAGCATATTGGAAAATGACCATATAATGTTATGGAAATTTCCTTTCTTTTTCTGCTGGGTATTAGATAAGGGGTGAATATTATTTCACGCTTAAGTGGGTACATACAGACGCAACGGCGATCTTACATTTATAATTTTTTTGTGGTAAATTAAAATAACAAATAAATATTTTTAGAAAAAAAAAAAGGATTATCAAATTAATAAGTACTTTGCTCTTTAAGCAAGAAAAGCAAAATAATAATAAATAATATAGAATACGAATACTTTATTATTTTGTCCTATACCTAAAACAACACTATAGAATCCCATTTAGAAGGTCGAAAAACATAAATCGACATTAACTAACATTTTAAAATCTTCTCAGATTTCTTGGAAGAAATTTGTGATTTAAAGATATTAAATATAACAATTCGATTATTTAAATTTATATAAGTATATACTTTTTTTAAATTTAAACTGAGAAACAAAACATAACTGAAAACATAACCATTAACGAGACAACATAAAAGAAATTGTACATTGAAATATATTCAGCTTTTTCATATTTAATATGTTTTTGAAAAAAAAAATTTTTTTATTATGTATAACATACATTTTACATATTATATTCATACAAAATTCACTAAAATTTCATAAGTTACCTGCATATATTATCAAAAAATACCTTGTGGGGTTTTGATTTTTTTTTTTTTTTGAAAAACATAAATAATTGGACCCCTTAAAAGTTTAGTTTTATTAAAATTGATTTTTCTTTTTTTTTCAATCATATTTACCATACATAATCGCGGTAGAAAAAAAAATTCAGTCCTGTTATAAGAAGAAAAAATATTTTTTTTTTTTAGTATACATACTAATGAAAAATTCAAGAAAGAAAATTTCCTTAAAATGTAATCGTGAATGTAAGGCGTTACCAAAAAAAATCCTATATGTGTCTTCTATTTCTACAAAAAAAAAAAAAAAAAAATCAAAAAAGACCACAACTACGTGGTAGGTCCAGATATATATTATGTATATATTTTATGATGAACCAAATGTCGGTAACTTCAATCTTCTATCACTTTATAACAAGAAAAAAACAAAATTATAATAATAACTAAAAAAAATAAAAAATAAAACGAAATAAAATTTATTTTACAATGAAAATTCTCACTTTCCTTCAGGGTATCTTAATTTATTTAACTCTTGAATAATAAGTTTCTAAGAAAACTATATACAGAAAATTTACTGATATTTACCTATATACATATATATACATATATATAGATATTTTCTAAAACAATCTACAAAAGAAAGAGGCACTTTTAACAAATAATTTTCGTTCAGAAAACTATATACGTCTTCGAGATGTTATAATAAACTTCTCTAATCTTATCTAGATTCTTTCATTATCAAATTGAAGTTTGTACATTCCATTTTTCTTCAAATTAACCAAAAATTGTATAATAATCCTTTAATTAAGTTTTCAAAGTAATTACCTAATAAAAATTATGATGACGCTAAAACTAATATCTCATAAATTCAAAGTTGTTTCATATTACTTATGTCGAAATCATAGTAGTCATTATGATGATTTCCACTATGTATTTCTGCATAATTGAATGAACTATCATATTTGTCTTAACAATTATGTTTCAACTAATTTAATTTCTCCGAGTACATAAATATATACATAAATAATAAAGAACATTGTCGATAATGTCTATTTTTTTTTTGTAATTTATTTGCCATTTGAAAAAGAAACATATTAATCATAAAACTGTTGTTTACATAATTTGATTTTTATTTTTTCTTTATATTATTACTTATTCAAAATAATATGGTACCCTCAAGATTTTTTGTACAAAAAAAATTTTTAAATCATCATTGTAGATATTTATATATTGAATGTAGTTCATTTTTATTCAAAATTCCATGATTGCATCGAACAGAAAGATATTTAGATTTAATGAAAAACATGTTTATAGTATATGTATTTCTGGGGCATCTGGTTAATCACATAACTACACTTAAAATAATTTGTTATTATATTATTTTATGCCATAAAGATTTATGTTTTAAGAGATCATTATAGCTTAATTCTAGACTTTCAATATCTTATTGTTTTTCCTTAATGTTGTTATATTTTGTTTTTTTTTTTCTTAAGACCCAGAAAAAAAAATTATTATTATTAGTTTGTAGTATTCTCAAGAAAATTAATAAAATTAGTAATAGTAAATTGATGAATTTAAAACAGAGCATAACTTTAGGAACACCATGAACACCAATTACGTAAATGCAAAAACATATTTTTTAGAGTACTTACATTTAATTTCTGAAAACTTGAGTTTACAATTAATTTGACTTATTGGAAAAAGAAAATGGAAATTTAACCATTATTTCGTCACAATCACAAATATCGAAATGACAGATTTCCAAAGATTTAAGATTTTCAAAGATTGAATGACTGTCCTCTATAATATGTAATTTATCCAAATATGAATGCAGTAAAAATCAAATTAACTTGTATAAAAGTGTATATGTATAATCTGAACGTCCTTCATTTTCTTTTAAATTCGCAAACTATGTTCGGCATTATATCTTTTGCAAAAAAAAAAAAAAATCAAAAAGATACATTACTTTTTAAACTAATTTTGTGCATTAGGTTATTGGGTTTCGTTATTTTTAATAAAAATATCACAAAATAGAATAAAAGAAGAAATTATCCCTCAAAGTGAAAAAAATATTAACAAATAAAAACTGTAGAAAACAGGAAAACCCACTTATCCTGAAAATGTTTTCTACAAATAAAATGTATGTAAGTATAAATAAATTTGGTTAAATAATGAGGGCATACGTTTTTTTTTCATCGTGTAAAATATCATATGTATATATGTAGTTAAAAATACCAGATGATTTAATTCTGGAATATGTAAAAAAAAAAAAAAACATGTAATACTTCGGAATTGATGTTTAATTGATTTGGATTATAAAAAAAATGCAATTGGGTGCATGTTTTCATTATATGTTTCTTATGTTATATATGTTTCTTATGGTATAAAATGGTGTTCAATAAGTCCTATACAGAAATTCATATATATTTGATGATTTGATTTCTTTTAGGTTTATTGTTAAAAAATTTCTCAAGTTTTACAATAGCTTACGATAACTTTCAAAAAAGTGAAGCTTCTTATGTTTATTCAATTTTCTACTTTTTCTTTTATATATAATTATGAATGAAACATAAAACAATCTGATCATGCCATTTATTGTTTCCGTACTCCTAACTTTTATTGATTATATGTAAATAAAAACACTTTTATTTTTATTTTCTTAAATCTTTTAAACGCAATTAATGTATATTTTGATAAGAATTTTGGAGTCGATTCTTTCATAAGTATATAATGTTTTAAAAATATATATGTACAAGTATATAAATTGTTAAAATTATAAATTATAATAAAATTTTCTTTGTGTTTTTTAATAGAAATACCTACATAAATATTTTGGTCTGCATATTTTAGTAATTTATTTGGTTTCAAATATTATAGACTGTGCATTATATTGTTTATAAAGTTCAATTTCTATATATAATTTGTGTATAATAGTAATTGAAATAATTATAATTCAATGCCCTGCCTTTCCCGAATTAAACTGTGTTATCTCATTCGAATTGAAAATACATTTAAGACATTTTTTAACCAGTTTGCATAAGTCGTTCTTCAGAAGAAAAGTAAAACTCCACACTGATATATGTATATAACAAGTATATTATGTACCAAATTACCAACATAATAGAAGCGCCATAAAAAAATTTGTCTCCAAAAATATAAAAAAAAACTTTCGTTTGTTTCATTCAAAGTTAAAAAAATTCTTTTGAAAAGTTACCGCAACATAAAGTAATTTATATAAATCACCCGCATTATCAAACATTTTTTTTTTTAACCAAACATAAACAAAAGGATAAAATTTTATGTTCTTTATTTTTTTTTGTTTTTTTTTCATTTGGCAGGAAATGTAAATTAAATAAAAATTAAAAAAGTATATTTAATTCTTTTTCTAAACATTCAAAAATATATATACATTATATATATGTTTTTAGTCATCTTTAGTTATGTTAAAAATTACACTCATAAATATAATATGTTAAGTGGAAGAATATGATTCTTTTTAGGTGTAGAAGGTCCTCGCCTATGCTATTATCCTTGTTTATAATAATCAATAAAAAAATTTAAAAAAAATCATAATTTTGTTTACTTTTGATCTCAGAAGAAGTTGTTGCTTTCTGCTATTATGAAGTATACTACCGTATTACCAGAGAAAAGATTTTATGTACAAGATCAAGCTGCTTCTTATGTAATTTTATTGGGAAATAGGAAAATTTGTTGAATGTGAAATTTTCTCAAATTTAAATTTTTTATCTTTTTTAAATAGAACACTATCATTTTGCGCTAGAGAAGCTGAAAATAAAATATGCTTCTTCTTTTTTGCAAATGTAAACCAAAATCATTTAAGAATTTTATGGCAGAATGGTAAAGAACTGATATGTTGTTATTTTCATTGTTATTTATATCTACATACCTGTACATTTTATAACTTTGACAATTTGAAAGTGCTTCCTCTGGGCACACCTCAACAGTAATTCACTTATGTGATAATATATGTATATGTGTCTATCTGACTGCACTTTCGCGTTAATTTTTCTTTTTTTTTTTACAAATAATTTATAAAGCGTTGAATAAATTTTTTTCTTAATGTTAAGCATTTAATGTTAATTTTAAAAATAAATA
>OZ023275.1:270359-315356 GCA_964007475.1 Hybos culiciformis
AAGTGTGTATCATTCCAATTATAATCATAATATTTTTTTTTATTTTGAATTAAAAATAAGAAAATGACAAGTGTTAAACACTTTTGTAAAATGACTGTAATAAATATATCAGACTGATAATGATCTGACTGCATTGATTAAATATGAAACAAAAAAAAATAAAGGGTTTTTTTCTTTAAAGTCCTGCTACAGATATATCTCTTTTTTTATTTATATTATATTGTATAAAATATATATATGTTGTGAATAATATTTTCAGAATTGCAATTGATCCCACGAATATCAATTTATTAAAAATGATTTTTCATTTAAATATAAATCTATATTTACAAATTCTATTCTATGCTTTTGCAGTGGGAATCATTTGGTGTGTGTGGTCTATCTGTAGAGAAAGATTATCAAGATGATAGTTTTAAAAAAAGCTGTGTTTTTGACATATTTTGGATAGTTATTTATGCTTATATATGCTTTTTGATTTTTTTCTGTGGATTAAGCATCAAATTTTTGGATAAAATATTTCAGATGAATATATATATTTTTTTTGTAATAATTATGTTCATCTTCTTCCAACATATTATATTATTTAAGTGTTTGACCGCTGTTTTTATTTCGATCTTAATTTGAATATGTAATTAATTTAAGAGGACCGACCGTAAACAAATTAAATTAAAATTTCGAGTCAGAAGTTGATATTGAATCGATTGCCGTGTATGCTAGCTGCATCTATTGTTATATTCTTATGATTACTTTGCAGATTGCATTACCAAGAAAGCCCAGAATTAAAACACTTTTTGCATTCTGGGACAATCTTTCACAATATTTTGATTATTTTGTTCAGCTTGGCAAAACTGTTTAAATTTTCGCAAACTATATTAAAGGACGTTAGCATTCTCAATCATAGTATTTTTTTATTTAATTTAAAAGCGATCAGAAGTTAATTTATATGTTTATTCTTCTTCTTTTATTTTATTTTAAGTTCGTCTATTTTATTATTAAAAACATCCATCACTGGACGATTTTAAAGTGATGATTATTAAGAATGATTGACAAAATGAAAAAAAAAATTCGTTCTTGAATCGAATATGAGAGAGGATAAACCATGGGTGGGCCGGGGTATATAATTGAAGAACACCCAAGAATGTTTAATTTATTCATTCTTTGATCAAATAAATTAATTTTAAATATGTTTTAAAAATTGAAAAATTAAAATATATGTATGTAAACATATGTTTTTTTTTATATATTCAAATTAAATGAAAATTTCATAACAACCATGAAATTGTGATTTATTTGAACTGATGGTATAAAATTTACCACTACAATCTGCACTTCTTGTGCAGAATTCACGCTTTTTCATTTGATTATTATTCTTAAATTCTTTATATAATATCCTATACTATATCTGAATTGCATTAGGAATTCTTGATTGGGTTGATTAAAAGAGTAAAATAAGAAAGTTCGTTTGCTTCACTTTTAATTGAATTAAATTATGATGTGAATGATCTTTATTAATTTTTTTTTATATATAATTCTGGATTTATTGAAACTAATTTAGTATTGTTTTTTTTTATTCACTATAATAGTCTAAATATGTTTTTTATTTCATATTTTATCTGTTTAGTAACAAATTCTGAAGATATTATTTTTAGTACTGATTATTTTTGTTTTGCCTAGAGACCCTGGAAACAATTGACTCAGGAAGAAACAATTTTAATTTCTAAAATTTTAATGACAAATATTGCTAGGAGTCATATGAACAGATTGTTAAGAGCCCTCCATGTGAAATTCTGTTTGCTATTTCTGTTTTCTATTTTTGCAGTTTTTTTTGTTTTATTGTACGAAAAACAGCTCTACCAGAAAATCACAAAACTATATTTGAATTTTATTTCTGTGCAGAAACTGTAATTTATCAAAAAAATTAAAAAATTCTTAGAAATGAATGAAATTAATTAAAAATTGTTTAGGAAATTAAAGAAATTCAAAATTTCACGTCACCAGCCCTGGAGAGTGGTATTTTAGCTTTATTTCTGCGTTTGAGATTTTTTATTATCTTTTTCCTTTACTTCAGAATCCAAGCAAATATGTTCAAGTTTTTTAAAGGCTCATTTGGACCAAAAAACTCAAAATTTAAAAATCTGCCTCACCTACCCTGGAGCCAGTTATATACTCTCTAACATATCAAAAAATCACTTCAGTCTAGATTGTAGTAACCCTACAATCAAAGCCAAACTAAGACCAATTTTTTGCAACTTTTCACATTGAGGGCTCTTAAAAATTAAAACTTTTATCTACAAATAGCGAATTTTGATAATGACATTAACTAGTTCCATTTCAACTATATGCGTACCAAAAAATCTACAGAAAATATAGCTGCCACAGCTATCTGTTTTGTCAGTGTTTGCATAAATGTTTAAATTATAAAACTTTAAAGCTCTCATTTTAATTTCTATTCATTATAGTCCATTAACAAAAAATATATAACATAAGGCTTGACCATATTACTTCAGAATTGGTTGACATTATTTGTGATTTTTTCTGATGAAAATATAAATTTTATTACTGTAGACTTAGGGAGGTTAGGATTATGGTATTGGGTGTTAATAAGAATGAAATTTTTCGCAATATTTTTATTTTTGTTTACGTTTTATTTTATTTTAATTTTTTCCCAATAAAAATACATGTGTTAGGCATACAAGTATACCATATAAAATGTAAAAGAAAATTATTTTTCATAAGTTCTATTTAATAAAAAATAAAAAATAAAAATTCAACTATGTAGGGGGATTTATAAAATTTATATTGTTGTTATTATTTTTTATTAAATGTTTGTAGGGCTTACAATAATAAAAGAATAAATAACAAAAAAAAAAACAAATTACTAAAAATGAATTAATGTGTGAGCATTGACTGACCTCGACCGCGCTATTTTTTCATACATTTTATACGCATAGACTTTTTACATATTTGTATGTTTTTGAAGAAAACAAAAAAGAAATAACAATTTGTCGTATATTTTATCAACCTAATAATAAAACGGTTAAATAAAGTCATCGGCCAATGTTATATTTGATTTAATTCCATAATTTTTAGTTTTAGAAATTCATTTTTGTAACAATTTTCTCAACATTTACATAATACAGTAATCAAGGGCCTAATGAAATAATTTCTCGTGTAATTAATTCTTTAAATTATTATGAGATCACATATCGCGATAATAAATTTATTTTTAGGTATATTATGTGATGTACACAACTTTAACATTTATTTATATATTTTATATTTTGCCAATCTGTGTATCAGATGAACTCTTATATTAAATTTATATAACAATCATTTATAATTCTGTTTACAAAATAAATGATTTTCTAAGAAAAATTTAATTTTTTTAAAATTTATAATGCCCTTTTTTTTATCAAAATTATCACATTTTCGTTATAATGTAAATAATATAAAATTAAATAATAAAAAAATTTTGATAATTCTGTTCATAAGTTCAGTCACGTTAGTTAAAAAAAAAAGAAGAAGAGTTTTTGAGTTGCATAGGTAAGTATCTACTGCAAAAGAATATAAATTTAATTTAATTCAACAACTGTTTTATTTTTTTTGGAACAAATTTTTGTTTATTTATAAATTAAAAACTTATATAAAAATTATGTACTTTTATTATGTGTATTTGTGATAAAAAAAAATTAACATAGTTTTTCGAATAATTTTCCATTTAAAGTAAGGACTTTCTATATCTTGTTGAATCAAAATTCATTCACAATAGAAAGTTCATATAATATGAATGCTATCGAAATACTTAAGTTCATATCGTAAGTATTCTTGGCTTTGATACACTGGAAAAAAAATTTAGTCTAGAAACAACTATTAAAAATATAGCAGAAATTTTATAATTAACACTAAGTATAGGTTATTTTATCGTACGAAAATGTGATCAACTATTGCTGCGGCAGCTATCTATTTTTCAGCTTAATAGTCCTGTGAATTTGAACAGTCGTTCTAAATTATTATAAATTAGTTCTTGTAAAGAGTCCATATATATCTAGTCAAGAAAACTGATCCCGTTTATGCCCTTTTTTCAATTACATTACATACTTACACATAAAATGCCTTATGTTTAAAATTATCAGTGAAACTATATCTTTTTATTATTCTTTATTTTTTTCCCATTTTTTAATGGTAAACAATGTCGTTTTCAAGTTCTTTTCCTGTTTTAATAATTTTTTTTTTTGTTTATGAATAATTTTTTTTTTCCTAGATTTGTCTATACGTTTTTTACTTCCAAGCAGTGTATCCACCAGCGATTATATATATTTATTTTTTTTATTTTTGTTATTTAATTTTATTTTTTATTTTTTATGCTCTTTTTTTTTGTATGACATTTTGTATATTTATATATTATTTTTATGTTTTTCTATGTCAATGCAGAGAGAAACACTCTATTATTATCTTTTTCATTTTTGTATTTATATTTATGTATATATAAATATACAGTATATTTTCATTTTGTAAGTGCATTGAACTATTTATTATTTTTCAATTCAGATAATAATAAAATTTTCTTCATTTTTCCCATTCCGGATGATCTTTTTTTTTTTTATTTATTTTTCCACTTTAGGTTTTTTTGTTTTTTTTTATTTTAAGGAAAAAGAATAAAATCAATAAATTGAAAACAACAAGTTAATTTTATTGCAAACGTTTTGAATAATATGGAATTTACACTGAAAAAAGAGATAGCTGCGGCAGCTATATTTTCTGGATATTTTTTGTTATATTATATACATGCACAGTTCGAATCGAACTGGTGAGTAACCTTATCAAAATTTACTTTTTGCCTTTAATAATAAATGCAAGATTTTCAGCACATACTATCAGAAAATATTGAAATTTTAGTTAAAACTTTACAGCTAGTTCTAACAGTTACTTTCCAACGAGTTTTTTTTCAGTGCAGATACAAATACTTACATTGTATACATATAATGAAGTTAGTTTAGAAAGCTATAAAATTATTTTGTATTTTCTTATTAACTTTTGTTTTATAGAATTTTAATTAAAATTATTAAAAATCATAATTTATCCTAACAATATAGCATACTTTTTACAGTCAGAAAGTGAAAGTTATCCTTATACTTGTGGTTATTTCTTCAGAAACCCTTAAACCATGATTTGAATATAGTTCAAATATTTGACAATATAAGGAAATATCTTTTGAGAGAATACTTCTGAATACGATAGTAAAGGCGAGAGTAAAGGACCTGAGATAGTGTAGATACCTGGTAAACACTATCCGAAAAAAAAGAGTTTATGTTCTATTATTAGCTCTAGCAGGTATAAAGTTTTCAGAAATCATTAAAATTATAAAATATTTGGTTTATTAAAACCTAGACACTAATAAAGCATAAAAAAAACCGTCAAAACCATATTAGTTCTCTTCATTATTAATCATACTAAATGCATGAAAGTATATAAGTAAATGTAATTATAATTGATATTATTATTATTATGAAATAAAAGTTGAAAATCTTCAAAAATAATTTTTATATTGACTTTAAAAAATGTTTCAATGTTATGTTTGTTTTATGATTGTATGATTCTCTATTAAATTGATTTCAAGTTTCAAAAAAAAAAATGTAAACAAACATGGAAAAAGTAAATAATAATGAAATTTTTATATACACTTTATCTATTCTGTACAAAAATAAAATTTATAAGTTATTTAATATTTTTTTAGTTCTCAAATTTAGTCGATGGGTAATTCCAAAAAAAACTCCTTTCTTATTATATGTTATATTTTAGAGATACTACATAGTACATTAAGACAAAAATTTATTTATTTATTGATATATGCGTTGAAAGTTGTTAAAAATTCATTGGGAAATTATTTTAAAATTCAGGCACATTTTAGAATGTGATTATTGTGTTATAAAAAAGTTGAATCTATGAAATAAAACATAACACTGAGTTATTTTATCACGATGACGCCGCGACGTGACGATTATAAGTTCCAAATTTTTTTCAATCATTATTTAGGAATATATAGTAAAATAACACATTCTATGATTTATTGACGTTTTAAAAATACGTATATGACTTTTCAATTATGCTTAGGTACTACATGATTTTATTATATTTAAGTGAAAAATTATCCATCAATATATATATGAATTAATATGTAATTATTGAAAGAATAATCCATAAAATTTTAATATTATTTTATGTATTGTGTACACATTTTTATGTATATTTTAATGTTGAATGCAAGAAATAAAACTCATTAAGAAGCCCTAAAAATATAATAATCTATAAAAAATATAAAATTTATATAAATGGTGAACTTTATACATATATTTTTAAATTCAATATTTTCAAAACAAAAGAAATATATACAATATTACAAAAAAAAAACAAAAAAAAAATACATAAAACTAGTGAAATGAATGAATGCATGGTTCATCTCATCTGAAGTATGTGGTTTGGTCAGGCAATCACTTAAAATTAATAATTTTTCAGTTTTCTTCTTTTTTTTTTCTTGTTCATTATTATTATTTTCTCTTCATCTGATTTGATTTTAAACGTTCAATTAAATTTATTATTTTTCCATTTCTTCTGTAGATTAAATCAAAACATAAAAAAAAACATAACACTTTTTTTTTTATCGTGAAATAAGATAAAATTTCACATTCTTTAGAATCAAAAGAACTTATATATAATAATATACAATATTACACTGTCAAGATTACATGTTATTAAATTTTTTTAGTCCGTTTTCCATCAAAAATTAAAAAACTTTATAAAACTTTAAATATATTCTAATAAAAATTAGTATGTGAGTATGAAGGAAGCCAAATTTATTTTTATTTATTTATTTAAAATTAAATTGGAAAATTTTTGTTAAGTCTAGACTAATTTTCTTGGGAAATTCGTTAATAAAATTAATAAAGCAAAATGTTGTGAAAATAGATTCTTTTTTAACTCCTAAGAATAGGCAAAAATTATTGATACTATTTATCGTTCTATTTTATTTAGAAAAACATTTTATTGTGATAATTCTAGGGTTTTCACAATTTATCTATTTAAATGATTTTTTTAGATATTATTTACATTAAAAAAAATATTAAAATAAAAAACTATTGAAAATCAAATAACAAGGTCCTTTTTTTCCAATGTAAAATTAATGTAAAAAAGAATGAAAAATATTTATTGAGATTTTATTCTTATATGAAAAAAAAAGTTTATCTAACTGATTTAAATGTCAGTTTGCAATAAATTAAATGGCGCCAATACAAATACAAGTTTTTTTTTATTTTTAGGAAGAAAACATAAAAAAAATTATTGAACATATGGGCGCAGCTGGAAGCCACTAATGTTATAGGTTAAAAATGATAATAAAATGTACCTATATAATATATGTATATACAAAAATTCACATTATGTATAAGTATATAATATATTTATTATATTTATGTGTTCATATTCACACTGATGGCAATAAAATGAGCACAATAATATTTCCTTGTAATTGTCCACTTTTTTAACTATTTATTGACAAACACATTAAATATTCTTTCAAATGTAGTACACTAATCCCAATCCACCGAAGAAATTTTAAATAGAGGAGATACCAATGCAAATTCAGAAAATTCCAATTAATCAGATAAATTATTTACTTTTTGATACTTTTCATAAGAAAAATGTATGGATTTCCATATTCTTTTCATTTGTAATCTCTATGGAGATCCATTTGTGTTTCCTACAACTATCGAAAAAAAATTGAAAATTTTTTAAACACACTATTTATTTTTCCATCACTGTATGTTGTAAAATAAACATACCTACTTCATACATTACATATATTACATATATGTATATTTATAAACATAAATAGATGCTTTTATGAAATTTTATTAGATTTTATTGTTTTGATTCATTTATATAGTTTTTTATCCCTTTGATTAACAAAAAAAAAAAAAAAAAAAACATGGAAAAAAGGTTAGCCATTCAATATTGTTATCCTTTCGGATTCGGATTCATTCTTATTATTTTTTTTTGTTTTTTCAAAGAATGCTTAATTTAATTCATCAGACTAATAAAATAACAATAAAAAAATTATAAGTTAGAGGGAATATTTTTATTAAACCTTAAGAAAAAAATGTTTTGATCATTTAAAAACAAGTTATGGGAGGACAAGACATAAAATATTTAAAAAAAAAAAAATAAATTATAACTATGTTTTATCATTTCGGACTCGCATGTTTATTATGTATCCCATTGCCAACGACAATAAGTATAATGATTTTTTTTATGGGTGATCAACAAATTTAAAATATCTAAAAAATCCTTTCATGTCCTTTATAAAATTATTGTTATTCATTTTTGTAGACAAAATCTTCTGGTAAGGCGGAAAATATTACTACGTTTAAAAATTTTTTGAGTAGGTAATTACAAAATTTAGTTCAAATTAAATATATGTAAACAAAATATAGACAAAATTAGTATCCTCAATTTTCTCAATTTTGGCAATTTAGATTAAACTATTTCTCAATTCATGTCTGTTCTGTTAATGTATAAAACTTTGCCTTTTACATATTGAACATTTGCAAAGTCTAAATCAAAAAAGAAGTAGCCATAAATCAAAATCAATCTTTTCAAGCTTAAACAATCCCTTATGTAAATAAAAATTCTGATTTAGAAATATAATATTAATAGATTTATCATAGTTAATATGTCTTAAAAATGAGCACTTAAGGGGTTAAAAATTGTAAGCGCTTAAATTTTAATTCTCATGTTTTTTTTACTACTAAAAAAACTCATGTCAATACTTTGAGTTGCCTAATATCTAATTAATTGTCAATGCCATGAAAATTACCATTAAAATATAATATAAAAAATATTTTATTTCTTTTTAAATAGATTTTGTGTGCGCGCGATAATCATTGAATATACAGTTTTCATCCTTGCATCATTAATAGGTACAAGAAACTGCTGATAAAATGTTATTTTACTCACCTGGACGGACATAAGCAAAAAATAATAATAATAATAAAATAAAATAAAATTAATATAAAATTAAAATTCTAAAATATTTCACAAAATGGAAAATTATTATTAATTTTAGCAAATCGCAAGCCATTTATTTCACCAGAAGGCGAAAAGAAGAGTTTCTCCCAGAATCAAACCTTTTGGTCGATGAAGAAGAAATCCCATGGACGGATAATGTTAAATACCTGGGCCTAAATTTAGATCAAAAACTAACATTTAAATACCAATTTTCATATGTAGTAAATAAAATTAATATCACAATTAGAACACTTTACCCACTCATTAACAGAAAATCAAAATTAAATTCGCACAATAAAATTCTAATTTTTAAAGTTATTTTCCAAGCATTCATGCTGTATGCAGCTCCAGTTTGGCAAAGTGCTGCCAAATGTCACATAAAAAAATTACAAACTCAACAAAATAAAGTTTTGAAAATGTTGTTGAACCTGCCTTGGCATTTCTCTACCAAAACACTACACAAACTAACCAAGTCAAAAACAATTAACGAAAAAATAAATGAACTTTCATTAAAATTCCAAACTAGATGTAACTATTCTGAAAATAATATCATAAGGAACCTATACCCTAGCTAGAAAAGAAATAGCACGAACTAAATATGAAAATATAAATTTGTAATTTTTAATTAAACTTTAGTTTAAGTTTTAATGTAAATCTAAGAACTTAGTTTAGGTTTTATTTTTGAAAAAAAAATAAGTAAATAAGGTTTTTTTTTTTTTTTTTTTCAAATTTTCCTTAGAAAAAATGTTATAATTTTAAATAGTAAGAAAAATATTATAGCTGTACAGATCAATCTAGAATCTAAACTTCTAAGTATAAGAAATTTTTATTTTTATTTATTTATTTAGTTAGCTTAACTCAAGCTCAAATATTCATCACTTACAATGATATATAAATATATAAAAATTACACACAATTACATAACAACAGCAGAAAAAATAATACAAATAAATGAAATGCAAATTACACATTCCCTCCTTCAGACATTGCAGCCAATCTTTGGCAACTCATTAATATTTTTATCAATTAATTAATAATATTAATAATATCATTATCTATTCCGTTTATAAAGCTTCCTCTTAAGGCAGTCTTTACTAAGATTAAAATCGAACACATCCTCGCAATCATTCGCCGCTTCCATCATTCTGGAGACCGGCTCCCCCCTACCATAATTAGTTCGATGCCAATCAACGGAAAAAAGATCAACTCTTCTTAGGGATCTTTCGACAACTCGAAGGTTAATCTTACCAAGGACATCAGAACAAATGGCTCCCAGAATCAATTGATGGAGGAAAACGACACCAGCCACCTCTCTTCGCCTCTCAAGCGAGTGCAGATTCAACAATTGTAAACGCTCTGCATAAGACATATCAAATGTTGAGTAAAGTGGTACACCTCTGACTGCAAAGCTAGTAAACTTCTTTTGAATGGACTCAATTCTTAAAATGTCAACACCATAGTAAGGGGACCATATTTGACTTGAGTATTCAAGAATAGGCCGCACCAAGCTAGTAAAGAGAGATCTAGTCACCCTTGGATCATTAAATTCTTTTGAATATCTCTTAATAAAGCCAAGCATGGAATTACCCCTAGCAACTGTAGCATTAACATGAAACTGAAAACTAAGCTTTGAATCACAGTACACACCCAAATCCTTTACAACTTCAACCTTAGAAACAACAGAGTCACCTATTCGATAATCAAACCTGAACGGGCGGAGCCTGCGAGTATAGGAAATGAATTGACATTTGTTAGAATTAAGGATCAAATTATTCTTTGTACACCATTCAGCAAAGCAGTCAAGATCAATTTGAAGTTGGATACAATCACTTGCGCTGAGAATCTTTTTGTATATTTTCATGTCATCAGCATAAGCATTAATTACACTGTGATTGATAATTTTTACAACATCATTGACTGAAACTATGAATAAAAGTGGACCAAGATGGCTGCCCTGAGGGACCCCAGATAGAGCAATAAAATAGTCTGAGACCGATGATCTAAATTGAACAAAATACTTTCTGTTACTCAAATACGACGAGATCCATTTCACAAAAATCGTTGGAAACCCCAAGGATTCAAGCTTGAACAAAATGAGGTCGTGAGATAGGACATCAAACGCCTTACTAAAATCAGTGTAGATGACATCAGTTTGATGACCAGATTCCATATTACAAATCGAATCACTAACAACCTCGATAAGGCTCGTGGTGGTTGATTTACTTTTCAGAAAGCCATGCTGGAAGTCACTGAGAAACGGTTTGCAATGAAAATACAAATGCCCGAAAACTAATTTTTCAAACAGTTTCGGCAACGCAGACAACTTAGCAATGGGTCTATAATTTCTGACGTCAGATTTCTCCCCACTCTTATAAAAAGGTTTAATGAAAGAGGACTTCCAAAAATCAGGGAAATGTGCTGACTCCAGTGATCGATTGAAAAGAAGTGAAATGAGGTAAGCCAAAGATTGAACACATTCCTTCAATACCAGAGCCGGCACACCATCTGGACCAGGCGCACAATCACCCCCAATCGCACCAATTGCATTGGCAACCTCTAACTCGCTAATAATAATTGAAGAGTAAGTGGTTTTTGAAAAGGATTCTAAGAAATGAAAATATTCGGGATCTAAACTAAAATTGGCTTGACTAGAATAAGTACTTGAAAAAAATTTTGCAAAATAATTGGAAATAACCGATGAGTCCTTAGAGTCAACACCATCAAAATGTAAGGATGTTGGAAAACCGTTGTTTTTCCTCTTTAAATTAACAAATTGCCAAAACCTTCTAGGATTAGAGATTAACTCACTACCCATTTTACTAACGTAGGCGTTATACGAACTTTCAAGTAAAGTCTTGAATTCATCATACAAAACCACGAAAGCATCATAATCATTCAAATCACGTGAATGTAAATACTTAGCCCAAAGCTTGTTTTTCCTGTACTTAAGTGATTTAAGAGTTTGATCATACCATGGTGGAGTGCTACCAAAATCTCTAACTCTAACCAAGGGAACAGTAAGTGAAAAGTAAAAGTATATAAAATTGTAAAAATTTAGAAGACCTTCTTGAAAATCATTAGTATTTAAACATGATTGAAATTCTGTAGATCTTAAATAAAAGTTTAATAAATTGAAATTTGTTTTCCTGAAATTATAACGATAAGTGGAAACATACTCAGGTTCAACTCCATTAACAAACACAAAGGTAATACAAAGAGGTGGATGATGTCTATCAGAACCAACAATCACTGTCTCAGCCAACTCAACCATCATGTCATCTGGATCAGAAGTGAAGACCAGGTCAAGTTGTCTTCCATTGAAATTCCTTACAGCCGAAACCTGATGCAGCGAGCTGGATGACAAACCATCAATGAAATCACGTTCTACACCAGAAGAGCAACGATTGGCGATAAGAAAATTTTCCACATCAGACCGCACCCAGGTAACGTGAGGCAGGTTAAAGTCACCAATAACCACCAAACTGTCATCCGCTTCCAAACGCGAGGCAAGGAAGCTCAAGCCATCATTCAACAAACAGTAGATATCGGAAGAAGATGCAGGAGGAATATAACAATTCACAAGATACAAAAATGACTTCGAAAGCTTGACCTTAATACAAAGAACCTCTAATGACTCAAAAAAAGGCGTTTCAACAAAAGAGGCATTTAGTTCAGAACGAACTGCAAAGAGAACTCCCCCGCCGACAGGGGAAGTTCCAGAAATATCGGAGTGTCTGTCTCTCCTAAACACCTGAAACTCTGGACTAAAAAGTTCACAATCTTTTATGCCAGGAAAGAGCCATGTCTCCGAGAAAGCAATGATGTCAAATGAAGCAGACTGTGATGCAAGATAAATTGATTTAGTGATCGATCTTAATCCCCTTACGTTCTCGTAGTAAAGGGATGCACAAGCGAGTTTTTTGGAGGAGAAACATTCTTATTATTACCATTAATAATATTGAAAGGAATGAATTCCTTAATAAAGGTAAAATTAGGCCACATGCGCGGAGAAATTAAAATTTCAAACAAATCATTTGGCACCACAAGCCTAAATGAAGAAACTCTACTGTCTTTTTTACTAATTTTGTGACAGACCACATTGTCAGTGTTCAACATACAGTGACGCTGCAAGTAATCTAAAATAGTTGTACAGTTAGTCTGCGGGCTTAAACGAGATAAAAAAATTGATTTATTTGGCGGTATTGCAATCAACCTAACCGACTCACTGCTTTCGCTGTTGTTGGTCTGATTACTAGAACCAACATCTAAATGATTATCAAAACCAAAGCAATCTGAACTATCCGAACATTCTGAAAGAGGGAAATTAGAGACAAAGTTTTCTATAAAATGATTATTATGTTGTTGTTGTGAATGGAAATTGTAATGTATAATGTTGAAATGAGAAATAAATTGAAATTGAATTGAAATTGAAATTAAAATCCATTAGTAAAATCAATAAAACTTTATAATATACCAGGATTATTTTATTTGAAAAAAAAAAAAATAAAAACCATAAAATAACATTTTAAGTATAGTTTACGAGTGCACTTTATATCAATTTTGATAAATTTTTTATTATTAAATTAGGGTTTTTTTTATGACTATATTCATTTTATTAAAATAATATTGTTATTATTGTTCGTTTACCTAAATTTTTTCTTTATTATTTTGAAATTGATAAAAATTTTCGTGTAAATATATTAATTACTATTAACAGCATAAAAAACTAGCACTTGGATTTTCCAATAAAAATTTCAACTATAAAAATACATTAATTTTGACAAGGTAATAAACGGAAACAATTTGCAGCAATTATTTTTTGGGGAAATTTCATTTGAATCATCTTTATTTGGCGGCTTAACATATTTTTGTACAAATAAATAAGCAATAATTTAAATATTAGGGTTGAGGAAACGAGGGTTGGAAAAAATTTATTCGACCATTACCTGAATGCTAACAAATTACAAAATTGGATCTTGAAATAAATGCTTAAATGAAAACTGCATTTTATATCTATTAATCGATTTATTTATTATCCTGATTTTTATTTTATTTTTATTAAAGGAACAGCAGCTGCATTTTAAATATAAGTATATAATTTTAATTATTTTGACATATGTAATGTATGTATATAATATTTCTTATCTTCTACAATATACGAATAAATAAATCTCAAAAAATGGTATAGAAACAATATTCTGCACACAAATTTTATATAGGTTTTAGAGAAAAACGTCAAGTTTAGGTTTTTATAATAATAATTCAATGTTAATTTGGTTTATTTTTGTTATATTACATTATTAATTAATTATATAAAAAAGCCTCTGTGATTGAATAGCAAAGACAACAGGAGTCCTAAATATATATATATATATATTGATATTTATTTATATATTGACTTTAATTAAATTAGTTAGCAGCAACATTAATAATGAAAATATCCGTGTGTTTTTTTAAAATATAAAATTTAACGCATGAGGATTAAAAATATATATTTCTATGGATATTTAGGTACGTAAATGGAGATAAAGAAAAATATTTATTCGCGTAACAGAAATAGGATATATTTATTTTTCAATTAAATAAATAAAAATCGTTCCAAAATAAAATAATTGACAGATGGAATTAAAAAAAAAATATTCAAACAAATTAAAAACACTAAAAATTCAAGATAATTTTGATAAAGATGTCGCTTCTTCACATAATTAGCTTGGTAATTGAAGGTTTTATACTTGGTAAAAGTTTGTAAAAAAAACATGACCGGATTTGAAAATAAAAGAAAATAATACTCCTTTGAGGATAAAAGTACGATGAAAATAGTTTCGATTTATTTGTCACAATAAACCTTTGTACTGAAATTAATTTATATATTTAAGTCTGCTAGCTTTTCTACAGGAGACAATTATGAATCGATTTTGATAATTTCCTTTTTTTAAATGAAGGTATCATAATTTTTTTTGCACCATTTTTTTTTTAGTTTTTTGATTAAGTTTTTTTTTCATCTCCAAATTATAAAAATTTGCAACAAATATACAATTTATACAAAACAAAATCAAATTAAAAATAATTTCACTCGAATTTCGAGAGCAGGCGATTACTAGTTAATATTAATTTACTTCAATTTTAGAGCTTAATGTCATCAGTTTTTAAAAATAAATTAATATTCAAAATTATGTAAAAATTTAATCAGAAGATAACATTTTAACTATTTTTTTTTTGTAATTTTGTGATATCCAGTAGCATAGTATTTAAAATTTAATTGAAATTCAAATTTACAAACATACATATGTTGAATGTAAAAATATTAAGCAATCAAAAATATAAATCTTAATATAATACAAATTTTTATTTTTACAAATAAAATTTCAACATTAAAAAAATAATATATATTAAGCATAAATGGGTTGTGATGGCGTTGGACATGGTATTTTAGTTGGAACAACTGGATATCTTTTGGCAGAAGGACAAGCTGATCCTATTAATTGTGCAATATATGCAATGTTACTTGGTCACGGTATTCTTGGTTTATTAAATACATTCAAATCTACTTCAACAGGTAAAAAATTATTTGATATATCAGATAAAATTATTGAACTAACTCCATTACCAATTTATAATACTGGATTATATTTGAATTCTGGTATGAGACCTGAAATTGCTTATTTGCATGCTGCATCAGCCATTGTACCATTATGCTGTGAATTAATTTTAAATGAAGGTAATAATGAAAATTTAAAAGATTTGGTGATAATAAGTAATGTGGCATCAACAATTTTTTTGGCTATGACAAGTCATATTTATCCAATAATTCCTGTAGCTGTGATGGCAGCATGTAATCGTTTTGCAACAAGTGAAATGTCTGATATGTTACCATTAAATATTGATGATATAAAGTCAGTTGGTCAAGCCTGTTTCGTTTTAATATCAGGAAAGTTGGCAACAGCATGAAAAATAATAAACTTAATTTTTCCATCATTAAGGTGTAATAATATCTAAACATTTAAGCAATATTATAATTAGAACAAATAATAATAATAATAACATTTGGAAAATATTATTATGTATATTACTCGTATTCAAATTATCAACATAATAAAACTTAACATACTTGAGAACATAAAAAAAAAACGATATGGCTGTTAAAATAAATTATTTAGTCATGTTAAGATTAGCAACCTAATTTCATTAAATTAGCATTAGAAAAATACTTATGTGTTGTATTTATATATTTTTTTAACATTTTTTTTTTTGGAAAAATACAATATTAAATTTCAAAATTTAAAATTTATTTAGGAAAATCATGAGAACTTTTTTAAACCTTTTATTAAATACAGAAATGTCTATAACTACTATACATTAACAATATTAAAGAAAATATATTTATGTATAAAGTAAAGGTGTATAATTCAAAATAACATAAATTTTACTAAATATGCATTGCACATTACATGTTTGTCTATCTTCGGAGAAATTATTTTTTAGCACATTTTTTATTTTTATATATTTTGTTCATTTATTATTAATAGGATTTAAAATAGATTTTTGATCCGAAATTTAAATATAATTATCAAAACTGTTCTATATTTATGTTAATGTTAAATTTTATCTATTTTGAACATACTAATTTTTTAGCTTGACAAAAAAAATGTAGACTTATACATAAATACTGAAGTTGAATTAAAAATTTTGAATCTACTTATATATTTATGTTGTTTGTAGTTTATTGAGCGTCAACTATTAACCCAAAATTATAATAATTCTAGAGTGACTGCAGATTTATATTTCAAAATAATTTTTAATATTATTCATTATATCGTAATATTGTGAATTTTTTTATTTATTATCGAAAATTGGAAAAATTTTCAATAAATGCAAAACAAAAAAAAATTATTCCCTTTTCTAATTCTATGAAAAATATGTGTGTAAATGATCTTTACATTTATCAAAATGAATTGTTCATTTAAAAATTGTAAAAAAAAAAAAATATTATAAATAAATAATAAAATAAAATATATTCATGTACAGGAATTTTTTTTTTTCGAAAATTTAGCTTTCCATCTATATACATATTTTATCTATATATATCTAATACATAATTGTATTTATCTTTTTTGTTATATGTATTTTGTTTGATGATGATCAGAAAGTTCAAATTTGACCACCCAAGATATGCAATATGGAAAATGTATTTGTGAAAAAATTCAATATATATATTTTTCATATTATAATTTTTCTTTTTGGAAGTAACTATGTACAATCTATACGATATATATTACGTATGTTTTATTAGAATTTTTTTCAAATTAATATTAATTTAATTTCAACATTGGTCTTTTATTTTTCATACTTACAGATGAAAAATAAAGCCCATTTATATGATGACGATGACCTAAAACACTTTGATGCATTAATTTAAACTTAAATGTTAATTTTTTTTTGTGTTTTTTTTTTTCTATTTTGAATAAAAAATATTTTAACTCTCATTTGTTAATTTTTTATTTCTATGTTTTTTTTGTAAGTTACCTACTTTAAACAATTTGAAATTTCTTTTTATTTTTTTATGTAAATTTTAAGCAGCTTTGTATGAGAAAAGTCGTCATATTGGCGGCGGCTGTAACTACTGTTAAAATAATGACCTTTTAAGTTGAAGTTTTCTTTAAATAAACTTTCTTTGATAAAATATCGAGACTATTAGCTGGATATTTCATATACGGAAGTTTTTCTATTTTTTAACAAAAAATAAAAATAAATTAATATTTATTAATTTCTATGTTTTTTTTTACAAGAATTTTAAATTTGTTTTCGTACTTAGGTGGTAATTATTTTAATACTAATAAAAATTACACTATTTGTAAATGCAGCACAAATCTATTTATGAATTTGGATTTCAAAAACTCTGTACCAAATCAAATGGAAGAAGACTACTTGCGTTCGCGTTTGTAATCATTAATGAAGTTCGCAAGTCTAAATTTTACTTCTTGTAACTTTGATTAGATTATTGGAGGACAAAAAAATTCTATCAAAATTCTATCAAATTAATTTTCACATAACACAAACAAATTGATCATATTATAGTTACGATATTCTTAAAAAAAATAATAAAGTGATGATTGATTTGAATTTAATAGTTAATTATAGTAATCTGAAGAATCAAAGTAGACAAAAAAAAAAAAAAACACTATAAAAAATTTCACCAAATCAAACTAAGATAGATCGATGGATGAGGAAAATAGAATACTCTGTCAATCAATTCTCAAACTTATAGAATTAAAAAATGGTGTATATACTCATCTTAATTCATTAAACGAAATATAATGGTTAGTCACAATGTATTATGTATTATCTTCTAGTTAGATTTCTCTGTGATTACGTATTTTTTTAGATTTATAAGATTAGATTTAGTTTTATATATAGGTACTTTTTTATAAAGAATTTCAAATTTATATTACTACTCAATTGTAATAAGTTTTAATTATACATGAAATTAACAAATAAATAAATAAATACATAAATAAATTGCTACAAATATTTTATTTGATAGTTTGTACCGCAGCAGAAATAAAAATTATTTTATATTTTTGTATGATTTTAATTTAGTGGCACCTGATTATTATGATTTAATTATAACACCAAATAATTATATGCATTGCCTAAATCGAAAATCACAAAATAAACAAAAAATGTATCTATACCTAGCTATATATTATTTTACAAGAATGTTTAATGGTGCTACACAAGTAATAAAAAAAAAAAAATTATTAAAATTATTATTTGAATTTTATTATTTTATTCAAATATTATGAATAAAAATTAAACACGATGTTTATTATTAGCTGGTGTCCAATTCGCTTGAAGCAGTTTTTTTTTTTCTGATCGGGAACACAAATATTTATGCTTGTTTATGCTTACAATTTTTTTTTATTTACTTATTTATTCATATTTATGCTTTTTTTTTTCAGAATCATGATTTGAAACATTAAAACGTTTTGTGAATTAATTTCGTTGTTATTCTTTTACCAACAGTTCAAAAATAAAATAATATTTTCTTTTCCAAATTCTTGATTCTCATTTTCTAATGATCTTTTGGGGACCTGTCATTATAAAAATACATTTATCATCGAGTTATAGATTTTTGTTTGGCTCGCGCAAATTTAACTTTAGAATTTTTGCCATAAAACTATATATATAGTTAATGTTGTCGATAGTATTTCATCGACATTTTTATATTGTTGTCGATACGACAAAGACAATTACTTAAATATCAATTTAATATAAATATGTTTGTCAGATTCAGTTTTGGATTTTTTTGTTCATTGTAGCACAGAAATTGAATTTTAAAGTTTTTTCTAAACTATTACCAAAAGAATAAATTTAGTATCAAATGAATTGACTGACATAGAATGTTCCGGATATCTATTAAAATTGTTACCAAATTGATTCCAGAATATATACTAAGAAACATTTTCTAAACAGATATTCTTCTTAATCGAAATTAAGATACTTTAAAGATGATACCAGGAAAAGATACAACTATATTTTTGCTTATGTAACTATGTAATAATTTTTCCATATAAATTTTTGCAGTTTCATAGAAATTTGTTATTTCTGTGATATGAAAATATTTAATTTTTTTTAATTCAATTTCTTTGTTTGAAAGAAAAAAATATTTAGTATTCTATAATCACGCCAATTTATCCATAAATAAAGTCATGGTCAATCGCTTCAAAGTTTTCTTCTTTTTATTTTTTTTTTTGAAAACTGTTTTTTTATTTTGGTCTGGCATATACAAACAAATTATGACTCAGATGGAATTCGCGACCTGAATTTTTAAAAACAATCATACGAAAAAAAAGTAATAAGAATTTTAATGATAGATTAAGGTGTCTTTAATTTCATAAAAATAATTTCATAAGCCATTGAGATTTAATACAAAAATTATAGGTTTTGTCTCGTTTATTTTTATTACACTCTATTGAGTGTAAATATTTTCATTTTATATATTAAAGTTCTCTGGGGAAAAATGAAAATACTTTTCTGAAAAATTTTCATTCGAACAATGGAAAATTTAATAAAAAAAAAACTTGAACAAATAATGCGATTAAGCAATTTCAAGAAAAAGTGACAGGTAAATAATATAATTTATTATTATCAATACTGTATGACTTGAAATATCACTTAAAATTTTCTAAAAACAAATTTCTTGAATTTTTTTTAATTTTAAGAAAAATTCCTAAATAAAAATTTCCATTTATTTTTTCAGAACTATGATGTAAATCGAAACCCATAAAAGTTAATGAATCTTTTATTTTTAGAAAATATTATTAATTTTTTCAATATCATTTTAAAAATGATTTCATTCACGGAATCAAAGATGAATAGAAAAATGAAAAATTATGGGAAAGTTTTCGTTTCAAGGATGATATATCAAAGATTCAAAATGTTTAAATATAATTTTCGAAAAATTTAATTTTAATTTAAATAATTTTCCTAAACCACATAAGTATATAGTCTAACTCATGTTAATAAAAAAAATATTCATATCACAAATTCAAAAGAAAAAATAATTAAATTTTTCTTTTTGATATTGAAAAAAGGAAAACCAATATTTCTGTTTTCATAATTCTGTACATAAATTTTGCCAAGCATATTATTTTCCGGTCAGTTAAACTTAAATAAAGACGAAAAAATAAAAAAAACTCATAAATTCTGATAAAAATAAATAATATATATATGAGAATTAATATTATATATGTATATATAGGTACATATGTCTATAATATAATGTCGGTATCAAGGTCCTCAAATATAATTAAATTAATTTGTAATTTTCTCAGGACTGTAACAAAATTATGCGCCAAAAAGAAAAAAAATAAATAAAAATTACCAAAAATAAAAATTGAAAATTTATTATTTGGATACTTTAAGTCTTTAATATTATTACCAGAATTTAGTAAAAGTATAATTATTATGATTGTAAGCACATAATATTAACAATTTTTTCAGTTATTTTTTTTCATCTTAATTTAAGTTTTTCGAAGTGAAATTTAATTGGAAAACCATTTAAGAAAAATACATAATAAAAAAAATTGAAAAAAGTAAAAAATAAAGGTGGTTTCAAAAATGTCCAAACGATTAAAATATTTGATCAAAGAATGCATCATAATTATGAAAGGATTTTTTTTTTTTCATTTTTTTAAGTTTATTATTTGGAAAATTGTATAATTATAAATCAACCGGTGTATATTTTATGGAATTTAAATAATTGACCCGAATTGGCAGTTTTAAAGATAGTTAGTTAGTAAGTTTTTTTTTTTACATATTTCTTATGACAAAATTAAGTTTTTTTGTTCATACATTTCTTTTGTAAATAAGTATCTGAAAAAAAAATATTGACGGTACGTCCTTTGATGTTGATTGAAAGATGGAAAGTATACTTTTAAATAGTGTACTGTGACAATTTTATTTGAGGAATAAAAATGAAAATTAAAACTATTTGAAGATATTTAACTGATGTTGAGAAGAACTTGCCCCGAAAATAAACTACTTAAATTTTAGAACTTGAATAATTGATACAATTGATACAATTGAACTTGAATAATTGATACAATTGATACAATTGATTAATAATGCCATTAAAAGTAATAATTTTGCAGAATATAAAACCCATAAGTAAATATTTTAAAATTTTTGCATCCAAAATAAAAACCCAAAAAAAATTTCAAAATATTTTCAGAATTATTTAGTACCGAAATCAAAACTCATTTAAATTAATTAAATATACATTTTATTAGAAAATGATATTAAATATTTTTGGTAACACATAAATCTTCAATATCGTTCGCATAACCCTTTAATCTTTTTATTTTTTATAAAATATTTGCACAAAATATAATTTACGCACTTCTATCGTAACATAAGAATCAATTTTTTTGATGTGAAAGTGTTGACTTTAATACCTTCCTCAATTTGGAAAACTTGTGATTTCCTTACTTTGAAAGAACATATATTGAAGGGAGGATTTCCCTCTTGAAAATGTCACTGCAAAAATATCAGTTCAAAAAAACAAAAACAAAAAAAATCTCGTAAAAAACCCTTAAAAAATAAAACCAAAAATACTTAAATAAAAAACAAATCAAACAACCCTAAATGAGTAACCGCAAAAAAAAGAAAATTATAGTTTTTAACTTCATTCTTAACCCAAATTTGTTAGTTTCAAGGAAATTTAGCGTTAATAATTTTAAGTTCACTATTAAAAAAAAAAAAACAGGAAAATTAAACAATTTTATGTGCTTCATTAATAAAAATTGATTATTTTGGTGGGCTAAAATATTTTCTTCTGACAAAGTTGGCGAATGGAAGGAATGATTTAGTGTTAATGTCAATTTCCCTGAATTTTCAAATTTTGATTTCGACTTTCCGTTTCATGTTAAGACAATACTCAATAATAATAATTATAGTAATAGTACAATTGTCAAGTAAGGTTTCAATTCAAAGCCGTTGCTTAAATTCCAAGGAAGTTAATAAGTTCTTGATTCAATTGAAAACTCGGAGAGATGTAATGAAAAAAACAAAATTGAATCGGAACCCGAAATAATATGTTAATGCCAAAAAAGTATTAAGTTTTAGTAACGAAAAGTTCGTAACTTCTAAACATCAAAAATTATGCTAGATTAGTTTTGAAAGCCGAAAATTTCACAAACCCTTAATATAATCTACAAAATAATGTTATTTAATTGAAAGATTACAAAAAAAAAATATATTTATATATTTTTATTTATATTTATGATTGAAAATAATCCTTATGTTTTCCAATAAATCAAAACAGATTTTATTGAAGAGGAGAAATAATATAAACGAAATTTTTAAAATTTAATTAAACGCACGCGTCATAGTTAAAAAGAAATGTACTTTGCTTTAAATTATAGGGGATGGAATTTATTTGCGCAGTGTATTTGAGAAGTATACACATATTCCTTTATTTTAATCCCAAAACGCAACAGAAAAACATTTTTAATGCTTTCACATTAAAAATTTGCCATTTATACCTATTTATTGCATATAGTACAACAGAAGGGTGAAAATTATACTTTTTTTTTGATTCAATTTTATAACGAATTCTCAATTGAATTAAATTGTATGTGAAATAAAAAAATTTAGTTTTTGAAAATGACCTGATAATAAAAATAATAATCAAGTTTGAGGTTCTTGCAGATGTTATAATTTTCGTACATAATAATTGACTTTTTTTTGTGAGATACCTATGTATTAGGTAATTGTTTTTTTTAAACCTGTCATTTTTCGCTCTTAACAGTTATTAAGTTCCCTGTTAGAAAATTGAATTAAATTCATCTCAATATTTGAATTTTGTAGTTATTAGTTAAGGAAGTAATAAATTCAATATCGTTATACAAGTACCAATTTATTATAATGAATTCATGATGGATTAAGGACTAGAAAAATTATATATCTTCAAAAGTTGGGATATCAGAATAACCTTCAAACTTCTATTCTTAGCTTAAATTATTTAGAAAACATTCGGAAAAGTTTATATTCAAAATATATACCTGGTACATGGAAATTAATATGTACGCACCTAAAAATTTGCATAAAAATATTTTTTTAAATATTTAAATAGTATTTTCATATATTTTTATCAATATATTTTTTTAAATTTAATAATACTATATAGTTTCCAATTATAAATGATTAAATCTATTCGTATTTCTTCTTATTCATTATTGAAAATAAAAAATCTGAATAATAGCTTATATAATTATTAATAAATTTTATAATTTTAAAATATATATAATATACTTAAAGAAATGAATAAGATGACATTTTATTAATAAAAACAAGAAAATAATCATTCTATGATAATCTAATTAAGTAGAAAGGTGAGTCAGACAGATTCAATATTAAATTAATAATTTTTTTTTATAGTTAATTACGTATATAGACTAAGAAAAACTTTGAAATATTATCCGATTAGAAACTTAACTAGTTTACATAACACCAAAAATATTTTCAGTACCAAAATGTTTGGAATAAGTTGAATATGTATATACAATTTTTGCATGTTGAATTTTTTTTTAAAGATTCTCGGTCTCGATCCAGAGATATTGACTATTCCTTAGAAGTATAATTATCTCTCAGTGTAGTCTTCAATAAATATAGATAGTGTGTGTTATATTGACTAATTAAGCACAGAGTTTGATTAATTTTTCTTTTTTAAACAAGTTAGATATATGTACATAATATGCTAGAATTTTGTAATTTGAAACTTTTTCTAAATGAATTTTTATTATTATAATGTTTATAATTGTTCAAATATTAAGACACCTGATGATTATACAGTTTTTTCTTTCATATATCAAAAAAAAACTTAAATAATAAAACTAAGTATTTATGTTCTTAACTGAGATCATTTAAAAACCTATTGATGAAACTGTTTAATTGACATCATTTTTAAAATTCATAGATCAGATTTAAATCTTAATTTTGTGTGTGCGTTTTTTTTTTTTTTGTATACAAATGCTATTTAACATTTTAATCAAACATAATCAAAGATAATTTATAATAATCAAAAAATTAAATGCAAAATCACACAATACTCATTTCATAGCTCAGTCAGCATAATTTATTATTATTATTATTAACAATTTTATTTTTCGTGTTTTGTGTTTAGCAAAAGAATTATTTTTTTTTCATTTTAAATGCATTTTTAGTTCTGTTAAATGTCCGTTGCTATTTGTTCAATAATGTTGTATGTATATGTATATATAGAAAGTGACTTTTGAAAATGCGCCACCACCAACACATTTTTATATGTCCAATCTGTTAGCATTTCCTGTTAATTTTTATTTTTATTTTTTTTTTATTATTTTTTGAGTTTGTATTGAGTATTCAATTGTTTGTTGGTACGAATTATTTTAGAACTTCTTAACTATATTCTGCACTAGAGAGAAAAAATAATTCGCGATTATTATTTGAGAATTAGTATTTGGAAAAAATTAAATTTGAAAGACAAACTCTTTTTGTTAAGAGTTTCGATTTGATAATCACTAATACCTGAGTTTCTGGTAACCCGTTTTCATAAATCATTTTCGAGTGAAACTGGGAGAATACAATATACATATTACTATAAAAAAAAGTGGTAACTTCCGTGAATAACTTTACACCCCTATGAAACATTAAATTTCATCTTTTACATTACTAAGAACTTTATGTTAAGTATCTGGATAATATAAAAACTCAAATTTTTCCAATATTGCGCTAATCTTATTGTTGTATTAATCAATAAACTATTTGGTGAATGAGGTATTGAAAATTCATAAAAATTTTACTATCCAAAGGAACTCATACTATATTTACTATCTCTGATATAAGCTCATATTACCAAGAACTTGTACTATTTGATTGTATAAGAATATACTTACTAATCCAAATATGTAAAATTCGAAAATCAATATAATCCAAATAATTAAATTTATTTTTTTAAAAAATTATACTTCTTCTATTTATTTTTACTGTTTTTGGTAAAAAGTGGAAAATTTCAAATATTTTTAATACTACAGCTGCATTCTGATAAGATTGTTATAGCTGTTTAACAAAGTTTTAAAACAAAATATGTTTAGCATTTTTCATGCTAATAACAATAATTGAATTTACCCTAAAAAAAAAAATATTTTCCGAATAACAAAATAAATCTTAAAACTAAAATGTGTTAAATTGTGATAATCTTTAGTTTTAAATAATTTTATTCACAAAAAAAAATATGGGAGAATATTTTTATTTTCACATAAACCGCGTAAAATAAGTGCGAATAAGTATATCGTTTATTTTGTTTTTATCTTTTATCAAAATATTTTTTTTTTGTAAAACTATTCAAATAAATTGATAAATTTCATTCACATTTTTAATGAAGTATAGGGTTTGGCAACTTATTATTTCGCTTTGTTGTGGACAACTTTTTATTCTAGTTGCCGGGAAACATGTTCTTAGTGTATGATGATATAAAGTAAGTATGTCAATAAATAATCAGCACTGACATAACTCAACTTCCATTTTTCAAAGAATTATGGATTCTTCAACTATTCAAACATTATGTCGGAATAGAACTGATTGCTTCTTCTTCTTAGTTAAGACATTTAGATAATGACCAAATGTAAACTGTAATTCACAATTATAAAATTCAGTATCTTATGTGATTTATTTAATACTTAGCTTCCGTTGTGCAACATAGTTAAAAAGAATAAATCATGCGATAAATTAAGTTTATTTTATTTTGTTGTTGTAACTTTATGTTGCAATTAACACAGCAACGTTATTCGATAACAAAAATATATACATACACATCTACATACTTTATCTATTGCGAAAATTTGTAACTTTAAAATACCTATCTTAATTTCCGATAATTTTTATCTTAAAATTTAACAATTATTACACAATTGGATCACACCTATTAAATAAAGGGCGTCTTTACATAATATTTGTTCATTTCATCTTGTTAAAGAGGTACACATCTTGCAGAATGGAGAAATTTATATATGTTTTGTAATAATATAAACTAGAAATTTATTGTAATAAATCAACAAACAAAGGTTATTATTACAGTAGAGATATACTAAGTTAATTATGTAGGCCCTAAATATGGTCAAAATATTTAAATCACATACTTTATGTTGAGTTTTTTTTTTTTTTTTTTGTTCCATTAATAATTTGCTACCGGTATTTCTTTTATAATCACAACCTGTTTGCGAAATAAAATTAATTGATCATCAATTAATAAATACAGAAATTTAAATAATAAATAATTACTTGTATGATAATTTTTAAAAGTAGGTAATGTTTGATAAAAGTTATATTTTCAATTTTATAATGTTGATAGAAGCAGCGAAACCGGCGTATATGTTCAATATACCTATACTTAATGCATAAAAATCTTCTATAAATTTTTTAAACTACATTTTTCTGAGATTAAAACCCCCATCTTAAACTCAACTCATACTTAGGTTTAATATTTCTTTAGTACTCAACAAAAAAAAAAGAAACAATTAACAAATAATATGTTTAACATGAAATCTACAGTGTTTCTTTTTTATTTACTTTTGATATGGAAATTATGACCAAGACATTATTTTGTTCAAAAATTTCTCAAAAACTATATATAAATCTTGTAAAATAATATTAATAATAATAAATTTAATTTTATTTTTTTTAATTGCGTTGCATATCCAAAAATCTTTTTTTATTTTAAATAAAAATTTATTGTTTGGGAGTTAAATTATTTCATTCATAATATTTTTTAATATTTTTATAATGTTTGTATAGTAAGTAAGTATATGGGTTAATAGGATTCGTGTAGGAGTTTTAAAAGTCTCTAGAAAACAAAACTAAAAATCATCTTAATGTTAAAATTAAAGAATCCGTATATTTTATCAATAATAATTTAATAAGTATAAAAAAAAAAATTTATAATGGTGGTCAATTTATTTTAATTCTATAAATTGATTGAAATTTTTTTAAGAAACGGAAATGAATAAATATTTCAAAAGGGGTCAAAATTAAATAAAAATATCCGATTAAATTTTACTCTCAAGATTTTTTTTAAATCTGTGTATAATTGAGATTCACTATATTAAAAAAACAAAGTATAAAAGATATATGTATAATTGTTTGTATTTAATGACAGGCTTTTATACTAAAACAGAATATAGCTTTGTAATGTCCTTAGTAAATTCTTACAAAATAGAAATATTATAAAAAGATAATTAAAAATGTAATATTTTTGGATTGATTATTCAATTTAAAAATGATCATAGAAATATTCCAAAAAAGATAAGAAGCTAAAAACATATGTGTCTAAAATTCCGCCAAATAGTTAGTAGTTATTGAGTTTTTCTACGATAATAAAACAGAATTATACAGTTTTGTAATGATTAATTAAAAATTCCCGAATAAATTTTTACAAAATAGAAAAAATATTAAAAGATATTCAAAATATAATATTTTTGGGTTGATTATTCAATTTAAAAATGATCAGAGAAATATTTTCAAGAAGATTACAAACTAAAAACATATGTTTAAAATTCCGCCTAATTGTTGGTATAGTTAAAAAAAAACTCCACAAAACTGAAATGTTTTAATTTTAACAAAAATAATCACGATCTTCTTTTATTTTGCCAAGCAGAAAAACATTTAAAATTCAATTGTTATTATAAATTAAAAAAAAATTATTATTATAATAAACTTAAAAATTCACTTCAGAAAATTCGTGATTTAAAAGATCACTTCCCTAAAAAAAATATATATATTTAATTTTGTTAAAATTTTTGATTTTTATCTATCAAAAAAATAGTTAGTTAACAAGATCTATATAATATATATTATTATTATTATTTATACAAAAAAAACACAGAAGAAAAATAGCATAAGTTTATGATGAATGAACAGAAGAAAAATAGCATAAGTTTATGATGAATAGCATAAGTTTATGAAGCTTAAAAAAAATTCCACATACTTACTTATTTATTTTTTTTAATGAAAGCATAATTTTGGTTTATCTATAAAACTTTTTGAGTCAAAAAAAGCACGTAAATAATGTTTACAAAATTTATTTAAAAATAAATTTCTTATGATATAGAAAACTAAACTTACCTTTAAGTCTCGCTTTAAATAAATATACTTAAAAATTTAATGCAAACATTTTATTATTAAATTATCGAATTTTTGTTTATTTTTACTCAAGTATAGGTATTTAATTTAAATTTACTCTTGTTTATGTATAATAAAAATGCTTAATTAAATTAAATTTAAGGAAATCAACATGTAAATTTTCGCAATTAACTTCAATAATTTCTAAAATTCCATGAGCAAATGCGATTTCTTGAAACCCTTTTCAATAACATAGTGCGATTATAATATATTATGTTCACTTAATCCGCCAGTATAAGTTTTATTAAATTAACATATACTATATACGAATGTAGCCCTCTTCATTAAAAAATAAATTAAAAATCTTTAGAGAAATTTTCATCGACCCATAATTCGATCCATAACTCACCAAATTTATAAAGAAATAAATAAATAAATATAATAAAATAAAAAAAAAAATTTAATAAGATTATAATATCATTTATCAAAATACACTGCGAGAATATTTTCAGATAAAAAAAAAAATTTAACAAAATAAAACAAAACATAAAAGATATGAATTTTGTTGTGTTTTTCATTCTGTGATAAATAATCGTTTTCTGAGATTTAGGTCAAAAATGCACATTTAAAAGTTATACACATAACTAAAAAAAAAACAATAAAAAACAAAATAGAAATTATTGCGCGCCGCATTATTTTAAAAATTGAGCTGCACACGCAATATGAAGAAGCGCCATAAATTTTAAATTTGAATTAACTGTGTTGCAGTTATTTGCATTGCCGCTGAGTTTGCCTGACATTTGATATATTTTGTAAGCAAAAAAAAAAAATTTTTTTTTAATTTGTTTTATTAAACGTCGCTATTTGTATAATGAAAATTTTATATTAATGTAATTTAACATTTTAAAAAGCATAACATACGTTCACATTATTAATATTATTATTATAATTTTTTTTTTTTGCGATAGCAGTAAATAAGAAAATTAAATGGAAAATATAATGGTAATCAGTTCAAAGATAAACCATAATTTGGTTTTGAATATAAATCAGCTCTAATTTATTCTTTTGGAAACTAACTATATTATGGTTTTGTCAAATCAAATTATTAAGTTTGAAAATGTAGCCTATGATTACTTTGCCCATATAAGTTCAACAGAACGCAGTTCAAAGTGCAAATCGAGGGCAATCGAACTCATGAAGTGTGAAAACTGAAGCGCTGAATCAACCCTTATTTAAAGGAAAAAATAACGAAAAAAAATATAAAAAAATGTTCTCTATTTTTTTTTTTTCATAAATAAAAGTTGATTCATCAGCAGCGCTTGAGCCTTCATTTGGATCGTGAAGTGTGAAGACTGATATGCTGCTGATGAATCAATCCTTATTGCCTTATACTGCTGTAGGTTAATGACAATATGTATGCCTAGGCCTACATAGATCTTAAAGAATAGCTTCAGGCAGAAAATCAGATATTTTTAAGAATAGTGATATCATTTTACAAAACAATCAGTTTCAATTTAAATAAACTGGAAACTAAATTTAAAATATACATTGCAATAATTTTTGTTTTTATTATTATATTTCATGTCCGACCATCAACTTTATGTGAACAAAATGCTTAAGATGTGGCAGAATATTTTGCATTCACAATTTAGTTTTTTTTTTTTGCTTTTATTTCTTTATCAAATTATAATATGTATATTTATAATTATGTTAAATTTTATAACATTATATATTGAATATGCCAGTTAAATTTTAGTTCTTAGAATTTATTTCTTATTTTATTGTTATTTTAAAGACGAGGTCAAGTTGCGTGTGCACTAAACACACGCGGATATGTGAGAATAATTATTAAGTATATTTGAATTTTTGTATACTTAATAATTAATATTTAACATTTAGGTATAAAAATTGCATTATAAAATAAATTTTAAGATTATAATATTTTTAAAAACTAATTTAAAGTCTTGATGATATTTATATGGTTACTAGCTGTACCCGCACACACGTTGTTGTGGAACACACGTTTTAAGTGAAATTTTTGTTGTCAGATTGATGAACAATTATAAGATATGCTTCTTTGTTTAAGCCGTATTCATGTACATACTGAGCTATGCTACTAGGAAGACATATAATGATGACAAAGAAAGAATCAATAACTTAAACAGATTTAATATAGAACCAATTCACGAACCCAAGATTGATTGAGTGACATACTTATTTATGTTTATAAGTAAACTATTTAATATTAAATTTTAATTTTATAACTATCGATTAAATTTAACATAAATAAATATAAGACTAGAAGTCTTGAGGAAAAGTCGTAAATAAGAAATAATTTAATTTTATTAATAATATTATTAAAATTTTAAAGACAATTGATAAACTTTCTATATATTTTGACACTGAACTTTTTATTTCAAGAAAAACTTTCTATTTTTAAATTCATCATAAGATTTCTTAATTAAATGACAGAAGAAGATAACAAGTTATGAAGTTTTTATATATAAAAGCTCGGAATTTGTTTGACATTTTTAAAAAAATAAATGAAAATTTATTTCACATATTTCATATAATATATAAAATGAATATTAAAATAATCACTTCAGGGATTTATTTTAGGATATTAAATTAATATAATATTATGTGTTAATTTTGTTCTCAGTAAAAATCATAATAAATTTTGCAAGTTAATGTAATCATATTTTGTTTACTATATTCGCATGATAATCTCAATTGAATCAAAACGAAAATTAAATGTTCAAAAAATTTAATTTATTATGTTGCCAAAAATGCAGCATACCATTTGCAAATTGGGGCAACGCGATTCTATAAAAATTTCAACTTGGGTGGCTCATAAAACAATAATAAATTTAAATAAATAAAAACTGAAACTGAATTATCTATAAAATCAAACGTGTTTATAAAGTTTATTGACACTTAAAATAATTTTAACTTTATATTAAAAAATAATTACAGTGTTGTACGAAATAATTTTAAAAAATGTATATTTGCAATTAAAGAAAAAGAAGCAGAATGAAATTTTAATGTCAAAACCTTCTTTTTTGCTGAATAATAATTTCAATTACTTTCAGTTTAAGTAGTTAGATTTAATATAAAATCTTTAGAATTTCAGAAGAAAAATAAGATCTAAAAAAAAAAAATAATTATTATTTGAATTATTATTTCGAACAGTACTGTTAGTGTATATAATTCTTTTATTTTCTAAAAATTTAATTAAAAGTGTTTTCAAGTTATCTGGTGACATTTTTGTGGTTTCCTTCTCACATTATTTTTATTAACTGATTTTTTATACACAATTACTATGTGCATATAAAATTTTTCAAAAAAAATTCTTTATATATTTAATCAAAAATATTTTCAAAAAATAATTTATTTTTATCTCTGAAAAACAAACCGCAAAATTAAAAAAAAAAAAATTTTAACGTTCTTTAATAGGTGAGACGAATTATCGCATAATGTCATAAAATATAAAAAAATACGAATTATCACATAAAAATCGATTTGTATGAGATTATGCAGTAATTCATTTAAAAACGAATTATCACATAAAACCAAAATGAATTTGAAAATAAATGAATTATCTCATAAATTTTATGTGATAATTCGTTTTTAAATGAATAAGTGCATAAAATTTACGTTAAAATTTTTTTATGCGATCATTCGTTTTAGAATTTATGTGCTATTTCGTTTTCAAATGAATTATCACATAAAAACCAAAAAACACATTTTATGTGATAATTCGTTTTTTTACGAATTAGTGCATAAATTTTAAAAATGCAGATTTATGCGCTAATTCGTATTCAAACGAATTAGTGCACAAATAATGGCTCCGTCAATTATCGCATAATGAAATATCACATAATTTTTAAAATGAATTATAATTTTTTATAATTTTTTTATGAGATAATTCATGTTTTTTTTCAGAACACAAGTCATATTATTTTATGGCGCTTAAAAATGTTGATACTACGGTACTGAACTGAAAAATCAATCATTAATGAATTTTAAAAGTGCATTTACAAACCCTTTTTGAATGTAGCGTAATAATTTAAAAAAAAATATACCAACTTATAGACATTAAGAACTTGTTTCCATTTTTGATAGTGTAGACAACAGGAAATTTAAAATCAAATAATGACTCCCAAAATTCTTCAATTATTATTAAAAAAAATTGATTTTGTTTTTTGTAATTATCTTAAAATATTACTTCATTTTATCAATTTGTAAAATATTATTGAATTATACGAAGTAAATTTATGTAACTATATAAGATACCTGCAAAAATTCAGATACCTGCATCGTTTCTGTGTATGTAGTTAACATTAATTTGTTATTATTATACGTTTATAATTGCTTAAGCTTAAATCGATATTCTATTTAATAAGTATCATAAAAGTTCATAATTTTTTTTAAAAAATACGAAAAAATCATAATAGTTAACAACATACCTTTTTTTTTAAAGTCTTCGAAAATGAATATTTATTATTGGTTGATTCAGTTAAGATAAATTTTTGTTGAATTATTATAACTATCATAGATTATAGTTTTTATTTTTTTATCTATATTTATGTATATGATTTTTCACATACTTTTTAACCGTTATATAATTTTTCTTTTGTTTTTTTCGTTTTTACTACACATATTATTAGTGTTTAAAAGTCCTTCTGGTTTTCCATGCAATCAATTTGTTAAATAATTTTTTTTTGTCATCATTAAATTTATCTGAGAAAACGTTTCATCTTCTATTAATATTAAATTCATTGCTTTTTTTTTTAATCGTTTAAAAAAAAATTATAAAAAATAGTTTTATTTAAAATCTACTAACTAAAAAAATTGTAGAAATAAAATATATTTTTCGAACTACATATTATAGTTTTGTTATATTAAAATTTTCAGAAACTGTCGATGTCTAGTTATTAGAACCTTCTTCCAAGACTTCCAAAGTGTGAATTTTAATATAATAAGTTTGAAATTATTAAATAAATTACAAGTATCACCCCATGAGACTGTAGTATAAAAGCATTAAAAACTTGCTTTCCAATACTTTGAATATTTTATCACTGAGTCCGCTTTCCTAACAAAATTTAACTCGATAAAATATAAAATAAATTATATTTGATATTCATAAAATTTTACATTATTGACTTCCATATATTAATATCAATTACATCCCTGAAAAACACCAATACTTGTCGAATTATATAAAAAAAAACACCAATACTTGTCGAATTATAAAATATTATGGTATCGAAATAGAAATTAAGTTTTTCTTAACCTTAATTTAAAGTGAAATATCAAATTTTTAGCTTCAGGGTGGCATTATGGAAAAAAAATTAATCATATTTATAATAAATATATGAAATAAATATATTCATTCATAAACAAGTTTAGCTCTTTTGCATTCATAAAACTCTCATACCCGAAAATGTTTTCCTTTACACACATACATCTTCTGAAAATGGATTTTAATATTGAACCCCATTATTTTGTATTTTAGTTTATTTATATTATTATTCAATTTGACTTCACGGAAAACCTTAAAGGTTCACTTTAACAAGACATAATAAATTTTAATTTTCTTATAATATATTTTACAATAGAAAAGAAAATTTTTCAATCAAATTTGGTTTTTTTTTTTAAGTTTAACTCTATAATTTAATGAAATTTATATTGCTTATGGTGTTTCTAAATTGATGTATATATAAATAATTATGTATATTGTGGTGTATAAAAAAAACATTATACTATACGTATGTGGATTGTATCCACCAAAGGAAAAAAGAAAACAAATTTTCAGGGATATAACATAAAAAAAAAGATTAAATCACAAAAAATACTGAATTAAAATTTATAATGATGATAAGATAAAGTAAAAGCTAATATAGTGTTGAGTAATAAGCGATATATTATAACTAATAATCAGGAAATTATATTGATTAATGATGTGTTAGAATATATACATAGGTATATATATACTCAGCCAAATCCGGTTCTTGAAGAAATTGAAACAAATATACTGTATAAATTTTTTTAATAGTAATTATGATAAACATTTTTTAATTTGATAGATTTAATTAAAACTTTCATTTAAAATGAGATAAAACACTTTATTACTTTATTTGTAAGTCCTGAAATGTTAACGTTTTCTAGATATTATATGCATTGAACAGATAACATTTTTGGAAACTAGGTATATACTTATAAATGTATGTATATGTATGTATAGTATGCAAATAATAGTATATGAATCGTAAATATGAAGAAGAAATAATTTTAGTTATTATTTCTTTTTTTAAACGTCAAAATCATAAGTCAGGATCAAAACTATACAGAATCACCTCAAAAATCAAATATTTGATTGCATAATTAAAATTATTTCTAAACAACAGGATAATCACTAAATACATTTATTTTTGTTTTTCCTTCATTTAATCCCTGTGGATTAGTGGAAATTTTGTTATTGAACGGACTTTTCGGATCCGGTCGGGTCGATTTTGTTGAATTTTTTGATTCATAATTTTCCCAAATTAAGTTTGGAAACTTTTCTAATCAATAAATTTTTGTTTGCTTATTTTTAATAGATTTTATACTGAAAAATATGAAGACTAACAGTTCACACTAAAAATTTATTTTTTTTAATTAAATCCATCAGAAGAAGCCTAAACTTATTTATTTAAGAAAAAATACTTAAAATATATGTATAATACATAATATTATTTAATGCGGTGGCGGCACGTATTTATATATAAAAAAAATTAAATTAATTTTTATTATGCAAAAATATCCATTTCCAATATCTACAACAAGAGCTTATTTTTGTGTTTTTTTACAATTTTTTTTTTCTATTAGAAAATTACAATTTACATCATAATTAACTTTCTTTTTTTTTCATATGTTTTTACAGTAAAAATGGAAAGTGTTAATATATTAATTGGAAATTTGCGTTCTCAAATTTCATATAAGTATGTACTTAATGCTATATACTTAATGTATTAAAATTATAATGATTTAAGTCTCGATTTTAGTTATAAGTTTTAAATTTCAAATTATTAATATATTTATTTTAAATAAATTAATTAATTACTATACACAATACGTAGAAATAATATTTTGAATAAAACTATTATTTAACAAAAAAAAAACATTTCAGAAAACAATTTTATATTATTGTAGATAAAACACCAAGCCTGTGCAATACTTAAAATGCTTATAGTAAATACAGTGATAATTCATTATTATCTTTAAGTTTACACTTACCTTTAATTTTTAATATAATTTCCAATTTAATTCGTATAAGAAAATTTTTATTAATTTTTACCATAAAAAAAACCTAATAATATCCATTTTGTATGGATTAATTAACACCATGTATTGGTATTGAAATTCAACTCACCTGAAAATAAAAATACAAAAAATTAAAGTTTAATATACATTTTGCGGAACTTATATGTAAATATAATATATGTATTATAATAGATGTATAAGTAGGTATATATATGATACATAAACCTAGTGCTAGTATATCTTTTGCATGTATGTTCAAAAAATAATATGTTTTAAATTTGCTTCCAATTGTGAACAATCGTAAAGGTAATTAAAATATTATATACTTACATATTTTAAAAATTAAGTTATTTTTATACCGAAATAAAATTAACAGAAATGAAAAAGAAATATGAAAATGAAAAATATAAATAAAATTTACAGACCAGACTTTAATTATAGCTTTCTTCAAGTAAAAATCATTTATACCAACTAGGGTTTCTGAAAATTCGGTATTTTGATATCCGTCGGATTCGGTTTTTCAATTTTTCAAAACCGCCGGATATCGGATAACCGATCAAAAAATTGTAAATATAATGAAAATAGTAAATAATGTTTGAATTGATTTTTTATAAATCTTTATTCAATTTTAAATAAAACGATTTTAGAAATACAAACGCATTCAACGATATAGGTATCCGATAATCGTGATCTGATTTTGGTGCAGAAATTAGCTGATATTGAAAATACTCGCTCAGAATCCATAGATGTTGGCTTGATGAAAAAGTTTAATGAATATCGTGTTTTCTTCACGTTTAACGAAATAAAAGTTTAACGAATATCGTGTTTTGTTTACGTTTAACGAATATTGGATTTGAATGTTCAAGAAATTTGAAATTTTATGGCAACTAATTTAAAAAAAAAAATAAAAAAATTAGTTAACGGATATCGTATACTTTTAGCGGATATCGGATTCGAATACATGAGAAGAAAACCGCGGATTTTCGGATTCGGTTTTTCCGGTTCAGAAACCCTAATACCAACCATAATGAATAATTGTTTTTTTTTTATTATATTTTCTCAAAGGTACAATATATGTATATTATTCAAATTTAGTTTCTTACAGGTGCCTTTTATACAAAAATTATACTAATTTTTAAGCAAATAAAGAAATAATTATTTAATTTTTATTAACAAAAAGTGAAAATCGAAGAATTTTTTAAAACTTAACATAATTTATTATACATCATTATGGCTATTGAAAGAATAATAAAGATAAATAGTTGAGGCTTACTGTTGTAGAGTTCAAAAACATTAAGAGCTTTTATACTTTATTACTTGCTTAATGTTTATTGAAACTAAGTTTTTATACGCAAATGTTCGAAAATTGCCATTAAGTAATAGTTATCAAGTTACATTATAATATTAAAATTATTTTTATTTATCCGAAAATTCGCAATCAATCTTCTCCAAGTCTTCGCAATAAAAAACTACATAAATTTTTTTATTGTAATATTATATATAAATCAAAAATGTTGTGATAAGAAATTTTATATTTATTTATTTTGTGAAACATTAAAAAATATATTATTCCCTAGAAATTATTTATATTGTATGTAAGACGTACACATTGTGTATTCACGCATATAATTCTCTTTGGCGGTCAGATGGAAATTACAAAAGCAAATTGTGCGATTAAATTTGAATATTTATCACCAAAAAAAAAATTTTTTAAAATGAAAATTTTATTTTTTTTTTGAAGTAAATTATGTATTAAAGTGTGAAAATATATGTAATTAGATCGATTACATATATAATAATTTTTGAGTTATTTATGTATTCGTAAGTTCCTCTTTAATATGAAATATAGACTTGGTTGGAAGAGAAAAATCAAGAAAATAATTGCATTTTCACCTTTCTCAATTTTTTTTTTTTGGATTGACCATAAAGAATAAGAAATGATAATTTTTCATACTGGGATTGAAATTGAGTTTTTTGTTTTTTTTGCCAACATAAATTATGCTAAAAAATATAATTCAGGTATATATATTCAAATGAAAAAAATTATTCTTAATCATAACCCATCTTCATAATAAGTATATTACATGATTGTAAAAGCTGGCACATTATGTAGATTAGTTATGTAACGTTCTGTCGTCAATAAAGCATATAATTAAAAATAGTAAAAACAAAAAAAAAAAATCAGAAAGAAACAACTTCAAAATTCTACAGTTCATAACTTTGCAACATAATTATAACGATTGAGAAAAATATTTCACAGTTTCCGGAAATCATCTTCATAATTTTTTTTAAATGTTTTGTCTTTGCATTTATTTTTTTATTATTTTATTTATTTAAACATAAAATTTCGAAATTCCGAATTTATGTATTTTGGACATATCAAACTATCCATAATTGGCTTAATCTTATCTTTGTTTAGCTATAAATTTTTTCTTCCTTAATGGACAATGAACTTTTTTTTGATTATATTTAAGAAGTTCTGGAATAGGTACAAAATAAAATTACATATATTTAAAAAAAAAAGAAGAAGATGAAGAAAGTTGAATATTAGATAGAATATAGAGAAGAATAATCAAGTTCTGGAAGCATAGTATAATACTGAATAGGTAATATAAAAATTTATATTAAAATTTTGCAAAGAATATTCATGAATTTCAGAAAAAAAAATTGTTTTTTTTTCTTGAATTTTTAATCATTTAATCGTGAGGATCTCATAATAGTGCAATATAAGAAGAAAATAAGAAACGTTGGTTGTAAAATTTTATCGATTTCCAGAATAAATGATGTCTTTGACTTTATATTGTTCACATAAATTGTGATTAGTACTTTTAACTGCTGCTGCATGGAAATCTGGTTTCAATAATATTATTATTATTATTATATTTTCCCTTTTTCAATTCCGCAATTTCAATTTTCATTATATAAACTTTTACAAAATTCCTGCCAAATATATTTTAATTGAAAACGACTAGATTGGCTAGAACTTTTATATGTACACATTGGATGTTATGTAGAAATTGTGAAAATATTTTTTATATTTTTTTCAGAAGAATGAACTTTATTTTCCATTATGCAAGAAAATTAAGTAAGGAAATTTAGGAAAATTCAGTTTACTTTTAAATTTAAAATTTTAATAATAGGAACAAGTAAAAATGACAACGCGAAGAGCAGAATTTAAGCTTTTATTCAATAAAATGTTTGTAGTTTTAGAATGATGTTGTTCATTTACAATCAAAAGCCGACTATCATTTCACACTAACGTAGGTTCCGTTTTTTGTACTAACAGATAAAAAAACCTGAATGAAGAAATTAAATTAAAAAAATTAAATAAAATGAGAATTTCTTCAAACCACAAAAAAAATATAATTGTCCAAATATAAGTTCTTAACCCATAATACATGTTAAAATAGAATCTAAAAACACCATTTTAGTTTTTTTTTTACCATAACATAAGGAAGGATATATATTAAAGGTATTAATTTTGTGTTTGCACCTGGATTCGTTTGCGAATCTATGGTGTATAGTTTTTAAAAATAAAATATATAAACTAACACATAAATACAGACAGTACTTAATAAAGTGTTGTTTTTTTTTTAATTTTGCTAAATCCAAATTTTTCAAATACTTAATGATTGTGAATAAATCCAATTGAATATTAAGTATAAGATTGGTTCAAATAATTTTATCTACAATTATTGGCAATTCAAGAAACTTTGTGAACATAAATTATTTAATAAGTACAAATAATTTAAAATATATGATCTTTGCTTAGGCAGAGGCTTGAAATTTTCAATTTTGGATTAATATTGTAGAATAAACATAAGTATTGAGAATTGAGGAAAAATTAGAGGTTAAAAACCAAATAGCAATTATATTTTGGTAAAGAAATGAGATATACTTATCAGTACTGATTTAAAGTATTATAGAGTTAAAAACTTTCCATACTTATTTGCTCAGGAAACTTTTTTAAATTGAACTAAAGTATTTTTATTTCAATCTTATTTTATGTATTTTTTAACAAATTTATTTTATTTTTCTAACCATTCTGATTTATGATTTTTAACCCATAATTTTACTGTTCCTTTTTGGTTTCATTTCTTCCGAAGTTTTTACAATGATGCACTTCATAAAATGTTTTATAGACAACAAGTGGACCTTTCCGTCTTGAAAAAAAAAGAATAACAACGAATTTTTTTTATTTTTTTATTTTTATGAAACGATCATTGAAAAAAGTATGGATAAAAAATACATAAACATTTTTTTAACCAAACATAAGTATGTATTGTATATATATATATATATATATATATATATATATATATATATATATATATATATATATATATATATATATATATATATTTTAGAGGTTCAAGAGCCTTGAAGGTATAATAAAAATAAAAGCAGAATCATAAAAAAAAACTCTTGGTTAAGTTAAGATTCTTCTTATAATAAACAAGAAATGAACTGAAAGAGATTTTATGCACAATTTAGTGAAAAAAAAGGGAACAGGAGGTGAAATTATATAGGTTTTTTTTTTAATTTTTGCGAATTTTTATTTTTTTTTCTAAGAAATTCGCGAATATTGTAAATGGTTAATGATTATTACAGTTTTATGTTAATTTTTGTTATGCTTTAATTCTATGTTTTTTCTATCTTTTTTTATACATACATATGTTTGTACATAATTTTTAATGTAGTGCATGAAAATTATTGTTTGCGAAAAAATTCTTTTAATATAATTAGATACTATTTAACAGGGCAGTTTATTTCCACAAAATTTCCCGAGTTAAATCCGTTTTTTCTGAGGCCTAAGATAAAAAAAAATAGAGTTTTTCGCCTTGTTTCATTCAAATCTTCGCAATTCTCTTAATTATTTAGTTACTTTTGCTGAAATCAACTCAGTTAACTAAGATTATTCGGACCCATAACAATTATCAGTTTAATTCTGTCACTAAAGATCTTCTTTAAGCATAGTTTTTCAATGGTGTACTTAATTACTCTTCTTGTTTATCTTTAAAGTTTTATATCCTATCAAATTAGTAAGAATTTTTGTTATATTAAAATTATTTTGACAGTGTTTTTCTTATTATATTCTTCTATAAACTTAATTTAAGTTGAAGCATCCACTTCAGGAAAATGTGCAGCCTGAGAATATAATATGTTTAAGTTTTATTATTAAAAAAGTAAAAAACAAAATTAATATGAATTTGTAATTAAGTCAGAAATAATATAAAAAATCTTCCTAAATATAAATATTTAAAAAATGATTAAGATGAATAATATAGTTTGTAAACTAATAAAAAAATAAAAAAACCAAAAACGTGAGCGATTAGATAATTATTGAATTTTCTTTTAATATATAAAAAAAAAAAACACCTAAATTTTAAAAAATTATGTGCATACTTAATTTATTATAAAATATGTAAAATAACAATTTTTTTTATTATAAATGTTTTATTATAACATGCATACCAATCTTTGATTTGTCAAATTTCTAATATTGGTATTTTTAATTGTTAATAGAAACAAAATTTCTTTTATGGATTTAAAAATGCAATCAAAACGCATTTTTATTATAATTTTTTTTGTTAGATCAAGAGCTGAATTTTTCTTTATTTATATTTTATATTAATGAAATAATAAAAAAAATGTTAATACACCTAGAATATAAATTTAATATTTTGTAATAATAAATCTTATTCAAAGATTTTATTAAGCAGAATACTTCATTTAATATCGTGAAACATAAAAAAAAATTAATATTTAAGAGCCCTCCATGTGAAATTCTGTTTTCTATTTCTGTTTTCTATTTTTGCAGTTTTTTTTTGTTTTATTTTGCAGAAAATAAACGGCCGTGTAAAATGCGACAAAAAATGTACGAAAAACACCTCTACCAGAAAATCACAAAAAAAACTGTAATTTATCAAAAAAATGTAAAAATTCTTCGAATTAAATGAAATTAATTAAAAATTGTTTAGGAAATTAAAGAAATTCAAAATTTCACGTCACCAGCCCTGGAGAGTGGTATTTTAGCTTTATTTCTGCGTTTGAGATTTTTTATTATCTTTTTCCTTTACTTCAGAATCCAAGCAAATATGTTAAAGATTTTCTAAGGCTCATTTGGGCCAAAAAAATCAAAATTTCAAAAATCCGCCTCACCTACCCTGGAGCCAGTTATATACTCTCTGACATATCAAAAAATCACTTCAGTCTAGATTGTAGTAACCCTACAATCAAAGCCAAACTAAGACCGATTTCTTGCAATTTTTGACATTGAGGGCTCTTAATGGTTTAATATTTAATATTTAATGATTATTTAATGATTAAACTAAAAAATCGATTTTTTACGTAGCTAATATCAATGTAATAAATTTGAAGGTAATATAAGTATCCAATTTTTCTCAGCATATTATCACTAATATTTATTTTAATTATAGCCTTTATCATAAACAGGATTAACTATCTTATTTTTCTTTTAGAATCATTAAGTATATTGTTATTATAATAATATTTTGATGTATAAATTGAAGTCTAAATTGAACAGGAAAATCGAAATGCAGAAAGCAATATTATTTTATATCAATAAAAAAAATATTATTTCTATATTGGCTCTAGAATTAAAAATAAAATAAAATAAAAAAATAAAACACAAATAAAATATGTTTATATGTCCCGTGTCATTTAGTTTTAAGTTTTAATATCTTTTTGAAAAAAATTAAAACCTATTTATTAACAAGTTCTAAATCACTGTGTTATGATGATGAAATTATTCCAAAAAGATAATAAAATAAACATAAATTCCCTACCCAAAAAAAAAACAGCATTTAATCAAAATTATAATTCCTTTTTTTTGTTTTTGTTTTGGGTTGGAATTTTTTAATAATAATATTATTAAAATAATTTTTTTTTTGTTTTTTTTTTTTCTTCTCAAAAAGAAAGTTCATCATAATAATTCTTAAATTTTAATTGAAAACTCTTAAAAACTTAATCACAATTTTGTTTTATTTTTAATATAATAAAAAAAAATTATAAAAATTGTCTTCTTATCTATTGAACTGAAATCTTAATTGGATACCAATTCCGTTTTTTTAACAGCTTTTGGGTGTGCATCCCACACTTTAAAATCATAATGACTCTATAATGGTTATTCGATATAAAAACAGTATGAACAAAACAAAAATTTGCTTTTTTTTTCTTCCAGTGAAATTTTGATGTCTGGATCAAATGCATTTAGTATTATTTTAAAAATTAGACTAAGTAAGATTAGTATCTGCGTTTCAACTTTTTGTTCAATCACAATTTCAAACTGTTTCAAAATATTTAAGCAAAATGAACTGAACGTACTAAAGTTGAGTGTACTATGGTCTTTTATAACCTAAGCACTATGATGCACTAAGTATGCACTATTCATTAAACATATAATAATATAATAATAAAAATTTTGTTTCTCACTTCTATAATAAATGGATTTTATTACAAAAATAAATTAAAATAAAAAAAAACAGTAACAGTTATATATATATAAATAATTTTCAAAAACTTGTCAAAAGTGAAATATTTAATCCTATAAGTATTAACGTTAAAGGGCTTTTAAGTTCAATCGGAAACTAAAAATGTGTAGGTCTTAATTGTATCTAATTTTTTTTTCAAAGACATAATTTTCCTATATGATAGATTTTTCTGTTTCTAGTTTCAAAATCATAAAATTACGGCTATACATGCATGCAGGGCTGGACTGGGAATAAATTTAGGACCGGGAAATTCAAATTTTTCTTTATAAAATAATTTTCTCACACTTAAAAAAAAAATTAAAAGAAGAGATCACAATTTTAGACAACGGATTTTCGCACGGCCCACCGGGAAACTCCCGCTAGTTTGTTAGGCCAGTCCAGCTCTGCATGCATGCACTTCTTTTTAAATTACTTTTATGATTTTCTTTTGAAAAGCGTATATAAGAAGAAATTTTTTTTTATTTATTTTTAATACAGAGGTTATTATTATTCAAAAGAAACGAAAACAAAAATAAAAAAAAACCATTAAAAATGCACGTTAAGAGAAAATTTATGTAGGCATTCAAATTTTTCAATTGGAAAATAATGAAATTTGAACTTGATTTGAAATTTATAAGATCATATCAAATTTAAATTTAAATATTTAAAGAAAAAAAAATTAAATGCGCGTGGCACAAGAAAACTTCACTGACATTCCGCATTTATGTAGAAGGTATGTTTTTTTTTTTCAACCATAAATTGAATGTTCTATTAAAATAGTTTTTTTTAACACTTTTTTATGTATTTTTTTTTAGTTATGAAATTTAATTAGAAATTAAATTGCTTGTAAGTTTGATTAATTTTTGTGTTCTTTTGCACACATAAAAAGTAAGAACATTCATTAAACAAGAAGTAAGTATATTTTTTCAATGAATTTCTAGCCGCGCAATGAGTGTTCTAAACTTTATAAATAAAAAATTTGTATTTAATATTTTTCTATTAAATTTTTATAGTGGATTTATTACCTAGAAATTGTTTAAATTTTTTTTTTATCAATTAAGTCTGGTTTAAATTTTGAAATTTTATATTTCTAATACCTACTGAAATTAGTTTTAAAAGTCACTGACAGCTAACAAGTTAAATTATACATTATAAAATTGTATCAAAGATGATAATATAAACCCATTTTATTTTTTAATTTTTCTCTACAATTACAGGGGTGTAAATTAAGTACTCCAAAATAATTTCCACAATATAACAGCCGTATATGAATTAAATATGTAAGTATTTCTAATATTTTAAAAATTTAATATTTTAAGTAGGTACATCACTTTTAATTTCGCATAAATTCTCATAACATATTATTTGGTTGTTATGTCAAATGGTTTTCTTAAACTTTACTGTCATACGTTTTACTGTCACGAAAAATATGTACTTAAGTTTGATGTCCTAATAATAATTTTTAGTTTGATCAAAAATGTAG
>OZ023275.1:315556-365583 GCA_964007475.1 Hybos culiciformis
CTAAATTATTAAATAAATTCCAATCACAGTCAGTTGGGCATTGCGGCGAGCGAGCGATAAAGAATAAGTGTGCAATTATTTTTGTTCAAACATATTATTATAATATAAATTTGGTTTTTTGATTAAGTACTTATGTATACAAAAAATTAAGAAAACCTAACGATATAATATAAAATTAATAAAAATTATTAATTTTTAATTAAATTTTAATTTACAAAGAAATTCCTCCCCTAAACACACTTTTCAGTTTAAAATAGAAAATAAAGTTACTTTTATTTAGGTATATTATAAAATAATTATCAAAGTCAAGTTCAAGTTTTAATAAAAATTGATATTAAAGCACACAAATTTATATTCATTACTATCATTTTAATGATTTCAAATACTTATAAATAATTTACCTTTTTGTTCAACTTATATACTTTATATATAATCATGTATATTTATTTATTAGAAATTCAAAAGGTTTTGAAATATGAAAAATGTAAACAACAAAATTTTTTTCATCAATAATTCTCAATGAGTTTTATAAAAAGGTAATGTTGATTATTATTGTCAGTCTAATGAATTATTAAAAGACTTATTGTATCAATTGCAACATTTTATGAAGTTTATTCATAATAGCATGGAAAGCATAATTATACGGTAGTAAAAAATTTTATTAAAAAAATTGGAATCAGATCGAAATATGAGACGTAATGTATAAATATACTTCAAATTGCAGTCAATTTTAGTCGTATAGTGTTAGGTTATATACTACAATATAATTGATATATTTAACTTATGTCAATGTTCTTGGAAATTAAGTTTAAATATTTATTTATTTATTTAGTTTTTTTTGTTTGAAAAATAAGTAAATATTAATAATAATAATTATTTATTTGTCTTTTTTGTAGTGCTTTTTCTTTTTATAATATATTTATTATTGTTAGAACGCTTTAAGTGTCATTGTGAATTGAAAGATAAGAGTTCTCGATGAAGTCATTGATATTTATATATATGTAAGTATATATATAGGGTTCTCCACTTGAACTACGAAAAATTTATGATATATACCTACCTTTTTAAGTAAACAAAAATGTTATTTAAGTAAACATAAAATAAAAATACCTAGAATTATTGTTTACAAATTTTGACCCTGATTGTAACTGTACATATTGACATATTTACCACAATACGTGTATATCTATTCTTTCTTAAAAAAAAAGGATAATATAAAATCAAAAAATTAAAAAAATTTTTTTTTGCATATTTTCAGCAAGTTATTTTTACGCGCTCGTGTATTTATTTTATTTTTCATTGGTTTCCAAATAAGTATAGAAAAGATTATTTAAAGTCAAGGCCAAATAATTTTTTTTTTGCGAAATATACATATTTTTGTTATTAATTTAAAAAAAAAATTATCTTGTATACTTAATTATTTTTTTTTACGAATTAAGGTTATGATCTGTATAAATTTTCTATAAAAATTCCATTTCTGATGCAATAGAAAAATGAAAAAAGAAAAATAAGTAAATAATATTGTTAGGAGAAAATTTTGAGGGAAATCATCATTATTTTCATGAAAAAAAAAAAAAAATAAATACGTTTCTTTTCATATTTAAATATTTCTTGAAATTTTACCATCAGGTCAAGATGAAGATTTTCTTTGAAAAACATCAGCAGAAAATTGTGAATTTCACGTGTAACAAAATATATATGTATATATATACTTATTGTATTTTTTCTTAGTAGTGTTTAACAAGAAAATTATGAAAATAATCCTGTGGTTTTTTATTACATGTGTATTCAGTGGTTCAGATCCTATGCGTTTCTGCAATGGTAGTCTTAATATCGGCTCTTGAGAAAGACGTCTTTCTTTCAGTTCTCTTTCGTCTTTTGCCATATACAAAAAATCCCAAGAGCCGAAAGAAAGACTCATCACAGTACATACTTTGTCGCTTTGCAGCTTGTAGGTTGTTATTTTTTGTTGTTTTTCTGCCTTAAATTACCTTAAATTAATTATTTGATGGTGGTTACACTTATTTCTGTCAAAAGAATAATAACAAACAGAACATTAAATTCATAAACATTGAAAATTTGTTTTTTTTCTGTCAAAAGTGAGTAGAAAGAGAGTCCCTTTGGCAGTGTACACAACTTTTTCATAAGACTGTTTTAAGACGTATTCATATTGCCAGTCCAGAAAGGGTATTACCATAGACTTTTTAATAAACCTAATACTAATACTATAATACTACATTGCTACAAATATAAATTCCATATATTTTCTTATCAGTATCAGAAAATAAGTCAATTTATTCAGAAAATTGAACAAGAATACAAATTATATAGTTAAAAAAGAGATCCAACAAAATAATTTTCAAATTGAAAATCATATTTACGAAAAATGTCTTTCTTCTTATAATCATATCATAACTTAGCAGTAATTATATATACATTTGGTTTGAAGACCCTGAGTACTTTGGCAGTTAACCAAAAATCGTACCAAAAATATTAAAATAATGTTTATCGGTTTATTATGCATTGTTTGCACCGCGTAAGGTGAAAAGAAGTATCGATCAAAATCGTTTCTATACCTTAAAACAAAACTTTACAATTTTATGACAAATTAAAAACTATAAATATAGATTTTTTAGGTAACCTAGAACTAGAATTTTTTCCACTATTAAGTACTGAAATATAAAAAAGTGATTTATTTCGAAATAAGATTTATCATTATTTTTCGTTTGTACCTACACATATTTAATTTCTTAGAAAATTACTTTTCATCGTGCATCGAACTTTATAATACGATAATACGTAATATTGTTGAGAACGGATACTAATAGAAAGATAATGTCCACGAGACGAGGAATAAAAACTAGAAACGAATTTTGAAACAAAATAATATTAAAAATGAGCATTTAGAGATTTTCTTTTATTTATTTTTAAAGGATTTATTAAAAGTGAGAACAATCTAACGAAAAATTGCTATGCATATCTCTCTTTTTTGAATTGTCTTGAATGTCGAGAAAGAAAAATAAAAGATAACAACAATTTTTAGCATATAAGGAATTTTTCGCTTTTCTTTCGCACTCACTTTGCATATTTTATGTGATTTACTTTAATGCAATACAGGGCTGCCAGATTGGGGAATTTTTTCCCCAAACTGAGGAAATTTTTATTCTCGGGGGAAAAAAAAAAGTTAAAAAAAACGTGGGGTAAAATTTGAGGAAAATATTTTTTTCTGAGGAAAATTTGAAGAAATTCAAAAATATTGTGCTAACGTTGGCAATCAACAATATTTAAAATTTCAGACTCGTCAATTTATTTTACCCTAATAATTTTAAGAAATTGATGTCATTACCATTCTTGGCGCCGTGACATTTGTCCGCGGGACATTTGTCCGCGATGAAATTTGTATGGAAAACTTCGCGGACAAATGTCATTTTTATGTCCACGATACAAAAACAAATCGCGGACAAATGTCCAACCCCCCTATTCTTCTACGTACCTTGAACTCAAAATCCATTGTTGGAACTAAACTTTTGATTTAGAACATTATAAGTACCGCATAAAATCTGAACATATTAAAAATTTGAGGAAATCTTGCAAAAATAAGCTGTTTTTGGGGAAAAACTGCAGTGAGTAAAACAGTTAAAAAATTGTTTTTTCTAATTTAGGGCAAAAAAAAATTTTAGAACACGAAGATATAAAAAAAAAAAAATTTGAGGAATTTTTTTCAAAAAGTGTCTGTTTTGGGGAAATTTCTTAAGAATTTGAGGAAATTTCATTAATTCCATCTGGCAGCCCTGATGCAATAAACTAAGGAATGCACATAGTATTTAATAAAACTTTTAAAATATTTCATTCGATAATAGAAAGATTATGGAAAATTCTGTTGCTTTATAAAGTGATAAGTAGTTAAGTATAATTCATGTTCACAAAAACAAATTCAATTTGTTCAATTAATGAATATGTACACTTAGTTTTTTGAAGTTTTATATTGTTAAGAGGTTTAGTGCTTATTTATTTTATTTTTACTTATAACTGTATAACTAAGTTCAAAAATTATAATAAAATAACAATTTCTTGGTTTAAATTTAAATAAAAGTAGAATGTAGAATATCATTAAAAATATCATAAATAGAGCATGCAATATACTATCAAAGTTTTAATGTATTATCATCCCTTGGGAATCATTTGTTATTTACTATTTATAAAATTTTTGTATTTTGAATTTATTTTCTAACTGTGTAATGAAATTGAAAAACTATAAATAAAAACAATCAAAAATTTATAATTTAAATATTTTTTTTTAATTTTAAGATTTAATTTTAATACAAAAATTGTAAAAATTGTTTAACTACAAACGCCCGCAGTCGGCTGATTGAATTTTAACACAATTCTTTTATAATCAATTTTTTTTATACAATTTGAACTACTTACTTAGTAAGTATTTGGGAATAAAATTAAAGTTCCTGAATTTTTTTTAATAACTATTGGAATCAAGATATTATTTATACTTACCTACTTAAATTTGATTAAGTAAATTAAAAATTAAAATTTAAGGAAGTATAGGTACTTACTTACTTACTTACTTTAAAAAATGTATATAAGTATATATTTTTTTAAAATAATCGTCTTTTATAAAATTTTTTGAAAATTGTATTTTAGCGTGTACAAGATCTACGAACTTTCTTAAAAAAAAGGTTAAATACATAAAAAAAACTATACGACGCAGCTGGAACATTTAAATAAACAAATTTATCATTCAGTTGTATGACTAAGAATTTATTTTTCTCTTAATTTTGTACAACACAATTTTTATTTATCTCAAAAATTTTCAACATTTTTTTATTTATTTTCATAAAATTCATAAAAATATATTGTTAATATTTCTATAAAAATTTTGCCGTTTAAACTTCTAATTCGCAACATTTTCATTCAACAATACCTACCTATACACTGTTGAAATAGTTAGAATCTAATGCAAGTGAGTTCTTATTTTATGTGGTAAAATTAATTGAAGTTCAAATTAAAAAAAAATACGAGGTTCCACTGTATTATATATAGGTAATACATTTTCATTATTATAATATTTATAATATAACTATATTTTTTGCAATAAAATAAAAAAGTCAATTGCATAATGCTTTTGACCTCTTCTTGGACAGTTTTTTTATTTATTTTCAAAATAAAACAAAAAATAAAAAATAATTCAGAAGAACCGACACTTTATCCGTCAATCAATCAATCAAAATTCATATATATACATAAATACGTACACTGACTATTGCAAATTAACTGAAGGTGTAAGTTTTTTTTTTTTTGCTAAATTGTGTAAAGCAATAAAATATAAATAAATTTTAAAACTTTTAGCAAGTTAATTATAAATTTTGATCAGAATATTTTTATTTTTATTTTTTTTTTGCTTCTTATTTTTGCATTTTCCCATTATTTGGTCCCCTGCTTGGTGTAAATTGCCTGTGACTCATTTGGTGAAAAATTTCTTGTATTTATAAATTTATATTTTTTCTCTTCGATTTATAGAAAACTAAATTCCATTTTTGAAGAATGAGTAAAAAAAAAAACCGCACAAAAACAAATTATTTTTATTTTTAGCATAATAAACCAGAAATTTGTATATTTTACTGTGCATGTTTATGAAAAGAAAACAAATGGAATAGTAAACTATAGTGGCGGATACTTAATAAATTGTCTGAGACTCAATATTCAATATTAAAAACTTACTAGCGTGGACAGACTACAGGATTGTTTCCGGGTAGGCAGTTGTTTTTAAATTGTTGTATAATTTTCATACAAAATTTTTGCTAGGATTTGCTTTCGAAGTACTTAGTTAGTTCGGGTAATTTTTTTTCAATTATTTCTTACTTAACAAAATTATATATCGAGTCGTCTAAAATTCCAGATCTAATACCTTAGTATTTTTTTATGAGGATTTTTTTTTTAATTTAAACAATTATACTTACTAAGTTCCTCAAACACGTTCTTAACTCTGTCTTGTCCTAATGAAATTAAAAATTGAAATAAAAAAAATATTCTATAAATAGGGTAAGATTAAAAATGAATTGTTTATTTTTATTCTATCAATAACGTGTCAAAATTTTAAACGTCAACAAATAAATTAAAGCATTTTATATATTTTAACAATTAAATTTTGTCTGGTAATTGGATAAAAAAAGTTAAAATAAGACAATTCTTTATGTATTAAAGAAATATATAATTTCAATTTTGAATGAATAAAAAAGTAAATAATTTATCATAATGCAAATAAGTATACATTATTTGAATAAAAATGAATTTATAATGTAATGAATTCATATACGTGAATAGAAGTATTTTTAATTTGCCTATTTATAAAATATGGTATTAATGGTACTTAGTGATATGATGTTATAATGTTTTTACGGGTGACTTAAAAATATTTTGTAAACGAATATTTTTCGTTGTTATGCAAGAATATTATCTGTATTTAGTTAAATGAATTTAAATTATATAATTAGCATGTATGTACGTCGAAGTGTAACGGTAACGCGTTCCATCTACTGTTTTTTGCATACATACAAATATTTTTCATAACGCGCTTCATATTTTCTAATGAACTCTGTGAAAATTTTTTTTGAAACAAAAAATAAATAAATGTCCTGTTTATTTTTGACAGGTTTCGACTATTTATTCGAAACAATGTCGATTTTTTGAAAGTTTTCGACTATTTTTTCAAAAATAGGTATACTTGGTACTTGCATTATTGATAATTTATTAATCATTGCTAAAATTAATTACTTAATTATTGCTAACTTTACAGAATTGACACAATTTTAAATAAATATATTATATAATTTTTTTGTGCTAAGGAGGTCTGTAAATATTTGTTGTGATTTAATTTCTACTTCTTGGAAAAATTGTATAATAACCCCTCTCATAATCAAATATAATTTTGCTCTAAAGTTAGCTAACATCAATATCATATTGATTACTTACTTTCTGATTTAACTAATAATATATGTATATTTAATTTTTTGTACGTAGAATATTTTTAGGTGTTTAAATTTTTTAGATGTTTTAAAAACTAAATTCGATTCGATTTATAGTTACAAACAAACGACTATGTATTCGATAATAGTTTTTAGTTTGGAAAAATTTTTTTTTTTTTTTCTAACTTTGCTTAAATTTATATTTATGTTGACATCCACGAAGGAGGTATGCAGACTTTTAGATATTATTTTATATTTAGCATAAAAATTTCTTATTATATTTTTAATTAATGTTTTCGAAACAGTAACGAAATTTAATAATGTTAAGGTTGATATATAATAGTCAATATAACCTAAATATATTATCCTGCAGCAGTTGTTCAAATTTTGAAAAAAGAATTAGTTTAATTACCAAGATATAAAAATTAATTGTTTTTATAAATAAGATATCTTAGTTAATTTAGCACAAATTGATATATATTGAAATTCGCTTTTACTTTACATCTGATTTTACATTATAAAATTTTTATATAAATTCACATGAATTTTACGATGTTATTATATTAAGTAGTTCGATTAAATCAAAGAAACATTTAACAATATTTTACTGTCAAAAATGAAATTATTTTATTTGGGCATATTTTTGTTATTGAGTAGTCAAATAGGTCAGCTGAAAGGAGATACCGAGGATGATATCGAGAATGATACCGAGGATGATACTGAGGATGTATCAACAACTAGCCAACAAAACCGGGTAATGGGATTTAAGGTAGCTCTGGAAAATCTACATAAAAGACCTCCTTTCAGTTTTGTCAATACTGCTGCCATCACCCCTTCAATCGAAAGTGAAAATTGGATTACACAACCACTGGATCATTTTAATTTATCTAATAATGCTACTTGGCGAATGCGTTATTTTGCTAATACAGATAATTTCCAGCCACACAGACCTATTTTTATTATGGTTGGAGGTGAATGGGAGATAACAGCTGATGGAGTTACTGGGGGTCATTTTTATGATATTTCAGATTCTCTTAATGCGTCAATTTATTACACTGAGCATCGATTTTATGGAAAAAGTACTCCCACATCTGATGTAAGTACAAGAAATTTACGGTTTGCGAGTTCAAGACAAGCATTAGCGGACATAGCGACTTTCATTAATTTTTTGAAAAGAGATCCAAATATGGCCAATTCGAAAGTTATTTTAGCAAGCTGTTCCTATGGTGGAAATTTGGCTACTTGGTTCAGGAAGAAATACCCAAATCTTGCTACTGGAGCTTGGGCATCGAGTGCACCATTACAAGCTACTGTACAATTTCCAGGATATGATCAAGTTGTTGGTGACGGCATCAGAAAAGCATGTGGTGCAAATGTATACAATAAGATCTCACAAGGTTATAATGACTTACAAAATTTGCTGAAAAGAAATCCTGCTCAATTACTAAGTAAATTAAACATTTGTTCTGGCTTTAATACCAACAACAAATTAGATGTTAAGACTTTGTTTGTCACCATTACAAATTACTTTTCCGGTATTATTCAAAAAAATTCACTTAATGGAATCCAGAATGCTTTATGCGCAAATTTTCGTAATACTGCAAATGGTGCAGATGCTGTAGCAACATTTTTTAAATCTTTTGCCGGTGACGGATGCACATCAATCACATTCACACAAATGATTCAATATTTCAATCAAACTAATTGGAGTGCATGGTCTGATGGTTCAAATTTTAGAGCTTGGCTATATCAAACTTGTTCTGAATTTGGTTATTATATGACAACATCAAGTCAAGCACCATTCGGTAATCAAGTATCAATTGATTATTATTTGCAACAATGTAAGGATCTATTCGGTATTACTGCTAATCAAGTTTATCAAAATATAGCCGTATCGAATAATGTATATGGCGCTTTGAACCCACGGGTGACCAATGTATTTTTTGACACTGGAGATTTAGATCCTTGGAAGCCGTTGCAAATGAGAAATCAACAAATTATACCACTTTACTCTCATTGTATGGACTTACAATCAATTTCTGACAGTGACACAGTAAAAATGAGGCAAGTTAAACAAGCAATTGCAAAAGCTATTACTAATTGGGTTAAGTAGAAATTATGGTTTGAAATTGTTTTATGAAAAAAAAAAAAAATAATAAAATTCAAGAACTCAATATACCTACTTAAAATTTTCTTAATTTTGATTTGAATAATCGAATCTTTAAAAAAGTTGTATATAGTGATTTTAAATTTAAAGGCTTACGTCAGCGGCATATGATAAAAAAAATCGTAAAGAAAGATACATTCACCGTATAATTTCTATAGCCATTGGTGTTACAATATGTGGCCTTATGCCTTGGACAAACTGACACGATTAACATGTTCTTGATCAAGAACATGTTAATTTTATGTTTTTAATAGCTTGTTCACACCTAGCTAATTTAACATGTTCGGACAACGAACATGTTCCGTTGGTGTTTTTGATGTTGTTTTTTCATAGTAAAAAAATTAAAACAGAAACACGTTCTTCAACATGTTTCTACAAAAACATGTTAATTTTCAGGGATGAATGAGTAATTTTTGAATAATATTTTGTTAGGCAATATTCAGTATGCATTAAAAAAAAAAAAAGTTTACTTGGTATGCCATTTTTGACTTTAAAATTTTATAAAGGTGGAGATACACTCATGATAAATGACGCGCGAGTTCTTAACCTTGACACAACTTCATATATTTTAACTTTTTTGGGCGCGTCAGTTCCTTTGAGCTTATCTCCGGTATTATTTGAAATTTTTTATCTGACAGAGCTAAACATGTTAACATACGAAAAAAATCGTCTGAACGGTCGATTTTCCAAAGATGTTTAACTCCTTTCGAACATGTTAAATTAGCGAAGTGTGAACAAGGCATAAAGTAGTTTTCCCATAGTAATAAAAACAAGAACAAGAACATGTTCTTTCGAAAACATGTTGTTATTAAAGGATGGGTTGAGTAATTTTTACAAATATTTCGTGAGGCAATATGTGGAAGCCATTAATGTTCACTGGGGTATCATTTTTGACGTTGACTTTGACAATTTTATGTCGTATTTATTTGTAAACAAATGAAAAAAAAGTTTGTTATTGTTTTTTATTTTGAATTTGAATTGAATTTGTAGGTATATTGTGTTGTTTACTTTTGTTTTTAAACTTGAGAAAAAAAAAACAGATGTTTATCTGTTTTGTGAAACACATTAAGGTACTCTGTTCGGTCGATTTTAATAACATGTTTTTGTGCTCAAGAACATGTTTTTCGAGTTCAGTTTGTCCAAGGCATTAGAGAAGTTTCGAGTGTTTCTCAAAAGCTAAGATTTTTTGAAAACAAGATTTCATCAAGCATTTGATTAAACCTATTTTATTATCGATAACATATATTTCAGGTTTTTAATTAAAAAAAAAGGTGAAAGATCAATATCCAAAGTTAACCGAAAAAATTAAATATCAAATTTATAACAAATATTTTCCTCGCATAATAGTCTTATGGAATTGAAATTTAATAAAAAAAATGTTATTAGGTTAATATAAGTTAATGTTAACACCTGTATAAGTTTTAAGCTCAAAAATAATAAAGTTAAATTTAGTGCTAAGGCTTCTACTTACCGGTCTCTAAAGAAGAAACCTGCATAAATATTTAATTAATCTATAGAGGCCTAAGTAAATTAAACTCGATAAATAATTGTTTTTATTTTTATTTTTCTAAAATTATATCTATTCGAAAAGTATATATAATTGATAAAGTTTTGGAATCTTTTTAATTAGTAATTATTTTTGATCTATTGCCTTTAAATTTATTTTAAAAATAAAAATGAAGTTAATTTTATTTTGCTTATTTTTATTGATAATCATTCAAATGGTTGAATTAAAAAAAAATAAAAAGCCACATAAAAAAGGAACTAAAACGACACAGGAAGTTAAAGTTCAAAAACCTAATGGCGTTCATCACAAAGCAGCACATTCAAAACAAACAAAAAAAGATAAAACAGTTCCTCAATTGGTTGAGTCAAAAAAAAATAAAAAGCCAAGCAAAGACAAGAAGCCACGCAAAGGCAAGAAGCCACGCAAAGGCAAGAAGCCAAAAGCTAAAATAAAACAAAACAAGAGCTCCAAACCTATAAAACATTCAAAAACTAAGGTGGGTACTACCGCAACAGAAAAAGTTGGGTTAAAAACAAATAAAAAGCCACATAAAGGGAAGAAGAAGAAGACAGAAAAGGTTATTCCAAAATTCTTAGAAACAAAAAAAGATAAAAAACCAAATAAAGAGAAAGAGCAGACGCCAAAAAATAAAAATCAAAAACGCATAATGGGCTTTAAATTAGCTTATGAACTTCATCACAGAGGCCCACCACTAAAAAAACGAGAAAATAGTCCTGACGACCCTAAAGTGAATACGCCTGCCGGTACTTCTGCAACACAAAGCTTTATTCCTCAACCAGAAGATCATTTTGATACTTCTAATACAAATACTTGGAATATGCGATACTTTGCTAATGCAGGGACTTTCAAGCCACAGGCTCCTATTTTTATTTACGTTGGTGGCGAATGGAAAATAACACCAGACGGAATTACAACTGGTCTTTTTTTCGATACTGCGAATGCATTAAAAGCTCCTATTTATTACACAGAGCACAGATACTATGGCGACAGCAAGCCTACGTCGGATTTAACTGTTCCAAATCTCAGGTTTTTGGATGCTAATCAAGCAATAGAGGATATAAGAACTTTCATTCTGTTTTTAAAAAAAGATCCAAATTTGGCAAACTCTAAAGTTGTTTTAGCTAGTTGTTCTTATGGCGGAAATTTGGTAACTTGGTTCAGAAAGAAATACCCAGATATTGCTATTGCAGCTTGGGCATCAAGTGCGCCAATAAATGTTACTGCAAAATTCCTGCAATACGATGTAGCTATTGGTCAAGGAATTACAAAGGCATGTGGCTCAGATACGTATACAAAAATATTAAAAGGTTATAGACAAATTAAAAAAATGTTAACTAACAATCCTACTAAATTAATAAATAAATTAAACATTTGTTCTGGTTTTCAACCAACAAATCAGTTGGATGTTATGACCTTGTATGCCACAGTAGCAAATTACTTTTCGGGTGTTGTTCAAACAAATGCATTATCCGGTATCCAATCGACACTGTGTCCCTATTTCCAAACTGGAACCGGTTTAAATGGTATAGTTAAATTTTTGAATTCATTTGTAAGTGGTGGCTGCTTATCAATATCATATCAAGAAATGATTGATTACTACGCTCAAACAAATTATTCTGATTTTCCTGATGGTTCAGATCCCAGAGCTTGGTTATATCAAACTTGTAATGAATTTGGTTATTTTATGACTTCATCAAACATGGCACCGTTTGGCAGAGCAACATGGATTCCTCTCAAATACTATACACAACAATGTATAGATTTATTTAATATTGACGCAAGCCAAACAAATGCAAATGTAAGCCAAACGAACAGTGAAAATGGAGGTGCAAATCCTGGCGTAACGAACGTGTACTTTGATACAGGAGATTTGGATCCGTGGAAACCATTAGAAATATCAAATCAAGTTGTCATACCAGATTACTCTCATTGTATGGATCAAACATCGATTGATAGTTCAGATTCAGCGGATATGGTCAAAGTAAAACAAGACATTCAAAGTAGCATTACTGCATGGGTTAGCTAAATACTCAAATACTTAATTTAAACAAAAAATTGTAAATGTACTGTAAAATTTTATTATTCTGAATAAAAATTAATAATCTTAGTGCTACATGTTAAAGAATTATATATTCTATTAACTAATTATTTCATTACAATGTAGCATGTCAATGACTTTTTATAAAACATAATAATTATTCAAAAACTATTCTCTTCATTACATAAACAATATATCCAAGTGCTTAAAAAAAATTATTGGCAATTATTGGTTGTGTTAAAAAATTTAATTGAACATTAACTTAATCATTAGTAAAAAAAAAATGTATATCTTACAAAATGTTTCAATTTATTTAGGAATTAAATAATTTTTTTTTGGTTTTCTTTAATTTTTTATAGTTAAATGAGGACGGTTTTGCATTTTTTACATAATCATAGTTTTGGTGACAAAATAATATACCTAAGTACTTAATGCTGATAAAATTGAGGTAGGTCAATGTCGACATCTGATGACAAGTGAAATTCCACGAATAAAATAAAATGATAAAAAAAAAAATGTAAAGAAATTTAAATAAGTTTAAAGTTATATTCTCCACAAAAAATTGTTTCTGAGATAAGTTTATTTAGTGTTATCAGAGATTTATTTTTTTTTTCAAACGTTTAGTTCTAATGTTGAGCATGTAATAGTAGTTATTGTGATCTTTAATACTTTAAGAGACTACGTGTATCGTTATTAAATTTATTACAATTAAGAAGGTAGTAAGATGAACAGTGTTTTTAAATCAAATTAATTGTTTTTTTTTTTTTCATAGACAAATTTGTAGTAGTTTAAAATACGAATAATTAAAATTAATTTGGTTCTCTCTTCTAACCGATCCCAATCCATTAATCAAGCAAATCCTATTGATTAAAATTTTGTCCTAATTCTGAATAGATTTTTTTACAACTAATTAAATTGAATTGTAAAAAAAGACAAATAAATTTATGTAGGTACTTATGTATAAAATCAGTTAAAAGCAGATGTGAATTTAGAACTATAATCTATCGTGATATAATTTTAGCACGAATTATATATATTTGGTATGTCTAATGGACGAATCATTCATTTATACCTAATGTTGGCTTAATAATGTAGGGAAAATGAATTTAATTAAGAAACATATTCATCATATTTTGAGTAGTTATATATTTATTGAAAATCAAATAGAATTACAAATACTTATGTAAGTAGTCTCATCTTTTTTTGTATAAATCTAAAAATATCACAGGGGCATACAAAAAATTTAGAAAGCAATAAAATGAAAAAAAAAATATATTTTATTTTCCAATTATAATAATCTTAAAAAAGAAAAACTCTTTTATTTTGAAAATAAAAGTTCTGTCATTGCTTTCAATGAAATTATAACTTTCAATATTATAATAAGTAAGTATTTATATTATTTTATCAAACCTTATACATACTAAGAAATCACTTTCTGTTTTGCACCATATTAGTACAGTCAGAAAAAAGAAATTAAAGTAACTATACATTATTATGAAAACTAAATATAGATATAATATTACATTTTCGATGTTATTATAAAACTACTGTGCTTGTTATCTTTCACTTTTTTTCAATGAAATTTCATATATTTTTTTTTATTTTTATTTTTTGTCATAGATCTTAAACATGTGTGATTTTCTAATTCACTTTTTTTATTTGGATACATAGTATTTGCAATAAAAATCACATGAAAAAAGATTCTACTAAAAAGATATAAGTAAATACTTACTATAGTTATGCAGATATTGTATCTGCAATATTAAAAGAAATTTATTTTGAACAATTCATCTTTCATCTATATTGATTTAACATTTTTTGTTGAAAGCCAAACATTATACTGAGAGGTGCCTGCCGTAATTTATTAAACACTTTTCTCGAGATTTTCTTAAAATTTGTTAGCTATATATAAGTAATAAGTTCTTACTTCTTGAATTTCACTTTTATAGAATTCACTGTGAAGTCGTAATTAGTCAATAATTCTATTCTATATTTAATTCAAGTGAAACTAGAACTTAATATATATAATTTAATAAAATTTGAGAATAATATCTTCGAACAAATACGATTCCATATTGAATTTGAGAATAGACCTAAGTATTAAAAACAAGAAAATTCTTTCTAAAAGTTTTCTAAAATTAAATTCAGGCTATCAAATAAAGTATTAATTTTTAAATTGTCTTTATCTTTAGCTTCAGGAATATGATTATTTAGCCTAAATAAAAGTGATTCATTTTTTGATCATATTCTTATATCAAATTATTCATTTTATACTAAGTATTTTCACAATTTTTTTTTGGCTGAATTATTCAATAAAAATTTTCCCATAGTTATTCTAAAATGTTTGAATCTTTAGTGTAATTCCAAATACAAAATAAATATTAAAAAGTTGACTAATCCATATTTAGATCTATTTCTTTTGGTTTACTAAATGTTAAAATGACATGTGATTATCAATTTAATTTTTATTTCATTATATTTTTTTTTTTTATCAAATTTATAAATCTTGTAAAAGTTTTTGATATTTTTGAATACAAATAAGTATTTATAAAAAGCATACTTACTTACATATTATGTAGATATTTTCAACTACGGTTATTTATTATGTTTGAAATCTTGAAACAAATAATATATTTAATATGATTTAAATTATATTTGTGCGAAAAAGTTAAACGTTATCTATAGTAATTGTACCTACTTATTATAATATTATGACAAATAATTTTATTTATCAACTTTTAGTGGAAATTTAAGTATGTATAAACCGAGGTATAAACTCATAATGTGTCTTTCAGTAATCTAACTATCTAAAACGACAAGAGAGAAAATTTTCGATAATAGACATACTTACTTAATGAACATAATACTAGAATTCGAAATAAAATATTTATTTCAATGATTTCTAGATTTGAAAAATAGTATAGAAATATTACTTATATCCGAAATCTTAAATATAAAATTTAAAATCTAATACTTATGTAATAAAAAATTTGAATCATACTTTCCATCTTATTTACTTATATTTATATTCCTGTTATGTCATTTTAAATTGACTGAAAAACTTCAATGTTTTTAAAATTTTTTTTTCATGATTTTGAATTTGATTACAACATTTTGGCTAGTTAGTATTATAGAATATTGTTTATTGAAAAAATTATTTACTATCTATAGTACTTACTTAATATCTATAATATAATATGTATTTACTAGCTATATATAAGTATTACATGTTATATGTACATACGTAAAGTATATTAACGTATTTTCCACGAAATTTATGTTTTTTATTTAACAGATTGATATTTCTTTGAAATATTTATTTTTATTTAATATATCATTAAAAAGTTTAAATAAAAAAAAAAAAATCAAAAATAAAATTTAAAAATTCATGTTAAATTTTTTCTATTATTTTTTTTTTTTACAAAATTTCATAGTTAGTTAGTTATATATGGAATAAGTACTTGTTACTAATCAGGTAAACATGTCAAATAAAACAATTTTCCGGGATTCATGTATAACAATATTAGATACTGACTTATATATATAAGTATATAATTATATATGTATATTTATACTTACATAACTATACATTTTTTTTTTTGCATGGTGTTTGATTTAAATTTAAATTGACATTATCTAACTAACTTTAAATCACAAAACATAAAATAAGTAATATATTTTTTTAATGATTTGTTTTTATTATTTTATTTGCAAAAATAATATTAAATGTCTGATATTGATACAGTAAGTATGCAAAAAAAAAAAATAAAAATAAAATAAAGCAAAAAATTTGACCTAATAGGTCATTGCGCAATTATTTGATTGCGTTGGTCTCTTACTAAAAAAAAAAAAACAATAAGTAAGTATACAATATATAATATGTTGAACTAAGTACGTGACGTTAACATTCTTCAATTCTTTATAAGTATCTTACCAAAATTCAAAGTGAAGAATTTATAATTAACATAAATAACTACGTAGGTTCTTTTAGTTTTTTTAACTTTGTTATATTTAAAAAATAAATAATGTTTTTATATACTTTTTAAACAGCGTGAAGTTAACCACGGTAGTTATGAAGTGGTAATACTACTGATAAACTACCCAAGCCGTATCGAGTAGACTTTAGTTACCTGAAATATATACTTGAGAGTTTAAGCGCGCTCAACCTTTTTCGAAACCTAGCCAGGGCTATGCGGCAATAACCCTGCTTTTCCAGGGCTCCAAGCACCACAAAGTAGTCTCTACCAACTTAAAGCCTTTTCGTGCGTCCCTGCGAAGCTAATATATACAATATAAGTATTACTTACTACAAAATCGTGAATAACCAGTGCATTTACCTTCACTTCCATTAGAAAGACGGCTTCAACGTCAAACATTAAGTATTTCTGGGAAATGAAAGCGATATTATTTTATTTTTAAGAACTCATTACAATTTTTAATTTACATACCTTAATAAATCATTATCAATACATTGTACGATTAAATTAAATGTGATATAATCCATCATTTTTTATCTTACTTACCTAAATTAAGTATAAATATTATAAATATATATTTTGTATTCGTGATTAATGAAACCGTTATGTTTGATAATAATTTGTTGCACAATATTCTGCAGCATCAAGTGCAGTTAAATTTTCAAGTATATAATAATGTAAGTGTAAGTACTTATAAGTAAGCCTGGTATATTAAGTAAAGTTGTAGTAATTTTTTATTTTTTTTCGTCTGATTAACATCCAATGCAATATGTGCATAAGTATAAGTATATAAGTATGCTTAACTTATACTCTTATATTGGTTTCATTTTCTGAAATACTTACTTTAAAAGCATCCTTTAGATTTATTACCTTGAATTGTTATTATTACCTCATTTATTACTTTAAATTTTTTTTTTCATCCACTACTAAAACAAAAAAAAAACGCTGGGTGACAGTCATATTGACGAATTGAAAATACTATAAAAAAAATTAAGTGAGTGAGTAAGTGTTTTGTTTTTAGATATTGTTGGAAATAATAGTTAACTAAAGTCTACATCTTGCTTTCCGTTCTGAATATATCATCGGAATGAGAGATGTTGCAAATCGCGATTTGATATTTTAGCGTTGTTTTAGCTGTTTAAGAGATCTGAAAAGGCACAAAAATGTACTTCAGTATTTAAATACCAGTAATGTACTGCTTACATTATTTATATACTTTCCTAAATATATTTAAAATACTAAAATCAGGACAATAATATTAATGTTTTACCCATTTTTTTCTTAGTAGACTGATAGTTTGATTACGGCAAGCAGTCAAAACAAAATCAACACATTAGTATAATATATATATATATAAAGATATATAAGTAAGTAAGTTAAATATACATACTTAAATATAATATTTTTTTTGCATTAAATCATAAGGAGACGACAACAAGTGTTTTTTTGGTGGTTTTAAAAAAATAACTTAAAAAAAACTACTTACTCGTTTATTTTTCTTAAAAAGTCCTCAAAACCACAAATAAAAATGAAAATAATTGAGTCAAATACTTATATGAAAAGAAAAAAGGTTTCTCAAGAAAGGTTCAAAGGTTTTAAAAATAAATTCTTCTTACGAAAAACAAGTTTTTAAATTTTATTTTTTGTTTTGTAAGTATTAGAAGAAAAATCGCATGTTAACTTTCGTCGCCCGGCAATTATACTGTCGTACATGACAAAATGACAAAAAATGAGTTGAGTATGCAGAGGCTTATAATTTTTCAAGCTCTATCAAACTGTCCAATCGGAATCATCCTATCTCTATTAGTTTCTGAGATATTGAGTGTTGACTTTGACGTAAATGCCATAAAATTGAAATTTTTTGCTCCTATAATACCGTGTGAACCAAATTTTTGGATATACGGCAAATTCTCATACAAAATAAACAAACAAAGTAGGAAATATTATACTGTCGCATTCGCCAAAATTTCTATTATTGTGCCGTATGTCCTTATAAAATGCTATATTGCGAATTTTTGCAGCAATTATTATGACGTATATGTAAAAATTTTAATATTATGGTTTATTTTTTAAGAATTATTGTGCCGTAAGTGTTTTAAAAAATGTTGTACGTGCAAAGAGGTGGTAGAAACGCATGCAATAGTGGCGCTTACGGCAATATACTTTTGAATAAAAGTTGGGGTAGCTCGGAATTGCAACTCTAAAGGACTTCTTTTTTCGATCTTAAAATGTAGTTTAAGGTTTTAGCTATCACCAAAAAACAAAAAAAAGTATATGTTTTTCGGACAGTTTTTTTTATATTTACATTCAAACTTTAAAGTCGATTTCCCAAAACTAGGTTTTCGGGATATACAACAAAATAATTTCGGGGCGACGTTATGTAGTAAGCATTCACAAATATATTTCTACATACTTCTAAACTAAAATTTGGTTTGGTTTCGCGTTAAATATAATATATGTTATACGTACACTTAGTTATATATTGTGTTCATACAGAATGATCGGTTTTTTAGTAGATATTATAACAAGGAATGTTTAAACGTTTACGAGAATTGAAATAAGTTAATAAGAAAAGCGTATAGGTTTGTCATAAACTTTACTTATAGTGACTCTGGTGTCTAGTTTATTGTATAAATCAAAGTAAACTTACGAAATTCTTTAAATCACACTTATATTTATAAAAATAAGTGTATGAAAAACGATTAATTGTGCCGTGTAAAATTGATCTTAACATAATGTTTTGAATTTTTTTTCTAACGACCGAATATGTTTTTGAAAAATTTTTTTTCTGGCTCTTAAGACCTCAAAAATACAATAACATTAAGCACCTGTCCACAAAAATAAATACAGAAAAACTTGAATATCTCAAAACTATCGAAATACCCCTTCGTGCTTAGTAAGGCATTATTATAGTTTTCAATAAAAATTCATTCATAATTATAAACAATATTGAATAAATATAATTATAATACAAAAAAGATTTAACCTAATTCTAATAAGAATAAATAAAAAACATTTTTGTTTTTTCTTGCTCACAAATTAATAAACAAAAATGTCAAAATAAATAAATATAAGTAATCATTCATTTGACCATGGTTTATGGTTATGTGAATCAAATATTAATTATTATTATTTTTTTCAATTTTTTTTTTTGTTGAAATGATATTAACGAGTTATTACTTGAAGGCAAGACATTTAACAGCGATAATGCATTTAAAAATTTTTTTACACACAAACACGTTTCAATTCTAACGGGTTTACTGTCTAATTCAATAAGAGAATTATAAATTAAAACTATTAAAATTAAAAAAGTGTTAAAAATGGTTAAAAAATTTTGTTTGATGATTTGGTTACATTATTATTATAAAATGTAAGTATGTATATGGATATATGCAAATAACTATGTCTACCTATGGTACTGACATGTGATTTTAAATTTATTCTAAATACCTGTTCTGTATTGTTAAGAAAACTTTATATCTAAATTGCTAATAAGATTGTTAGTGTCAAGTTCTTAATACTTTGCTTGGCAGATGAATAGGGACATTATTAAAGTAAGCCGCTGTGAAGTTATCAACGGGAGTTAAGTATCATGGATTCCACAGAAATTTAAGTATGAACAACTGTGCGATTTAAAGTATTTTCCTTGTGGGCTTAAGAGATTTACATCCCTTCATTTATGAGGTAAATCTACTGTACTGTATTTTTTTCAAATCTAAACACAAATATAGCTAATTAAGTCATTTAACGCTTCCGATTCCGATTAAGTATGTTGTATAAAAACATGGGTCAATCAACTTGAAATTCTAAATTCTTACGAGAACTTTTTTATATAAAAATTATCATTTTTCAATGTTAACCTTTTGGCGCGCATCTTAACTTTAATTGAAAATTGATTAAAAAAAAAAAGAAGAAAAAATTTTGTGAATTGAATACAAAAAAATGCATCTCGTTTTCATGTGTGAAAAGTTAAAAAAAAAAATATAATCATTTATCAAAATTTAATTTTTTTTTTAATCTTAATTATACTTTGATTACAGAAAATTATTTTATTATTATTGAATTTTTGTGTAGGTATTTCCGTTAGATTTCGAATATATAGGTATAAAGTATTTTTCAATTTATTAAAAAAAAAAGAAAAAAAAAGGAAAAAAAAAAAAAAAAAACACTTTTTTTTTGTTAAAATTAAAAAAAAAAAGCTTCCAATTTCATTATTTATTATTAACTATTATTATTTAATATTATTGTATATTATATTTATGTACATGTACATATTTATTCACTCAATCAGTTTATACTTATCAAATAAAATTTTCTTTACTTACTTAACGAGGTCATAGTAATATTTTGTTATAAATTACAAGCAGAGTTTTGAGTTTTGAATCCTATATTTAAAACCAGTTCGCATCTCTAAATCCTCACAACAAAGGTAAGGGAAAAATATATTTTTCAGATGAAAAAGTAAGTATAGTGAAGTAAAGCTCTATGCACATTTGGGAGATGAAGCATCAGTGTTATATTATTAGCAAAAATGTTGATAATTTCGTTATATTAAATAAGTAAGTACTTACTTAAGTATCTAAGAATTTTGTTTTTGTAATATTCAAGTATACTTATAAAGCAAAAAGGCACTTTTCATATTTCGAAAATAGTTCAGAACTTAGGATAGAATCAATTTAGTACCAACATGAAGATTATACAACCATTAATTTATTATATTTTCATTGATTATGATCTCATTTTTGTATCAGTAGTGTCGTGCCCTTAAATATACACGACGACGACTAATAACTCAATAATAATGTCGCACAATGTTAAGCAATTAAATAATAAAAACAAGCTTATAAATTATTAAAATTAAATAAATTAATTTAATTTTAATTTCAAAGTTCAAGCTTTAGATTACAAAACAAATGCATGTAATAATTATTTAAAATAATGTCGCCAATTTCGTTAAGTTTAAAAAAGTGATAGATACTTACGTACTTTTCTTTATTCTTTTTAAAATACAATCATTATTTCTATCTAGCAAGAAGTTAGTATCATATATTATTATAGCTGTACCACACAATCATAAAAATCATAACATTCACTAAATGAATTATATCTTAATAGAGCTTATCATTATACTGAATTGTTACGCACATAATAAATAAACAAATCTAAGGTGATGTGTTTGAAAGTAAGTGAAAATCGTATACTTATTACACATAAACTTCTGTTTATTTATTATATTGTTATAACCGAGATTATAATATAATGACTAAGATATGACAAAACATTAGGTACCTACTTAATTTGTCATATGATCATGAATTTGATATTGCAATCATTTTAAGATAAGATATAAAAATAAATCAACAGTTCTATAAATAAATTTAATTATACTTACATTATGAATAACTTTGAACTCTTAGTATCAAATACCTAGGTAAGTACATGCATACGGTTATTTAATAATATTTACTTTATTAAATAATAAATATATTAAATATTTTTTTGCATATTTTACATATTTTAAAGTGTCTTTTATCTAATTACTACTTATTGATTTTCAAAATGGGTCGAAGAACACTTTCAACTATGTCTATCAGTGGCTTTACTTGCTTATAATTAGAAATTTTTTTTTATTGAAATTAAGAATATTTTTAAAAAGGCAAAAAATAGAAATTATATTTAATTCTTACATTTTATTAAAATAACACCATTATGATGTCCATTGTCCAATGCCGATTTCATCATTTTAAATGAAATTCGATTTGAATTTCGTTCTTGGAAATTTCGCTGCATTTTATCCATTAGATTCCAAATTAAAAAAAAAAAAAACAGAAAATATTTCAACTTTTAAATTTTTGATGAATGTTCAACATTTTTATAAACTTATTTTTTTTATTTATTTATTAATTTTTTCTATTGAGATAGAAAATTATGTTTACATTGAAAATTTAATTAGGGAGGTAAATATAAATAATTTTAATCGTTTTATTAAAAAAAAAAAAAATAATAACTACACACACAGAACAAAAAAAAATTACAAACACTTTAAGTATATTTCTTATTTTTTTTCCCAACATAACATATTTTTCTTTTTTCTTTTTATTAAATTTTGCATAAATTTAAATAAAACATTAAATTATGTAAACATTTTTTTTTGAAATTTTTCATCATAAAGTTCATTGCACTTTATATTCATGAATTTTTCTCATAAAAACATTTTTTTCTCTGATTTTCCTTTAAGTAAGTAAGTGTAATTGATTATTATTATTATCGTTTCATTATTTTTTCCTGAATTAGATACTTATACTTTATATATATATATAAGCAATATTAAAAGTATTACAACAATATTTTGTTCTTTATTTTTATACTTTTAATTAAAAATTTGAAAATATAAAAATTTCGTAATTTTGTTGTTTTGGACAAAACAATATTTATCTTTTAATTATTCAAAAGATATTTAGATCTGCTTAAAAAATGTACCTACATAAGTAAGAATGGCTACATGACATAACCGCGAATGTCATAACCGCGAAACTTTTTTGTCATAACCGCAAAATAAAAAATAAAAGTGTCATAACCGCGAAAAATGTCTTATATTTTTTTTTGTCATAACCGCGAAAAAATATGGCAAAAAATTGAAAAAATTTCGTTTCGCGGTTATAACAAAATTTCGATTTTTATCATTTCGCGGTTATAACAAAAATTTTTGTTATAACCGCGAAATGACAAAAATCGAATTTTTGTGTTTCGCGGTTATAACAAAAATTTTTGTTATAACCGCGAAACACAAAAACTCGATCATTTTGAAAAATGAAATAAGACCTCGATAAAAAAATGTTGTGTGGTAAGCACACAGGAGGGGGGGGCAGCAGGGCGCCAGCCGCAAATCCCACTGACCAACCGCCCGCCCGCCGCCCTGATGCCCCCCCCTTCCGTGTGCATTCGCGGTTATGACAAAATGTTGTGTGGTAAGCACACAGGAGGGGGGGGCAGCAGGGCGCCAGCCGCAAATCCCACTGACCAACCGCCCGCCCGCCGCCCTGATGCCCCCCCCTTCCGTGTGCATTCGCGGTTATGACAAAAATAAAATTAGTTTCGCGGTTATAACAAAAATTTTTGTTATAACCGCGAAACTCATACAAATTCTAGTTTCGCGGTTATGACAAAAATTTTTCGCGGTTATGACATTCGCGGTTATGTCAGTTCACCGTAAGAATATACATTTTCTAAAAAGAAAATCGTAGGTATTTAAAATATTTGTTAAAATAACATAATTCCTTTAATACTATTAGAAAATTCTGGATTCCTAAAAAATAAAGAATTACTTAAATACGTTTATCGTAGTGAATAGAAGGTTAATAGGTACTTTTCCGTTAGCCGGGCGCTTTTTGCGGCGCAAAAAAATTTTACGGCGCACATGTTAATTATGTTTTGTCATTCGCAGAAATGTTACTGAAAATTTATGATTTAAAATGAATAGTTTTTTCGTGTATCGGGGGAGGCGGCAGCCGTCCCCCGATACACGAAAAAACTATTAATTTTAAATTACCATAAGTTTTCAAATTTGCGCCGTAAAATTTTTTTGAGTCGCAAAAAGCGCCCGGCTAACGGAAAATGACCGGTTAATATTTTCTGGTGGATTGAGCTTGTGACTAAGCTCGAACAATTATAGTATCTATTAGATGAATCGTCTCCATATATTTTAGAAAAATTAAAAGTAAACATATACTTGGTACGGTACTCAGTTTAAAATTCGATCTGTAGGTTAGTAGGTATTATTTCTCACCGACCAACCAATCTTTAAATTTACTCGCATTGCTACCTATTATAGTGTTGCGTGATCAGATTTGAAAGAAAAAAACAAAAAAAAAAACGGGAGTGAACCGAAATGGGAAACTAGTAGGTACCTAAGTATCTAACTCTGCCGACTTATCCAACAAAAAAAATTAGATTTCCTTATTTCGCAAAAACAATTTAAAAGCAGCTAGGTTGGTAGGTTTAATTTGAAAGCCAGAATAAAATTGTCAAAATGGGTGGAAAAAAATAAATTTTTTTTTCTCAACGATTGAGATAAAACTTTTATACTTTTTTATTTTATAAATTTTTTGGACACCATCGACTGTCGACAGCATGTGTCGCGTTAATAAAAAAATTATTCCTAGCTGACTAATAAATTTTATGTACCTACTGTCTATCGAAACACAAAATAAGTATGTAGATGGGTTTACGTTAATAATAAGGTAAGTGTGATCTAACTTGACAGATAGTCTTTTTAATTCAAAATCGTAGTTACCTAAATTTAGTTTATTTTGATTAAAATTCGCGATGTTTAATATTTTATTCGTAGTATTTTATTAAAATCATTGTAATTATTAATTTTGTTGCCGCATTTTATTAATTAAAAAAAAAAATTTCTCCTCCTTCCTTTTGTTTTATTGGTTTGCTTGCGGTTTTAGAAAATTACAAAAATAATTAATTTGCGCCACATTGAAATTTCTGCCTAAGTAGATAGGATTGTAGGCTTTATTGAACAAGTCACTAACAGCTTTAATTTAATTGTCACTTTACATTTTTTTGTTTTGCAAAAAAAACATTTATGAAAAAAAAATCTGATAACTAAAAATTTTGGAATTTATGATAAATCTCCCGTAAAAAATTCTAAAAATGCCCTTCATCGATCGATTAAAACCAACAACTAAAAAAAAACATTATTTCCTTTCATAAACAAAAAATAAATATAAAAAAATATTTTAAAAGAAAAAAAAGAATGAATTGATCACCACCACCAGTTCACCACACAAGACAGTGTGCAAGAAGAATGCATGGTTAAGAAAAAACGGTTACCAATAATTAGTTTTTTATGAAAGTACAAAATCTCTGTACCGACGAGCAAATTTATTTTATTACATATATTATTATTTTGCTTTTTTGGTTTTAAAGAATTTAAATAAAAAAGGTTTATTGTTCAAAATTTTATATAGAGGAATTTTAATTTTTTGGTTACATTTAGAGTGAAGCCTTACCGAATGATTGGTACATCGAGATTTCTAGAAATCATCCCACTTCTATAGTTTTCTATGGGATAAAAAATAGTTGGGCTTGATATAGCTTACGGTTTGAAAAAATTGCTTTTTTAGAAAATTATTTGCATTTATTTATTGCAATTATTTATTGTTAGACTATTGTCCTTATAAGTAGTAATAACGAAAACACTGATTTATTTTTTTAAATTCATCACCACTTACACACAATCAAAAGACAAACTCACACATTAAATAAAAAGAAAGAACTTGAAAAGAGTAATATGAATGAATTTGCTTTTTTTTATGGATTCAAAATTAAAACTGTTTAATGAAAAGTTGAAAGTTTTAACAATTTTTGTTTTGAAGCTTTTAGTTAGAAATAATACCAATAGTTTCATTTTTCCTACACCGACACCATCTGTCGTAAATTTGTGGAAACTGTAATGAGGTACTAGATTGAAAGCGGTATAAAAATGAATTAAATTTGAGTTAAGAAAAAAAACAAAATTATACGTTATTTTTTTTTGTTCAAATTAACTTAGTTTATAAAATTGTGAAAGAGGGATTTATAAAGGTTATTGCAAATTACCTGTACCAATAATTATCAATGGTATACCAATTATATGCTATTATATGATTTGAAAAAAAAAAAAAAAGTGAATTATATTTTCCGAATGTTTCAAAATTAAATCATATAGGTACACTTAATAATAATTATAAAGATAATTTAACATTGACAACAAGATGATAAGAACCAAAACAAAATTATTTTTGTCTACACAAATTTGATTTCATTTTTGGTTATCCTGTGTCAAATTAATTTTTTTTTCTTATTGGACTAGGTAATAAAATTTCAGTGTGATAGTATGAAACAAAAACTTAAGTAAAATTACATTCAATACAAAAAAAAGGAATCAAATGCTAATATGTTATATTTAACTTATAAAGAATTAGGTTTATTTTTTTTATTTTTATAACTTGAATAAGTATGTATGGATGTAAAAAAATAAAAATAAAACTTTTTAACGCTATTTATATCATTATATCACTTTATAAAATTTAAGCACATTATGCAAAGTGCCTAAGGATATGACCAGAAAAAAAAAAAAATAAAATTAACCAATTTACTGTTTTTTAAAAGTTAATTTTTACACATATTAGGTTTCTCGAAAAAAAAAGCTCTTTATTCTGACTTCTCACTGGAATAAATTTTCATATATCCACCTTGTATATTTATATATAATATATAATATGTATATGCTCAACATTGTGGTTAAGAAATTTGCTTTTTTGAATAATGTGAATTTAATTAAATAACTTTTAATTTGAAATAAAAATATATAATTTAATTGAAAATGACTGGCAAATAACTTTATTTGTATTAAGTCATATTAAAAAAAAAAGAAATACAGAATTTATTTGAATAAATATGGCAAAAAAATGATGATTTTACAAATTAAGATTTTACAGGAGAAACTTAAACTACAATAATTAATATAACTATAATAATTGCATAAAATTTTTCAAATCTAAAAATAGGATGGCGTTTCTTTATAATTGACAAGTATAATGTATACATCTACGTATTATTAGAAATAGCTAAACTAAATTTTTTCATAGAAAATTTCATAATTTTGGGTATACAGACTCGGTACCAAGACGATTAAGACCTCGATTATATCTAAGATTTTATTTTATTTTCATATGCAATACATTTCTTATTTAATGATATATTTGAAATAGAGCTGCACTATTAGTCATGATCGTTCCTTAAACTAAAATCTGTTAAACTGACTTTTTCTGCAGCAAATTTCATATTTTTGGGTATGTAGACGTGGTACCAAGACGACAAGATTTTATTTTATTATTATTTTTAATAACCCCAAGATTACAAGAAAATTGAATGTTGAAAACCAAAGCTACATTTCTAATTTTATTACACATTTGAAGTTGAACTGGTGCTACTGGACATGATTGTTAAGTAGACTAAAATCACAAGAACATGGTATTTTTTGCAAAAAAGAACAGATGATTTAGAAAAGAAATATTATAATATTTTTTTTCAGTTCACATACTGGAAGAATGCATTTTTTATGAACATGTTAAAAAATGTTTTCATATTTTTTTGTTTTAGTTTATATTTTTGCATATTTAATATTGTTTTTTTTTTTTTTTTTTGTGAAAAATGTGTATATAAATTTTCCACGTAATTACACCTTTTGTTAAAAATTTAGTTTTTTTTTCAGTTGATTCACAGCGAAATAAAAAATTTAACTGACCTAACTAAGCTTTCAACTATTAAAAAAAAAAATTAAATTATTAACATTTTTCTAGCTTTGATTTAAGCGCGCGAAACATGCACACATTTTTCTTGAAGAAGAAAATATTTTTATATTTTTATTTATTTATTTTAATATGTAGTTTTTATCGCAAACGAAAAGAATTTAGTTTTAAAGTTTGAAAAATTCTTTTAATTAGATTTAATCTCTATACTGGGAAGAAAAGATGAAAAAATGTTTAAAGAAAATATTATGAGACATTATTTATAAAATTTTATTTTTCCGCCAAAATGTATAATTTAAGATATTGAATTTATTATGGAAAATTATTTCATTCGAATTTTATTATAAAAAAAATGGTTATTGGTTACTTATATTGGTGGATAATAACGATCTCTCCCCATGATAAAATCTTTTTTTTTAAAATTAAATTAAAAAAAATCTAAAAATTTTTTTCTAAACAATTGTAAAAATCTGTTTAAAATAAACACTAAAAAGTTCAACAAAATATAAAAGTAATCAGTTTGAGTATTAATTCCAGGGAATCGTTTCATGAAGTCATGTTCACATTCCATTTGTTTTCTTTTTTATCCTTATTTATATATATTATGGCATTGATGTGGGATGTTTTTTGCAAATCTTTTTATAAACTTCAAATCATACTTCTTATTTACATAATCGAGTACTTTATCGTACGGCGAATTCATTTAATAATACAATAAACTGTTACCATTATTACGTATTTCTCAAATATTTATCTTATATACGGCATTGCGACGTGTTCTCTACTATCGTTATCTATATTCTATAACATAAATTTATGCTTTAAAATTTTTTTTATGCATACATATTTTTTTTTTTCTTAACAAAGATATTCTTAAGACTTTTTCTCGAATAAAAATTAATTACTTTATATATTTTTTTTTTGTTATTTTGTTATGGTTTGCTTTTCATTCACCCCTGGTCAATTCAAGTTAATAATTGCAATTTGATTGTAATTTACCTTTCTTTTTATGTTGTTTACATATTAAAGTTTCTATTTTCCTATACTACCATCAGAAAAAAAAGTAAAAGGAAAAAAAAAATATTAAAAATACAGAATAGAACACTTTTGAGTGGCAATTCATAAAGTTCCTTATATTTGAATGGTTAAAAACAATAGAGAACAAAATTAAATCGTACTTAGAATGAGAGTTAAAGGGAGAAATTTAAATTTATTGCTAAATGTCACGTGATGCATACTAATTAGCCCATGAAGTTCTCCTTATAAAAAGCCTTTATGATTCTATATAGCACAAAGGTAGGTATACACACATAAAGAAAGGTATATATTGCACGTTTATAGAATATCACAGAACAAAATAACATTACTCTAAATTAAAAATGAAAGCAATTTTGAATTATATTATATTATATTATATATTTACGTGCAATCTTAAAGTCTGGTGGATGATACTTAAATTGTATTTTTCTGTTTTCCTTTTTTTATATATAAATATAAACTTTTTTTTTTGATTTGATACAAAATGTGAAAATTTCTTATTTCTTTCAATGTATTAATTGCATCCCCTAAATCTGACTTAATTTGAAGGAAAAATAAAAAAAAACGAATTGTTGGTTTTTAATTAATAATCATTGAAAATTAGTAGATAATTTTTGAGGATTTCAATTAAATATTCTTATCGCAATGCTGGTAGCAAGAAATATTAATTATTATATATAGAAAATGTGTAGTGAATTTATTTCTTAAGCCATTGCGTTACAGTTCTTATTGTTAGTACGAATTTTCTGTAAAATCCGAAAATATTTTCGCATTAATGTCGGCCTAAGAATATAGTTCAGTTTTCCATCGCTGCAATCTAAATGTATCTTAGAAATTCGTTTGCAAATAAATATTATTTATTACAAGATATAGAGTAAGACTACCAGTTTTAGTGACTTGTGGAAGTTCAATTTATAATAATATTATGTTTAATTAATGAAAATAATTTCAGTGTTCTCTTAACAGAGCTTTTTTTTATTTATTTCATTACAGAGCGTACATAATATAGATTGGACAAAATAGTAAAATTCTATTCTTTTATATTTTATTTAAATAGCAGAAATTACAATAAAAATAGGTGTGGAAAATTCTTTTTATTTGCATTATATATGTACATATTTTCTGTTGGTTTATTTTTCTTGACTTTGTACTTAGTGTATAGAATTATATATATATATAAATATATATATATATCTATATATATATATATATATATATACTATTTTTTTTTTTCTTTTACTGTGGGAGGAAATTGGAATTTTATAGTAAAAGACTATATAATATGTTTGAAAGAAAGGAAAAAAAAAAACAAATTTCTATAAATAAAAAGTTAATTAAGTATAAAGTTATTATCTTTGGAAGGTTAATAAAAATCATTCGTTTTGTATGAACATAAAAAAAAAAATTTATTTGTTTTTATATTGCTTATGATTTTATATGCAACTATTTGTTTTCTCGTTATCGATCAATATTATATTATATATTTTTCTGAGTACTTATAAGGTACATATATTTTTTAAATATAAATTAAACATATAGATAATAATTATTTTAGTTGCTAATAGGTAAAAAACATTACATATAATAAAAAAAACATTTTGAAAAATTTCTGTGTTTATGGAAAACCTTTTTTTTTGATTGCCGTCAATTAAGTAGTTAACAATGTAGAATTTATTTACCTATAAATATTTAATAAGATTTTTAGTGAAATCAAGTGCAAAGTGATTATGTCGTTAACAAATGCGGTGACTAGGGCATTTGACATTTGATATAGTTTTTAACTAATAATTTGCAATCCTAAATTTTTAATTAAAATTATAAATTAAATTTTCTGATATGCGAAAAATTTAATCTAAGTTAATATTATGTTTTTTTTTTTATATAAATTTTAGTCTTATTTAAAATAATTATTAAAATTTTAATGATTATTTTATAGTTTTTTTTTTTTTTAAATATCAAATAATTTTTGTTCTAAAGAGAAACCTATATATATAATTTTCACCCATGTTCATTTATTTTAAAACCATTTGCATATTAAATTAAGAACTATATATATAAATATTTCTAGAAGCCGCATGAAGTTATTACGAAGGTACATACGTGTAGAATTACATAGATTAAGATGTTATGCGTAAAGTAATTGAGTTTGCTAACACAAAATCATGTACAAAACAATAACCTACATTAATTAACTTTTTTATAATATTTTTTTATTATTATTTTTTCTTTAAAACCTATTTTATTTTATATACGAAGTCACATTCTAAATCAGTTGACTTTTTTTTTCCTATTTTTTTTTTTTTATATATTTTTCATAAGGAAATTATTGTTATACCAATTTTTTACTTTGTGAATTTTCCATTTCATTTAAAATCCTTTTTAAGTTATGAAAAAAAAAAAATATTTATATACATATAACTACTTATGCGAGTTATGAAACCAATAAAGTGCATATTTGATTACATTTTTAAGAGCTTACTTGAAGAATGCTTTTGGCAAATTATTGTAGATTGTTTTACTGTACAAGTTTAATTTTCTAATGTTCAGGATTTTTAATTCCTTTTGTTATGTTGCTAAAGAAACAATTTAAGCTTGAGCATTTTTTATTGTGTAATCAATTTTGATGACAAAAATTGGTGGGATGTTCTTAATTTTAATCTCAACTTTGTGTTTTTTGAATTTCACAAATTAATTTGTTTTGAATTTTTATTTAAAGTAACAACATCCATCGATTAACATCCCAGCTTCTACGAAAAACCAAACGAGTTGGTTTGTTGCAGACTTCTTTTTTTTTTTTTAATTTAAAATTCTTATCAGAATACATTATAGCTAATGCTACATTAAAAATCACCATGCACCATAATTTAAATTTCTATGTGATCCTCAAAAAATTGTACACCTTTTCAAGGTAAAAAAAAATACATTTTTTTGCATATACAATTTTCCATACAAGATTATGTCAATTCATAAAGAAACTGAATTTTTTTTAGTAAAAATAAGGTGTAACATTATATATTTCATTCCTAAATCAATGAAATCCTGCTTGACAAGGAAAAGAAAATGAAGGAACTCTTTTTATAATAAAGTGCTGCATAAAATTTATACATAAACTTTTTTATATAAAATTAATATTGGAAATGTATTTTTTTTTTTAATGTTATATTGAAAATTTTTTTAATAGTATTTTCCGGCGACAATGTTTTTTCAATAATTTTCTTGTGTTGGGTAATTGAATTAAAATGAGTAAACCATTTTTTAATAACGAAAATTCAATAATAAATAATAAATTATTTAATTATAAATTTTTATGTTCAAGAAAAATACTAATACATTGAATTATACAAAACTTATATAAGAAATGATATCCGAAAGTAGGTTTCGATAGCAACCTTATGATTTTATTAGTGGCTGATGAGTACAAGAACTAGCCAGATTGAAAAAACGAAATCATACAACTGAAAGAGAAACAGAGATTTACTACAAGTGAAATTCTTTCTAGAATGAATAATTTTTTAAAAAATATATAGAAATTTTTCGACTTTCAGAAATTCTGTCATAGGAGTATACAGAGCATAGAGTTTAAAAAAAAACAAGATACAAGATTTTAGTGTTGCATAAATGTAATCTTATTGACATAATAGAATATTAAGTTTGGCAAAATATTTCATTTTTCAATTTTCTTAAATAAAAATTATTATTTATAAAAAATTGAATACATACAAATAAAATATAAATTTTAGTCGAATGAGCTAATGTCATGTCAGTTGGAATTTTGTTTTTTTTCACGCTACATATAAGATTTTTAAAAACATTTTGAGAAAATAATCGCTTCAGTTATTTTATTTTTTTTTTTTATTTTTCCTCCTTTAATGAAAAATATTTTTGTTGACCAAAAAATTTTCATAATATCATATTTCAAAAATATACACTACGTATTGTAAAAATGTTTCAAAAAAATAATATAAAAAGGAAACTTATTTCAGAAAGAAGGAAAACTTTATCCTTGATGCTTTGACAAAGATAAATGTTCCAAAGAGATGATCCTTTTAAGAATTATCATTTTCATTTTTAATGTAAAAAAAATAAAAATAAAATTTTAAATTTAATGATCTCTAAAAAATTGAATCAATTTTAATGTTTTTATTTTTTGTACACTCCTTTTTCTTTCTTGTCTGTTTATTTATATTTATATTATTTTTTTGTGTGAAAAATTTTGGGATTTATTGAGAAATCCGTTTTGATTAACAATTAATTCGTTTTTTTTTACAAGATTTCAAGCGTTTTTAATTTCAATTTAATTGAACAATAATATTGAATAATATTGCATCAAATATAAAAAATGGGCAATCTATTTTCATTTGATCTGAATTCTTTGAATGCATAAATTTGCACAATTATGACTAATAGATAGATACTACGTATTTGGCTTTAGAAGTTATAGTCTCTCAGCCAGCTAAAGAAATTAACATCATATGAAATTTATTAATTTAAAATTATTTGTATAACATCCTCAATTTATAATTATTCTGTGTTTCAATTTGTGCCTTTATAGAAAATTCCAATTCGCCTTGTATTCTTTTATAGGAAGAAAGATATAGAAACAATTTTAGAAATTCATTATAGAAGAACTTAATGTATAAGAAAAAAATTCTGTAAATTTAATTTTCATTTTAGAAGATTCTTCAAAAGATTCTTATTGGTAACATCGTGCTTGTCAAAAGTGTTTTGTTATTATTATTTTTTAGTTCAATAATCGACATTTAATAAATTATAGCATAACAAAAAAAAATATATATATATATATTTTATATATATTTTTTTTTTTTTAAGGACTTTATGTTTTTAAAGGTTTTAAAATTTTTCAGTTTTTTTTTTCATATAAAATATGTGAATAAAAAAAAACTAAACAAGTATTTATCAGATAATAATTTATCCAATCCATTTGTCAATATTTTCATAAATATATTTTCTATAAATTTTTTTTTTTTATATTATCTATATATAATACGTTTAATATAATATAATATTCATTTTATTTTATTTATTTGTATTTTTTTTTTTTGTAAAATATTGAGAACATTTTTCATTTTTATTTATACCTAACATTTTTTTTTTCATTCTGATCACCAACTGTGGTGAACATTTTTGCAGTTTTAATATGCAAGAATTCCCGCAGCAGTTTATTTTTTTTTTTTCTGTCTAAGGCAAAGGCGTGTGTGAATTTTCAGTTTAATGTCCTTCAATATTTTGTTTTCATTCTGTTTTTTTTTGATTATTATTATATTTTATATTTAAATTTCCTTTTTGAGTGAGGAAAAATTACAAAATATTTTATATATGTATAAAGTTTTATATATGTATAAAATTCGTTTTTTGTTTTTATGAAAAATTACCACTTTATTTGATGTTTGTTTGCTTTTTGAATTGAATAAAAAAAAACAGGACATTGACATTAATCAATGAATTTTTAATCTTTAAAGTGAAGTGAAAATTATATTAATTCTTTTTTTTAATACTCAGAATTGAATTAGAGTCGAACTAAAATTTATATACGATTAAATCTGTTATGAGATCTAATTTTTCACCTATATATATATATTTTTTTAAATTTTCAGTGAAAAACTCGAATAGAAAAATGTCCTTTCAAAAAAAAATATCGTATGAAAATTGAAAAATATTTACATCAACCATACAGAAATATGTAAGTATATATTTACCTTGTATCTACATACATATATGCTGTAAAATAAATCACTTTCAATATGAAGTATCACTTAAATTAATAGTGTACAAAGTGAAAAACAGGAAGCATTCTAATGAACATCATAAATCAATCTCATTATATTTTATCTATATTTCTTCAATATTATAACTATATACCTACCTACATCTTATATTTTCATGTACCTACTTACACAAAATTATGTGTAAATATGTATATATAATGTGTGTACAGTAAAATCTTCTCAAATAATTTTAAAATAATTATGTTATTACATAGAATGCAAACATGCATATTTTTGTTGTTTGAACTTGATTTTACTTTATATTAAAATACAACTGTAGCATAAAAAAGGACTTATTTTTTCTCCGAAATACTGGCTTTAAATAATCAATAAATCTTAATTCAGTTGAATAGGCAATGAAAAAGGTAGAAAATTGAATCCTACTTCCAGCCAATCAATATATTTCGCAGCCTTTTATTATTTATTCAATACTTCTTTTAGAATTAATTTACCCTTAATATTAGGTATTTAGGATTGAAAAAAATTATAAAAAACGTTTCATAAGAACTCACCTACTTACGGGACTCAATATTTATAAAATCTAAAATCTATTTGTCACATTCGGATTCATATTTATAATCTATATTTTTTAACATAAATTCATATATATCTAATAGTTAATAAACATAATACATATGTTTGTATATGGTAATTTAATTATCTAAAGCAAATCAATCTTTTTCATGCTATAATATTATTCAAATAAAACTGTCAAAATATCATAGTTAAAAATATTAATCATCGTTACTAAATAAATTTAAAATAATTTCATAAATGAAGTTTCATTTATGGTATGTGGTCAGAAAAAAGTGTTTGTAATAGTTCAAACGATATTCATATTTCCTCATTATATCTATATCTTAAGAATTTTAAGTGAAAATTTATTTCGTTGTAATAAATTTGAAAATTTATTACATAGTAATAATTTAAAAAACAAAAAAAAAACAGGTTAACTAACAAGATATTTAGAGGATTATTTTTCTTCTTGTGCAATTTATAATTATCTGGTTTGAAACAAAAATGTATGCAAAAAACCTATAATTTTCATTTAAAGTTAAATTTTAATATAATCTTTGTTGGAAAATTGTGCAAAAATTTTTTTTAAATCCAACATTTTTGCTGATTGACTCTTTTTGTTCAAAATAACAGACTCTAGGTATTTAAGGCTATGTGTGCCAAATTATTTTTTTTCATTCTGTAAGTTTTAAATTCTTCTTTGGACATAAAATGTAGTTTAAAAAAATGTTTACTTAAAAAGGTTTTTTCTATCCAATAGTTCATTTTAGAACTAATTTTGAAAAGTTTGGTATATAAATTGTGTAAAATATTCGAATACAATTAGTTTTTTATCCGTTTTAATGAAATAATTAATTAAACATTTTTTTTTATTCTTGCTTGTAAATCTATGACTTACTATACGTGTAACATGTCAGTTGGAGGTATGATACGGTTTAGATTTCTTCTAAAAATAATATCAAAAAACTATAACAAATAAATTTGAGATAAATTTATTTTACAGAAATACAAAACTCATATTAACAATCATATTAATTTATTTTATTTTTGACAATTTCATATTTTATAATGTATAATTTTTTATTTATATGAAAAAAATTTATAATGTAAAAAAAATTATGTAAAATAATATAAATTTTAAAAATTTATTGCATTTGTACTAATTTAATTGTTACACATATATACTGATTACTGATGTCGTGAAACTAATTCTTTCGCCAAGATCATATGTTGAAGTGAAAATTTAATTGTTTTTCATAATCTCTTCTCTACAGTTTCCCTTAACAAAAAAAAAACAAAAATAAAAATTTTTTTGTCTTTTCAAAAATTTTTAACATAAATTTAATTTTGATGTGATAAATTTTAAATATTTTCCTTGTTCTTTTTTTTTTCATCTCGTCCATTCTGTGAAAAGTAATTGCTGTTCAAGAAGGAAAAAAAAATTTGGATTTTTTTTAGTCCTACTTTGCATAATCACTTGACATATATGTGCAATTTTTACTCTAATATCATGCCGTGATGTAAACTTAAATAAATTTAAAAATGAATATGTACAGAAATCTGCTTAAAATTATTTAAATTCATGTACAAATTCGTAAAAATTTAGTTCATACCGGAAACATAACTCACATCATACATAGTTTTGGGAACAAAAAAAATTAAGTTTTGAAAATTATTTTATTTTTCTTTTGTTTTCACTACGTGGAGAATGTAATTTTGTCAAATTTATTACATTTTTTCCAACTACTTTTATTTCACTGTGAATACTATTTTAATTTTCTTATAATTCACCTTAAATAATCAAAAATAAAAATCATTAAAAGATGAGCATAAAAAGCCGAAGAGAAATTTTTTAGATAATAAAAAAATTTTTTTTTTTCTTTATCAAAACCTTTAAGTAAAATTGAAAATTTAGTATGGCACTGTCATTTCATATATGAATTTATTATCCTGTATGTCAAAGCTTAATACTTTTTGCATAATTCTCAAAACCAAGGAAAAAAGAATTGCTCTTTTTTTTCAAACATTATTTAAACATTTAAAGGTCTTTCAGCTAATGGTCATTATTCATTTTGAATGTTGGAAATAAAAAAAAATTAAATAAAAGGCTGTTGATCTTTAATAGTCCTGGATATCAGCACATACATATTATAGGTATATTTATTTGTACAACCATAAGGTAATAAAAATTAGGTGAAAATATTTTAATACAGTGCCGAAGTGATTGGCATAAAATTTGAAACTCATAAAATATATTGGTACGTTGATGCTTTCCTAAGTTGGAAAAACCGGTTTGTGGCTTTTCCATACGAAAGAAGTTGAAAGTCTTAATTTATAATTTAAAACCTACTGAATTTCAATGCATCGATATTTTACGTCTGGGGCAGAATCAGTATATTATAATGTTAAGATCAGTATATTAGTAATTTACATTATTTGGTTTTACTTAACGTAATTATTTTCCTTTTTTAGTCCTTGTTTTACAGTTTTTCGATTTTAGGCAAATATTTATATACTTTGTATAATAATTCTCTTCAAAAATTTAAATCATTCAACAGGTCTGTCGCTGATTTTAAAATTATTATCACAATATTTTCTATATATATTGAGTCTAAATTTCAATAGTCCTATAAAGTGAGTTTTATTATTATAAATTTTAAATGCCTCCTGATGTTCAATGCGTACAACAAATAATTTTTTTTTTTCGACTATATCCTGCTGTGATACTTAAAGCTTGGTAATTCCAAAACCATATAAATAAATATTTATATTATATATAAATAAGTAAATAATAACAACAACCCAAAAAAAAAAATTTAAAAATGAATTATTTTGTTAACGCAAATAATTTAATGTACCTAGTATGTTGTATTATATATGCATTAAATTAATCGAATAATTGGTTTGTTGAAAATAATAATAATAATAATAATAATAATAATAATAATAATAATAATAATAATAATAATAATAATAATAATAAAATATTAAAATTCTTGAAATGTGTGTCAATATTTATTAATAATTTATTTAATATTTTTAATGAATGTATTAAATAAATATTATTGTGTATATTGTTCTTATCGAATTATAATATAATTATTAATTCAATAGTGAATAAAATTTTCCCAATAAAGTTAAAAATTTCTTATCAAAAAATTTCGAAACATTGTTCCCTTCTTTTACGAACTTTAAAAGATGAATATTTTACTTAAATAGGTTTATACATATAAAATATAAAAATATTTTAATCCACAAAATATTAGTTGTAGCTAAACCAATCAATTATTGGTTTCATTAAAATTCTCTTTAAAAATTTTTTTTGGGGTAAAAAAATGTTTATTAAAAATATTTTTCAATTTTAAACTTGATAACATTAATTTCTTACGATTAGAAATACTCTGTTTAATATGTATTTCTTTAAAATGTATTAATTCATTCGAGAATAAAAGTCTTTGTGGTTTAAAACCCTTCATTTATGTGTAATGCACAGTATACATTTATGCAAAATTAATTTATAAATTAGGAATCGAATTTGCCATAAGCATAAAGAGATTATATTAAATAAAATTCTTTTAAAATATTTTTATTTCATTTTAAGACTTTAATATAATATTGTATATAATATATATATATAATAGTTAATCTTTAAAATAGTTTTATTTAAATTATCTCATAAAATTTCTTCAAATAAAAGCAATATAGTGTAATATTGCTTTTCTGGATTATTTTTGTTTTAAAATCAAAAATATCTTGTTTATGTTGTTATTAGAAATTTTTTTGGTATATTATTTTGTTTTTTTTTTTTTCAATTTATTCTTAGTAAAATTTTAATTTATTTTTGATATTTTAAAATGGTATTAGAAAATTCAATAAGATTAGAAGTATACACGGAAAGAAATATTCGGTCATAATATGCGAAATAATCATATATTTTATTCAAAAAATTACGTTATTAGCTGATAGTAAATTCATATAACAATAGCGATTTGTTTATTTTTAATAAAAAATTGTAAGGAATTTAGACTTTGAGAATAAAATATAATATTGCCGGAAATTTAAAACTTATTTAGTATTATTTTATAATGTTTTCGTATTTAGATTTGAAACCCGGCTTTTAACATTATTCCAATCCTATATAAATCTTGTATATGGTGTAACAGAATAGTAAATTTACAATTTCAGTAACAAACAATTGTGACTTTTAAGAAAAATGTTTTCTTTTATTTTGAAACAACTATTTCGAAACAATTTTTTCTGTCCGTGTAAGATAAAGTTCATTTCAGGAACTTCATTTGATTGTTATGCATATTAATACAATATAATGAAAATTTCCCATATAATAGAAGAAATTCTTAAACAAAATATTACAAGAAGTAGTTATTAAGTATGTATGTGATATTATTGATTTATTTAAATAAACAAGTGTATAAGTTTGCATTAAATAATGTAGATAGAATTGTTGGAGATGTGTACAATTATTAAAGCATGCATATCCATATAAAATTTTGTATTGACCTATTAAACTATATGCAGAGAGAATTTCAAAGATTAAGTGATTATTAGAAAATTGAACCATGTTTTTTTTATAAAATTGAACCACCCTTATTGTAAAATTGATCCATATTTAAATATAATATTATTTTAAATATATAATATCACAAAAAAAATTAACCAAATTCAAGTTTTTTTAGTTACTATTCGGTTCTGACTGTTACAACTAATTTGTTTTAGATAAAATCATGTAATATCTTTTTTAGAGCAATTTATCATGTGGAATAAATTCCACTAGATTCGTCTTCATAATAATAATAATAATGATATGGTGTGTATATATATCTAATTTTAAGAAGATATTATACAAAAATATATTATATAGTATTTAAATATTGTATGTAATATAATGAAAAATATATACTATATTAAATAATTCATGCATCTGATTCATAAATCTATCGTTATGTTGTATAATAATCTCTCTTAAAATTAATAAACATAATTTAAGTATGTTAAAATTTTTATTTTTTTTTTGATTATTTTTCTTGATTTTATAATTTAACATAAAAAAAAAAACTAAGTCATAAATACAATTTAATGAGCATTAAAATATAATAAATTTTTATTACAATAAAAGATTATTTTGTTTAAAAATAGTTTGTCATCAAAATTAAAAGAAAAAAGAAAAAAAATTGTTTTTTTATAAGCATATTTTATGTAGGTATCTTTTAAATGGGATTATCAGATTAGGTGTTTTAAAAGTAAAAATAAATGAAATTTTTTTTAAAGAACCAAGTGTCTAACTTCTTCTTATAAGTGAGAAAAAAATGAATATACCTAAATTCTGTTGATTAATTTATTTAGTTTAAATTTTCTAGACAATATTCAAAATTTCAAAATTACTATATTTTTTTATTATATCAAGTATAATATTATATAAAAAAAAGATTTTTTTTTCCCCAGATATGTATGATTAAGATCTTAAATGATGCAAAATAGGCCTCATAAATTTTAGAGCTAATAAAAATCATAGAAAGCAGATGTTTTTGTTTCTCATTATTTTTAGTTGAGAAAATTGTTTTTGCGCAATTTAAAAAAAATAAAATGCCTACCAATTTATTACTTTTTATTTTAAAATTTTTAATCCTCCTTGGGTAATTATTTAGGAGTAATAAAATTAAGAAAAAAAAGAAAGCATTTTTTTATAAAAAATATGAAAATCATCTTAACAGACGTTAAGTTCTTTTTAATGTAATTTTTAATTAATTTTTTTCATAATTAATTTTCCATCGAAGTCTCAATAAGTATTATATACAATCACGGTGATAGAAGATCATATTGAAATATAGGATCGGTTAAGGACATTATTTCAATTTTTAAAAAATAACATTTCTTTTAATATCCTAAATTAAGCTTAATGACCCAATTTCGTTATTGTTAGATATAGAAAAGTAGATTTTTATAACTATATTAACTTTGCGCATATCGCATAAAAAGCTCAGATGTCGAATTCAATTGAATACATATTTTTTATTTATACATTAAATCTGGATTTATAAATTTTGAGCAAATAACAAAAATAAACTAAATAAAAATATTTTATTACTTACAATATTTACAACATTTATGTTTATATTTTTTTTTTGAAAATAGTTTTAATTCAAAAAATAAGAAAAAAATTAAAAAAAAATTTTACAGCATGGATTTCAGATGAATAAAAAATAAAATTTTGATATGTATTGTACAATGTACATGACAATTTATGTTTTCGGGTTGAAAATTATACGGTATTTCTTTTTCCGGATTTATGGTTATTTTGTATTATCGCGGATAGTATATGCTAATATACATATATAAAATCGATGTAGTCATTTATTTTAGCTCAAATATTTTTCAATTCCCTACTTATAACAGATATCGTACATATATTGGAATAGCGTAATTTTACTAACAGGTGGAATTAAAATAATACGTTTGTGTATAGTGTATAATATAAAATACGTAGGCAATGTTCTTCTGTGCATTCAGCACGGATTCTTTGCACTATTAAGTAATATTCTCAGGTTCAATGAGGAGAGAACAAAGTGTTTCTACAGTGGATTAAACTTAAAGAAAACTGGAAAATAATAAACCCTTCGCTATTTTTTCAATTACTGAGATAATAATCAAGAAATTTAGGGGTTATACACTATAATACATAATTTGAAATTGTTTCTAATGGTCACCGTCAAGCGCTATATTTTAGCTAATAATTCTGTGTTCATTTAATTCATATATTATGTTCTTCCATTAGAATTATGATATGTAACTAACTATATTATTTGAATTATACAGTGAGCCGTCAATAAGTTTTTTTCGTTATTAATTTTTATAATAAATGGACAACAGAAAATACGCATCACTTAATACTTATTCTTTTTATTTAAAAAAAAAAGAAAAAAGTAAGTTATAAATAAACATATAATTTTAAGTAATCTGACATAACAGCAATAAATTTTGGGATTAAAAAATTCAGTCAAAGTGGAAACAAAAATCATTTTCATTAGTTTTTTACTTCTTTCTTTTATTTTTTTTGACATAACAATAACTATGCATTTGTATAATGTACAAAAAAAAAATTGATAGCTTTGATAATATGATTAATTTTATTTTTTTATACACGTAAACTGAATTTATAACAAAATTACTTTTCGTTTGTTTATCAAATTACATGTATTACATTATATATAGTAATTTTTTGTCCTTAATATTGCATTTTTTTATTCAGTTTTTGTTATATCTAGGAAATTCTAGCTACTTCAGATTGCACTTTTACCCTTTGGGCGCCTTAAATTTCACTGAAAGTTTTTTCCTACATTTATATTTATGATGAATTGATTTCATGATCATGACATATTTAAAATTGTTATGCAGTTGGTTGGTTGGAAACTTAATTTGTTTGTAAAGTTTGATCATAGCACTGATGTTGTATTTGATATTTTTGTTCAGGTTTAAAAGAAGATATGTGTACTTCGAGTTATCTTAATATATACCGGAAATATCTCTTTTAAAATATATATAAAGGCGTTAATTTGAATATTTTTTTTTATTTCAGAATAAAATTATAAAATATTTGTTTTTTTTAAATCTCTGTTTGTTATTATATACCTACTTCTTGGTTTTTTTTTTCATTTTTATTTTGCGAAATAAACTTTAAAACTAAGAGGTATTCGAATTATTTGAAAAAAAATTTTTTTTTTTCAATTTACAATTTTATTTTTATTTTAATACCGTTTTACATATCTATATAAAAAAATATTTTAATGCTTTTTTTTTAGTAGCAATGAAAATTTATTCAATTCAGTAAAAAGATATTTTCAGTTAAAAATTGGAATTATTTACATTTCGAAGAGGCGAATCCCCTACTGATTGATCGATTACTTATGTAGCAAAAAAAAAATTATATATAAGTCTGTATAATATGTGAAAAAGGAATAAAAAAGGAATAAATCAATCAATTTTTTAAGGTATTCACCTGTAAAATATGGGGTTTTTTTTTTATTTTTATTTTTCAAATTTTCTTCTATGTTTTCAATACAATTTAAGCTCTTTATTTTTTTTTTTATTATATTTTAAATATTTATTTTATTTCTTTTTATTTTTTTATTGTCTAGGAATAAAATTCTAACATAATAAAAGTAGCTTAAAGCTTATCCTTTTCTTAATAATTTTTAAGGGTTACAAAAAAAAATGTTTGTTTGGGGATGACAGTAATCATTTAAATGTTAACTTTTTTTTTTAATACAACGATGTTTATTTTATATATATTTATTCTTATGTTATGTTATGACGTTGTGAAAATTATTTTAAATGATTGAAAACTGGAAAAAATTATATATTTCCGACATTATGTAATAAAATATACATATATTTATAGTTAAAAAAATATATTTAAATGAATATTCAAGTTATTATTATAATGTTTATTTGAATTTTATGAATTTAGAAAATTTATTACATGAATCATATGAAAATTCAGTAAATTAATTGCTGCTTTGTGATAGAACTAAGCTTCTCTTTATAATTAAGAAATTCTCCTTATCTTGTTTGATATGAAATATATTTTAGGTAGTTGTGATCATTTTCTCCAAAAATCTAAAATAAACTAAAAACTAAGTTTAATTATTCTTCATAGTTAACATTGTAAAAATGTTATTCAATAATACATAGACAATTTTTCATATCTCTCAAAAGTAACTTTTAACATTGATTTTGTAAAAGTCTGATGTAACAATTTTTTTTTCAATTCACCATTCCTACTCCTGCCTCACATTTCTAATATAGAAATACCATGTTTTTTTTTTGCACTTGTTTTCAGTGCGGTTATTCCATGTCTTTCTTTATTACTCTTGTAATTCATGGTCATTTTTAATATTAAAAAGTTTTTCGAAGCAAATGAAGTGGTTTCATTTTATGTGGTTACTCGTGGTAACAATGTTCAGTGGTTATTTATTCTCAATGCGATATGATACATGATTTAATTAAAGTTTTTTTCTTTATGTAATTTTTTCATATTTTTCTGTTTTTTTTTTATTATTTTACTTCTGGCTTTAGATTGCATAATTTAATTTTCAAGAAACTGACACTTTGTGGTTTTTATATTTTAATTTCTTTTCCTATATATATAACTTTACCCTGATGTTATTCGGTTATTCCTATTTCATTTATTTATTCTTTATTTCTATTTTTTTTTCTATTTTTTTTTTTGTTTTCCCTAACTACATAAATGTAAATCGATAATTTGATATCCTTTATCCTTTTTTTTTGTTATTGGAACAAAAAATCATAGAAATTGCATAGAACGGTGGTATTATGTGTAGAAATTATTGTTGGCCAAAAGAAAAAGAAAAAAAAAAAAACTTTAGAAGTGTTGTAGAAAAAAAAAATGTATTTAATGAGATTTTTTTATGTTGATATTTGAATATAATATTAGGTATATATAGTATGTTGTGTATTTGTATGTTATGTTGTGTATTTGTATAGTATGTTGTGTATTTGTAATCAATTTTGTAATAAATTGAGCTAATTTGCTTTAAAAAAAAATTAATAATAATGTTAATTATTTGATTATTAATAATTATTTGATGACATTTAAAAGTCTATCTTGATTTTTAAAAAAGTTTTATAATTTTTATATTAAATAATACCATTAAGGATACCATCAAACTTTAAAAGAATAACTAGTCATTCTATTTTTATCGCTTTGAATTTATTAATCAAAAAAAAAGGAAGAAAAATGAAACAAAGTTTGATTTATTTTCATTTAATTACAGTATAACTTGCGCTTCCTTTTCAAAGAACTCACATGAAACTATATGGAGAATTGTATATTTCAATCTTTCATTACTTCATATAAACTGTAAATTAAATTTAACTTGAAAGTGGGAATTTTTGGATAGTAAAAGTTAATCATAAAATTATCAATTAAATCCTTTGATCATCATTATTGAAAAAATTTAAAACTTTTATGAAGTAAACTTGAAATTTTATAAAATGATATTGTTTATATGTAGTTTGTTCTGAAATTATAAGCATTTAAAGTAAAAATTAAAATTAAAAGAAAAAAAAAACGTAAAATAAATGAAAAATAAATTCTTTTTATATAAAATCGCAAAAAATAAGTAGCAAAACCATCAGTGCAATTTGTGTAATTAAAAACGTGATGTTTCAAAAAATCTTTATGTTTTTTTGTTTTTTTTTTTCAACATTGTTGAATAATTTAATTTTTAGTTATTTAGTATTCCATACAAAATAAAAATATTTTTATTTTATTTATTTTTTTTTTAATAAAAACTATTGCGCGGGTTATCTATTTAGTGGAAATCTAAATTTCCCGGCCTTTTGAATTATACGTATTTACATATGAGTATAATTTACAAATTTTCAATTATGTTTATGTTGTATACCATAATGTCTTAAAAAATAGTTTGACCACCATTATTTAGATTCTAGATGGCTAGTCAAAAACAAATTTTCATATAATATACTTTGAATTTTTGGATTGAAAAATGTATTGGAATTATAGTATAATATTGAAACAAAACTAACAACCAATTTGTATTGATTTAATATTTTTATTTAACTTTCACAAAAACGCACTTTAACACATATACCCAATTGCTTCTTTGCATTAAAAGCATAAATTCTAAGAAGCACAATTTTTAGTATTCCAAGATCAAATCAGGGTTTAGGAAAAGTTTATTATCAACGATCTTTGTATGCTATTGGACTATACCTAAAATTTCATTACATGTTAATTTATATTTTTATAAATTAATAAATACTAAATAATAAATAAAAAAAAATTAAATTAATATTCAACAAATATTCACTTCAAGTCACAAAATATAACCAACCCAACCAGAATTATGAAAATAAAAATGACATTTAATTTGAAATTTAATATCATTTATATAACAAAAGGCATTAGGATATTTCCAATCTTATAAGCAACACAAAAAACAAGAAAAAAAAAAAGGAGCAGGAAACAACTTACAATTTTGTCATAAAAATATTTAATTTCATTCAGGATCATTTGTTTTGTGGTACATTTACTGAAGGATTATAAATTTATTCGCATCATTAAAAATTGATTTTGTTTTATAAAGTTCGTTAATTTTTATGCGATTGTTTTTAATCTCATTAAAAAAAAAAACAAATTGAATGTCCTTTTTCAATTCTATGACAACATCCTTTATCTCAAACATTCAAATTTCGAAAAAAAATTAATGATAAACTTGAGTTTAAAATTATATTATAAAAGTGTAGTTTTTTATTTATATTAATTAATTTATTTTTGTCAATTAAATGTTTCTTTTACAATTTAATTTATTTATAAATTGAAAGTTTGCTTAAATATTCATATTATATTTAATATTATAGCTAGAAAGCCCTGATGACGTTTAAAAATCGGTTACGAAATATACCTACAATAGATTTTATTAAGCATGTAAATAAATATTTTATTCAAAAATTTCAGACCCAATTGAAATCTTTCGTATATACATTTATTATTAATTAATGTTTCAATAGTTCTTATAGTTAAGTATTTAATAAATTATTATTTATTTCGTTGAAATAAAATAAAAAAAAAAAAACACAAATCTAGTAAATTTAATAATTTATTAATCAGTATTAGATATTTATTTAATCAGAATTCTCACCACTAAAATAACACTATGAAATTTGTAACCCATAATAGTCGACATCATACATCTATCTACATAAACATAGTTCATGTATTACATTTTTTTTGTGGTTTTTATTTTATTTTATGATTCGTGTGTATGATTTATTGTATTGAATATAATTTTTTGTTTTTATAAAATGAAAATTTATTAAAATTAAGCTACCAATATAATATGTATATGAATGTTTACATTATTATATGCGTTTACTAATTTATACAATATATACTTACTTACCATTCTAGAGAAAATAATTTTGCTATCATCGTGATTCTCATTAATATTTAATTTTAATGCATTTATTTTAATTTATACGATTTACATCAAAATTTTAATATAATAAATTTAATATCAATTTACTTTCCCCATGGAGGTGTAATCTCAAAAATTAATTATTTTAATTATTTATCACTATATACACAGATGTAAGTATGTACACATATTTTACGATATAATATATATATAATATTATATGATGCACTTATAATGTATATATGATTTATTAAAGCCTATGTTTTATTTTATTTAAAAATTTAACATTAACTTAAATATTTTAAAATTATTTAAAGTGGTCATTAAGTAAAAAAAAGCTTACGGCTTAGTATGCAAAATTCGGAGAAGTGTATATTGTTAGTGTACGAATTTGGAGTAGGATTATATTAAATTATTAATATATATATACTTATGTAAATTATTTTTTGCCCCAAAATTTGTGAAAAATTCTGTCTTTCAGCTCTTTTATTTTAAGTTTGGAAACATTATGAAGCAATAATAATTTTTTATTCCTTTTAATATTTTTCCTATTTATTAACTACAATTTAATTAAAAATTAGAAAAAAAAAGTTTTCGCACTTACCTTGTTCATCTGGATCTGTTTTTAACATTTTTCCCGATTCCGGAGTCCTCTTCCATCCTTTTTTATTCCAAAAACTACGTGCTTTCGATTCATGTGGTATACATTGTTGCTGTTGGACTTGTTTTTGATAGTCTTGCATTTTTTTAATTTTTTGACTAAAAATTTTATAAGAATTTCTTACTGTTGCATCTGTTTGAAATTCATTTTTATCACAGATATCAATGTTTAATTTGCGTAGAATATCGCTCTTATTATTATCACAAAATGGAATTCCTATTTCATTGCTATCAGCTGTTCTTGTTTGATTCGCAGACTTTTTCCTCATTGATATTAAATTAGAAAGAGCAGCATTTGTTTTATGATATCTCAAGCTGCCTATATAACTAGCTCCGCTGCTGCCACTAAAACCACTATCTAAATCACCACAAAATGCTGGATTCGTCATTTGTGTTCCGCTAGAAACAGCAGAAGTAACAACATCATCGATAGGTACCACATGATCTGAGATTTCCAAGAGATTCCCTTCTGAATTCCTTGATTTGACAGACTGATTACTGCTTAAGCCCGTTAATGATTGAGACGAAGTTAGAGATGTCAATGATTTCGATTCTGCGGGGCTAGATTCTGTTAATGCTGCTGGCATTAACATCGCTTCAACAGATAAATTTAATTCTCCTAATATTTTTCTATGGTGACTTTGAACTCGCCTAAATTCTTCCTCAACAACTGAATGATTGGAACTAGAAGATCGACTACTTTTGGAACCACTACCAGAACCGCTGCTACTGCTGCTAATAGTTAGATTATTGTTTGAATTGGAGTCGTTTGTGATTTCTTCATAAAAATTTTCTTGATGCAAATGACCGGTTATCTTAGCTTGGTAAGATTGCCTAAGTGCCGGAGAAACTAGAATTTTATTTTTTCTACCTTTTGATAAAAGAGCTCGTATAGAATTGGGTGGTGGAGGACGGGATGTACTCGCTATTGGCTCCTCCGGAGGAGGAATATTTGAATGACTCATGGCTGCACCTGGTTCATAATAAGCATATGAATAGTCTTGTTGAATAAAATTTGTATTATTTATTGGAAGACCAGAAGGATTTATCATTATCTGATGTGGTTGCTCAGAATGTTGCTGAAATTGATCCAATTCTCGGGGGGAGATTATTTGTTTGGACCAACCATTATTTTCGGTTGGTAACCGATTATCACATTGACAATTTCGAGGACAGTTTTTACCTTTTTCGAAATTCTCATTCAAATTTATTGATTTCGGATCATTGCATATCTCAATTGCATTTATATCTTCGATAAAATGTTGTTTTTTAGTGCCACAAAAATTTTTAGAAGTCAAACAAGAAAGTTTATTATCAGTTTTCCTTTGAGACAAACATATTCTTGGCATATTACTTGGTGCTGCTATCAACGAAATTCCACTTGTTTCAATATTTACTGAATTCGTTTGTGGTGGAGTATTTGGTTTCATTATTACTTGCGGAGGAGGATAACTAGGTGGTGGTGGAAAATGAGGATATGCTCCAAGAATATGCTGTGGACTTGACATAGATGATGTTATCACATTATGATCATTGTTACGACTATCATTGGATGAGAAATTAAACATTTGAGTATTCGTGTAATCTTTTTGTTGATTTTGTCCTTGATGGACTATGCTTCGAGTTGGCTAATGAAAGGAAAAGTAAAAAAGTTTTTTTGTAATAATTTTATGCATGTTATAAACTCTCGAAATATAACCGCAAAAAGGAAAGGGTTTTACTATTTTAAGCTCTGCGGTGTCATAAAATTTGGTTAAGAACAAAAATTAGAAAATAATAGAAAAAAATTTACTAAGATAAAAAAAATTTAAATGATCAAATAAAAATTGAAATTCTTGTACATTTTATCCAAAATTACCAAAAAAACATTAATATGGATTATTTACCTGCTTTTTTATAACATGTTCTTCTGTTTTCGTTTGTTGTTGTTGCTGTTGCTGTTGTTGTTGTTGTTGTTGTTGTTGTTGGTGCTGTTGCTGTTGATGTTGATGACTTTTTTGATTGGTATTCTGTGATTGTTTTTTCTCTGATGACTTTTTGTTTTGTCGTCTTCCTCCTA
>OZ023275.1:365783-411350 GCA_964007475.1 Hybos culiciformis
GATGAAGAATGATACTATTAAATACCATATTAATCTCATATGTTTTTTTTTTATTCTAGAACAACATGTTCATGTCTTTTATGTGATTAGCTTTTCATTTCTTCATGTCTTTCTTTAATACCAAAAAGATTTTCTAATCATTATTTCACCTTAGAGAGAGAGAATAAAAAATCTATGGATTTTATATGTATAAAATAATATGTTATACATATATGTGTATATTTATTTACGTTTATTGTTTTTTTTTTCAGTGATTAAAATATAACCGCGTAAAAGAAAAGCTTTTTTTATCATAAAACATTAGAAAATTTAAGATTTATATATTAAGAAAAAAATTAAAAGAAAAATTAAAAAGAAAATCAATGCTATATATATATATTATTTTCTGGCAGATAGAATTTTTTTTGAATAATTGGATTTTCTTTCTCAGGAAAGGAACATAATTCTAAAAATAACTTCAGATTTGTTCTCGGAACAAGTTACTATCAATAACAAATTAATATCTTTTAGTTAGTGTCCTTCAAATTTTCCTTATTTTCATTATTTTATCTTACGAAAAAAAAAGGAACAAAAAAATTCTGAAGGGAGAATAAAAAGGACTTTCGCTCCAAGCTATCGTTATATGTTTTTTTTTTGCCTGCATTTCGAATTAAAAAAAAGTGATATGCGTAGAATTTTGTTTTTATTTTCTTTTTGTTTGAAAAGAATTTTTTTTATAACTTTTATGGAATTTTGTTACGCATAAGTGATTAATTTTCTTTTTTTTTTTGTAATTTAAATTTGTTCAAAATTCCATTTATCGTTAATATATATAAAGATTTTTTTATTAAACGAATTTTGTTCTTATATTCAAAATAAAGTTTAAAACTTTGGGTATAGGTATTTTACGTTTAAATTGATAAGAATAATAGTATATAAATGATAGTTATACAATGTAGTTATACCTTGTAGTCCATTTCATAAGTACTTATACATACAACTTCTTTCTATTATTGATCTTCATTCTAGAATGCTTTATTTGATTTTCATATTTTCAAAAACTAACTACTATACTTTTTCATATACATTATTTATTATGCTCATCAGACGACATGATTATGTAATAGAATTGTATTAAATCCTTGTTTATTTACTCAACTACATATAAATTTAAATACATATATTGTTAGCCTAGGCCTAAATATCAAAAGTATATACAAATATATATTAAATTCTAAAGGAGCGTCCACACATGCGTGAACGAACATGAAATTTCGTTATTCGCTTAGACATGACGCATGTGTGGACACAATATTCGTTTAAAAAAGTGATTATTCGTCATCCCTAAACGAACATGAATATTTCCGCTACATGAGCGGAAATATCCGCCATGTATATGAACGTTTATATAAAATTGGGGTTTTTCACGGGTTTAATAACATAGTTATTTATAATTTTAAGCTTAAATTTTGAAAAAAAAAAAATGTTTGCGCATTTCTTTTTTTTTTCAATACGATTTTAAAATTACTTTTCTGTAAATTTAATTTTAAAATTGTATTAATAATATGCATTATTCAAATTCAAAATAATACTTCAAAATTATAAAAATTAAAAAATTGTATGACAGAAAAAAATATCCAGCCACAGCAACTTTAAGATCTTTTTTATTTACCATAATTAATTTAATATATAAGTTTATATAAATATTTTACATATTTAATAATTGGGCAACTAATATTTTTTTACATCAAATTTCATTCACGAATATTCTAAATCAAAATTATGTGTGGACAGCATTTTCATACATGAATATTCACACACGAAATTTCATCAATGAACAAAAAGTTCACTCACGCATATGTGGACGCTCCTATAGAAATAAAAAAAAAAACCCAGAACTTGATATTTCTTAAAATTTCCATCTGATCTTTACAAAATGATAAAACACGCAACAGAATATAATTTATAAAGAATAATGAGAAAATCATTTTGATTGATGTGTCACACTTGAAAATGAAAAAAAAATGTTTTTTTTTTCTTATATATCTTGGAAAATTTAGACTTGAAAGCTCCATTGTCGGTCAAATAAAAATGTTAAAGTGCTTAAAGCATAAAAAATATATCTTAATAGAGTGAAAAGCATAAAAAAAAATAGCTAATTATTATATTTTGTTGAAAATTATTTCCGTTACAGGAATGATTATATTTATATTTATGTCGTCATCTATGTGAAAAAGATATTGCTTTGAAGATGGTATGTTTTTGGTACGCATTCTTTTACGGAAATGAATGAATGGTGCCTGGCAACCTTCAAAAATAAAAAATTTTGTTCTTAAAAGTGGAAATTGTTTAAAATTTTTCACCGAAAACGAACCATGGCTATATATTTTTGACGGATTCGTCATAGCTCATATCAAAGTGTTACTCAAAACATATTACAGGCATTCAATTTCTTTGATTATACTATGTTTCGTCAAAAATTACAAGCATTCTTCAATGGTCTCTTAACATTATCCTTTCAAGTTCATGTCTGGAGAATATTATATTGTTAATTAAACGCATTTCTAAAAAAAAAATCATTGAACCTTAAGTATTTTCTCCACATCTTTTTTGTTCTTAATGAAGTATAACAACAAAATAAAATAAAGTGTATGTATACTGAAATTAGAAGTGATTGATTCCAAATGTAATAAAAATTTTCAAATAATATGTAATGCTGGTTATATGAATTTATTTTTTTTTTCTTCTTCTTCTACAGTTTTAAAGAAATTATTTCTGGTTGATTAAAAAAAAAAAAATAAGGAAAAAGAACCTCATTTTATATTTTATTTTATTTATTCTTTTTTTCTTTTTTTGTTTCCATTATATTTTCAAAAGAAAATAAAACATATTTCAAATTTGAAAGACATCATAAGGGCTCTGATGTTGAAATTTTAGAGTTTTTGAGTAGAAGAAAAATTTTTTTTTTATATTTAACTCAGGGGAGAATATTTTTTCTTTGAAATTGAATTCTGACCCAGATTTTAGTTTATTTTTATGTGAAATAAAAAAATTCATCACGTTGTACTTAAACAATTTTTTTTGTTTTTTTAATTATGGGCAAAATTTTCAATTTTGACTTATAGGGAAGAAAGATTTTTCATTTTTTTTATTTATTTTTTTTTTGCAATTGATAGTTTCGAATTTGCAGGAATTCTTTTTTGATCCATTTGACAGAAAAGAAAAGAAAAAAAGAAAACTTGCATATAACCTATGGGTTTAAAATGTTGTGTTACTATGCATTAATGTTGCGCATGTAGATCATAATTAATCATTAATTAAGGGATAGTATTTGCTTAAGAATCTTTTGTCTTTGCACGAAATTAACAGCTAGTTAATAAGAGCTTGGGGAAGAGGTTTAAAGATATACTGAAATACAAAACTAAATTATATCAAAAGGTGCAATACAAAAATTATAGTTCTTAATGTTTTTTTCTAATGAAAAATAAATTATAAAAACTATTTTTATGAAATTTTTATGGCGAATATTGCTAGAATCAAACAAAACGATATGAAAGGAAGAATTAATTCTAATTATTGTTTGTTAAAAAAATATTGATTAATTGATAAATTCATCAAGAACTAATTTAAATCAACTTAGTACATAAATTCTTCTTCTTATAGGCTTGACTTATACTGCAATTAATTAACATTTTGAATTTATAGATATTTTTATATATCTTCAATGACTTTTCTAAATTGAAAAAAAAGGTTAATAACTTTTCTTAAGTATACATATAGGTATATTTTCTTTTTAATTTCACAAAATTGTTTCAAGGAAGCAAGAAAACTATCCTCTACGATGCTGTTTGTTTTTCCTTTTTCTATTGTCTATAAATGATATAAATTTTATTGGGGGTTCTTTGATTTTCTTAGAAAAAAAAAATTTAAACAAAAAAAAAAAATAGGTTAATTGTCAAATGAAATTTTCTCATTTAGAGGAAAATTATTAAGGTTTTTTTCTATGTTTGTACATCTTCAGAAAAAAATGATACTAAAAAACGACTATACACAAGTTTTATTTATTTTATGAATTTGCAATTAATGAATAATTTTTTTTCTTTTTATTTAGAAATCGTTATAAAGTTTTTTTTTATTTAGGGGAGACTGAAAAATTATACACAAAAGCTTTACGTACGCTTAATGTCTTCTCAAAAGTTTAGAAGATTCTGATTCTATATGTTTATATTTAGTATGAGGGTTCTGAAATTAAATTGAAAAATAAAAACTAGGTTGAAACTGCATTTTGAATAGGCATCATTATTTATCCCTTCGTCCAATGTTTAAACAAAGAAATGTAAGAAAAATTTGTTGTGAAAAGCTTTCCCCCTCAAGTAGATACTTCAAAATTTAGGGACATATTTTGAATAGAAGTATTTGTTTTTTTAAATTTATAAGAAAGAACATAATACAATTTAATATCGACTATATGTTTCAATGACAGCTTTTTAAAATAAATTAAAAAAATATATATGAAAAATTATAATGTTTTACGCTAGATATAATTTGAAAATAATTATTTACACCTAAATTAGAAATGAATATATATCTTTTATTTAGCTCAATATGAAAATAAATAGTTATTATATTATTTCTAATACGTTTTATTTTTTTCGTGTTCCTATTTGAAATTATTTTATAATTTTCCAAACTTAAATTATATAGTATTTAAAACATAAGTGGGAAGAAAATTGTCAATAGAATTTTTATGTTGAAAATATTATATTTTTTTTTTTTATTGAACAAAATAAATTTTCAAACTCTCTTAATAATGATACAGTCATTCTACAATTTATAAAAATATCTACTAAGGTTAGCTTTGAGAAGTGTTAGTTGTAGTTTTTCATATATAAAAATACGAAATAATTAAAAGAAAGACATAAAATTTTTGTTTAATCAATTTTAAAATTTAGTTCCTGATTTTAGATGTGACATTTTAAAATGTTTATATTTTTTACACATTTCTTTTGACAAATTAGATTTGTATTGAAACAAATTTTTTTAGCTCAATTTACAAAATTTTTCACTCATTGATTCAAATGCGATAAGGACACACCCGAAGGATATAAATTTTCGCTAATCCAGTTTATATTTCTTCATTTTTCGATAAAAGATACATATACCAATATATCTATCTTTGTTCAAAAGTCATATAGTTTCAAGCAAAAGTGTGAATATCATATTAAGAATTTTTTTTTTTCAAATCATTTCAAAATGATAGTTTTCTTATGATTTTAAGCTTTCAAACAACATAGTTAAAAAAAAAAATTATTTTCTTTGGTGTGAAAAATTATAAAATTGAATAAAATAAAAAAAATAAAATAAAACTGACTGTGACAATATTATTAAAAAAAAAAAAATAATAATAACAAAAAATGTCTACACATAAATTTTTAATTTATAAAAATTTACATGGTAAATTTTTATTATTTTTACACCAATTTATGTCTTCATTATGTTTTCACTATTTTTGGTATAAATACATATATTTTTTATGAATAAGAAAAAAAAAAATTAATTTTTTTATTGAAAAAAAAAAAAACCTACACACAAAAGGATAATAATAATTTTATTTTATTTTATTTTTTTTGTGTGTGTTGTTAAAATTATATTTATTTTCTGTTTTGTTAAAAAAAAAAATAAAAAAAAAAATAAAGAAATAATTCCTTTTATGAATATTACAAGGCAATGACATGAAAAATGACATAAATATGGCACATTAAACACAATAGACACGATTTATTTACCTTTCATGAGTTCACAATTTTTCGCGTAAATTTTTTTTTTTTTTATGAATATGACATAGGATGATGATGAAAGTATTATTAACGAAAATATAAAAGTACCTATGTATACGTAAATATAAAAAAAAACATTATTTTCTAAATGTAAATATATCACATTGGATGTATTTAGAAGAGAGTGATGATGCCTTTCAAAGAAGAAAATTTAATATTGATGTATATATGTTGTATTATGATTTTTGTAATACATAGTAATCTTTTAACTTAAGTAGTTAGTAGGTTTATATATATTTAATTATTTAATTAAGGATGTCAAGACGCTGTCCAATATTGACTATTGACTGATATATGAACTTCATAACTGATGAATTTCATAACTATAGTGCTGATGGTAAATAATTTTCAAAAGCGATGACTTGGAGGTAAATGATTTAGTTAGTTAAAGTCATCTTTAAATAGAAATTCACGTGTGCGAAGGATTAGGGAAAAATAGGAAAGAAGGAAATTTAATAATATTAAATTCTATTCCCTGTATTCCGTAATTCAGTTCTAACTCGTTTACAAAAAAAAAAAAAAAAATGAGAAAACTTAATTTCTATACATCGCTTACAAAGTATGAAAATTTTAAAGGGATAACTGAACAATAGACTTGTAAAAATAGGAAAATTCAAGACAAAAGTGACTACTGCTTAATATAAAAGCGTTTTTGTACATGTCAAATATATTATATCCTTTTTTTTTCTAAAAGATATATATAAATGAAAGAAAAATAAATTTGCCTACGATATATTTTTTTGTAAATGAAAAATGAGAAAACGTATATATGTATATAGAGAAAAACCAGAAGCTTTAATTTAAAAAAAATAAGAAAGAAAAAAAAATATTATGATTAATGTTACAGATATGTTAAATGGTAAATATAGTAGATTAGCATACTGTTAAAGGCTAATTGAACGTTTCTATCTATTCAAAATAAATATAGTTAAACCAATTTTATTTTTTTTAATTTTTAACACAAATTTTGAATTAAAGGGTTACAAAAGTAATAAATTATGTTAAGGAAAAAGTTAATTTCATATGAAAATTTGTAAATTATGTCTCTGCAAAAATATATTACTACCAATTAATGAACTGTTTTGTGGAAATTTTATTTTTGTTTTTTTTTTTATATTTTTTTTCATTTCTGGGTCATAACAAGGATAGAATTTTTAAAAACGTTAAATTGTGCTTTTTTTAGTCTTTTTTAGCTTTAATATGTAAATAACACATTGACATTAATTTTTTATCATAACAATATTTTAACTCACAGACTATCACTATTAACATACTAAATAAAGCTTTTAAAGAAAACTTATAAACTATAAATGAAAATAATAATATAATTATTGTTTTATTGCTTTGAATTCTATATAAAATATATACTTAATTTGTTTTTTATCTATGTTGATCTTTTTAAAATTATGATTACAAATAAAAAAATTTAAATGTAAAAAAATATTTAATAGATACATTTATCTTAGAATAAAAAATTAAATATTATGTGTTGTATTAACATTAATCTTGTAAAGTAGGTTATAAAATATATTATTATTATTAATAATAAAAATCCATACACTTATATACAAATTTTAACTTTCTCATGCACTTTTAGAAAACCCATAAGAAAACTATAATATATGTATATGTAAGTTTTTATTTAAAAATAAAATTTAAAGTGCCATAAAATGTTTTTTTTTTATTTTACATAATTTGCGTCAATTAAACCATAAATATAACTTTATTTATGCAAAAAAAAAAATAAATTATGATTATTTTATGACTTGGTGATGAAATCTGTACGCAATTTTTAAATTTCCAATGTCCATCTACAATATTAAATAATAAATTTTAATTTAATGAAAAATAATAAATAAAAATAAAACTCTTATGAGATTATAATAAAGTATAAATAATATAATATATAGTTTTGTTAAACCCATAATAATTTTTATGTTAAAATATTTCTTTTTCCATGTATAGCAACAACATAATATATATACAAAATATATTAATTTAAAATTTCTTTTCATAGGATCAAATTGTCAAACTGGATTATAATTTTTTGAATGAAACATTTTATACAAAATTTTTTAATTTTATTCAGAAATTCAACAACATAAGAATTTTATACTAACATAAAAAATTTAATATGTGTCTCCTACCTACATAATAGTATATGATCTTATTATCTAATTCTATAGTATACATAGCTATTAAGTTAGGATAATTAAAAAAAAAATAATAATATGACTTTTTAGTTTAGTTTAGGATTTTACATTAATGATTCTATATAGTTTAGTACTAATATATAGTGTTCAACTCAGTGCAAGGAGTTAGAAGTGAATGTTTAGAATAATTCATATTTTTAAATATAAATTTATGTAAGTAAAGTATGTTAATATCAAATATGAATATGATATGAATTTATGATAAGAGAAGAGAAACTTTCATTAATATATACATATTCTAAACGGTAAAAGCTTTTTTTTATTATTTAATGAAAATATAAAAGAAGTTCACATTATTAACATTAATTATTCTGAAAATTTCAATTTAAGAAATTTAAATAATGCTCTTTAATCTAGAATTCACAATTTGTATTTTTTTTTTAAACATTTTTCAAGCAATAAAAAAGAATTTGAACCCGGAAATAGGGGTGAATATTTGCAATAAAATTGGGGGAGATAAAAATCTTGATGCACTTGTTGGAAACGTTAAGTGTGCATTTTCTTTTCTTTGAAAGAATGTCAGGTATATATATGTATAAATTTAGTTAGAAGAAAAATGTTTATATATATATACATTTCTTCTTTAAATACTTATTTTTCCTAATTTTGCTTAAAAGAAGAAAAAACAGAATGCCTTTTTTAAAGTGTTAGACAAATAAATCAGTGTTTATAAACTTTGACATTTTGTTAAGAGAAGTAAAATAATTTCTGTTATTACAAATTATAGTATATACTAAGTAGGTGTAATATTTTTTACAATGTTTACGTAAGTGCACAAATGATTGAAGGTTTTTTTTGTTTTTAATCAAAACCAAGATGATGAGAAGGTTGAATAGTAGCAGTATTTATGATTTATAGATTTTGTTTTATTAATCAGTACTAAGTTGACATATTTGGGGTGTAGATTTTAATATTTAAACTGTATCTTTTTTTTTAATACACTTGCGTACTATTTCAACTACTAAAGCCGTTGCATCTGCTTACATGCACTTATCTGATAGTGATAGTAAGTATAGTTTCAGTTTCTAAAAAAAAAAAATATTTTTCAAAATTTTACAAGAAATGTGAACAAGTTAGGTGGGTGTGACTTCTATAAATTTATTTCAATATACGTTATGTTGGGTGTATTATGTTGTTATGTATTATTTATTCGACCAATTTGCAAAATTTTCTTATGTATAAAAACGCTTATATCCCTGTATGTACAGAAAAATAATAACAAAAAAAAAACAAATGATTAGCGCCATATCTCGATTTTTTAATTTTTGCAAAAAAAAAAAAAAAACAAACAAATACTTAAGAAAAACAAAATTGAATTCATTGTGTATTATCCTTGGAAAAAGGATTTTTTTCTAAAATAAAAAGCGGGATAACATAAAATTTATGTATATTATATATATTCTTTTTATTTACATGTAAATTTTATTGTATTTTTTTATTGTTTTCCCTAAAACATGAATGAGCTAAAAAAACAAAAAAAAAACTCATCATCAACAACGAATTTATATAAAACAAATAATATTTTCTTTCAAAAATTTATGTTGCATTTTCACAAGCTAATTATTGTATAAAAAAAAATTGTTTTTTTGGTTTTTCTTTGAAAATAAACTTGCAATTTTCATTTTGTATACATTTTTTTCTGCATTTCTTACATACAAAAATTATTAGAAAATTTAAATAGATTTTTAGGTATTGCAGTTTTTTAAGCTCCTTCAATCGATAGAATAAGTCCGACATATCTTTTGATTTTTCAATTTTTATTTCTGTGGAGTTTGGAATTAGATACTTAGCGAATAAATAAATAAATCTCATATCAAACAATAAGAAACGCGCATATAATCTTCCCCGTCATCCTCGCAAAAATACAAATGAAAGCTTATATGGTGTTCGCATTAGGATAATATTAGTGGAATATGCTGTTATCCGGAATATTTCAGGTATATGAACTGGATTTTTCATACAAAAAAATATTCCGGAATATGTATATTCCACTTTCATATTCTAGTTTGTCAGGGTTAGAATTCTACATTTATAGTTATTTTCACTCATTTTTCGAAATTTTGTTATAGTTGGCAACAATTTTTTTGTGAAATTCGAGTCAAAACGAAAAAAAAACAAAATAAAATGGATGAAAAGCGAAATAAAAAATCTAAATTTTCAACAACAAAAACTTTTTCTCTTTCTCAATTTTTTTTTTTACATCATCAAATTCCAGTTCTCATCAAATTTTGTGATGCGAACGGCAATTTGTTTTCCGGAAAATAAGTGGAATTTAAATTATAATGCGAACAAGGTATTACGGTTGAAAAAAATACATGATTAATTAAAAAAAACAAACAAAATGGGAATGCGGCATTAAACATTGAGCTGTTGTTGTTAAGAGAACAATTTTTTTTTCTTTTAATGTTACGGTTTAATGCACATAAAAAAGTATAAGGAAGTTGCCTTTTGGCGACAAACACTAATTTTTATTTTAAACTCATGGTTATTATTTTGTTCTCTACCTATGAAAAAAAAAACTTCTTTTACATCAATTCAAATTTTTGTGGCCCTTATGATGAAAAAAAAAATTAAATTTTTTTTTGTAAGAAAAGAAACTTCTTAAGTGGCAGAAAAAAAAACAAAATTAAACAAAATAACAACATTACTAAAGAAAATTTTTTTTATTTATTTCTTGTAATAAATTTATATATATACATATTTTTGTTACTTCATAGTAATACGTCAAAAAATTTTCATTTTAATATTTTCGGGGTGTATAACAAACAAGAAAAACGCGTTATTTTGCTCAGCTTTTAAACTTCACACTGTGCCGCTCGACTGGTTTTTTTGTTTATTTTTTAAATACATACATATATGTATATTTTTCTTCCATCTTGTTCTTGTATTATTTATTTTATTTTTTTGCAATTTTTTCAAGTGCATATTGACGAAACTTATTGAAAGTGTAATTTAATGAAGAAATGAAAAAATAAAAATAAACATGTTCTTTTATTTCCTTAAAACTTTAAGAACTTTAAAATTTCTTAATTGTTAGCTGTTTTTTTTTTTTTTTTTATTAATTTTCAAAAAGAAGCCGCAAAAAATGAGATCAAATTTTTTTTTGTAATTTTGTATTTTTATATATATTTTTAATGAATAAAATTCATTTCGTTTTTTTCTGAAAGGACATTAGAATTCGTGTTGCAAAGTTAGAAGCGCCAGGGGGCGACAGGCGCGCAGTGATTTTGGATTAGAGATCATAAATTCAGTTTAGTAACTTTAGATAAAATTCAACGAGTAATAATATTTTTAATACCGAAATTTTAAGCACATACTGCCAGAAAATAAAGCTTATTTTTCACCCAAAACTGTGTTTGGTTGAAGATATTAGTTCAATGATTCAAAGTACTCAATTCCTAGTAGACATAAATATAAGCAAAATACCCTTGAAATGATATTATACTATTATTCTTATTTAATATAATTCGATTTAACTTTAAAACTTATTTTTCTGTTATTTTTTTATGGAATCCAAATTATTTCTGTTCAATCAAATATATATTAATCCGTTACATAAATATATTATTAAGTTAAAAATTATTTACCAGTAAGAATTGATTCACTACGTATTTTGTCATAATTCCGTCAATTTATATGGAAAGCTCAATGGAACGAAATTATGAAGTTATAATTCCGAAATTCATAAAAATTCAGTATATACTTCTCTATATCATATTCTAATCATTATAAGGACTTGGATATGCTTGAAGTTTAATTTTAATAATATCCGAATAAATTTAAGAAATAACTTTAACAATAATAAATATACATACATATTTTTTTTAATGCTAATTGCATGGAAAAGAATCGATGTTGTATCAAATTGTGTAAATTGGAAATAATAAAAAAAAATAAAATAAATTTTTAAATAAAAAACGTCTTGAAACTTTTCTTTTTTATTTTTATTGTTATTTTTCAAGCTTTATATTTTTTTTTTTATTTTTTTGTAAAATTTTCTTTTATACAATGAAAATTTTCTTATAAATTTAATATCTTACAAATTTGCATTGTTTTTCTAAAAATTCGATAAAAATAAAAAAAAAAATAATAATAATAAATATACATAACTTTTGCTTGGAAAGACAAAAAAGGAAAATCAAATTTTTTTTTTTTTTATACATTTTTTTTTGTTTTTGTGTTTTTCTTTTACAATTGTTGTTAACAAGTATCGTAATTTGTAAAATACTCATGTTGAATAATCATTAAAGTTTTGGGTAACAAAAATTATCTGTGAAAATTTAACTTTAAACTTTTTTTTCTTTTTATAAATTGGATATATATATATCTAACTAGAACTATCTAAGTTTCATAAAAGTATATTCACGTTTGAAGTACTGAAACTTTAGTTATTATGTTTCCACATAATACTAGACCTTGTATTTTTTGGCGAAAGAAATGTTCCGCTCTAAAATATTTTAGACATGAATCTTCATTTCGCTCTTTCTATGATTCAGAAAGGTTTTAATAACTTCTTGAAGAATAAAGCTCTTTTTGGGTACAAATTTCAAACGATAGTTAAAGCTTTGCATAATGAACAAACCTATAATGATGGATCTAAGTTAGTCGACAAAATGGTTTTTTTACGAGGTAAGAAAGTTCGCTGCATTTAAAAAAAAAAAGTTAAACATAAATTGAATTATACATGAAACTGATTTTCTACTAGTTGTATTAAAGTTTTGAACAATTTCTATGTAGTCAGAGTTTAAGGAATCACGATTTATTATTTTGTACTGAAAATATAAATAAAGATAGTTGAAGACAATCGTAAAACTCTTTTATGCTTCCTTATAAAAGAAAACATATTTTCTATAACAATTTTGAACATATTACATAGATTGATATATAATTTTATCGTATATTTTAAGATCTAATTATATTTTACCAATAATTATATAAAATCTTGAACTGGAAAAACATTATTAATAATTCTAATTTTTAATAATTTTTTTATGCTTTTTTTTTTTAATATTATTATAATAATTTATAAAAATTTTATTTTAATATTTTTCGAACGTTTTTAAAATGTTTATAAGTCATTAAAAAAATTATTAGATGTTTATCGAACAAAGAATGAAAATTTTTTTTTACATGCAATATACTTATTATTGGAACAATTTTCTAAGTTTTAATATTTGAATTTTTATATTGATCCCCTATAGTCAGTTTTAAAATTTTTTTTATCCATTATTGCAATTTTATATTAAAATAGAAAAAATTCTTAAACAAAATGGCATAAAAAAGATAATTTTTTTTTTCATATTATTATTAGAAAAAATATTGTAACATATAATGCGATAAAATATTTAATATAAATGAAATTATATATACATATATATATATATATGTAGCTAGCTCATTTACATTTAACATGCAAACTTTCTTCAAAATGATATGATAATCTTTTAAGAACTTTATTGTATTATAATTTTGTCATTTAGCCAAAGTAGAAAAAAAACTTATTGTAAAAAATGAATATATGGGTCTCTATAGATCTAAACTACCTAATTTAAATTCATAAAAAAAAAAAAAAAACAAAAAACTTTCAGAAAATTTCTAACGACATTTTACACAACAATACATTTCGTAATATTAAAGAAGAAAATCCCAAATAATATTGAACGCAAAAATTTTAAGGTCAAAATTATGGTTTTGATGATGAAAATTTTTCGGTACAAAATGTAAGAAGAATTTTAAGTAAACTTTCTATTGTAAATGCGTAGCGAGTAGAATTTCATTCAATATTATGCAAATGAATATGAAAAAATTTAATAACTGAAACAAACCCCTATTTATTCTTATAATATAATATATATGTACTTCAACGAGAAAAGAAGTCTATGTCCATTTATCGCTAGAAAATAAAAATATTGTTGTTGTTCCTACAAGCCCTGAATTTCGATATTTACATTAAAAAATCGAAATTTAAAATTCATCAAAATTAATAATAAATTCTCCTACTAGGTTCTGTCGAAGTTTTAAACAATGTGTTTTTCCATTAAAAAAAAATAGGATTATAATAAAAATAAATACTTAAATCACTGATAAAAATAATAAATCCTATATTATACATACTTTCGATGTTAAATTTGCAAACATTTAAAATTCATTTAAATTCCAATCACATATCAAATATTTTCTTCCTTGATTACAAAAAAAAAAAAAAATAAATAAAAAATCAACTTTAATTTTTAAGAAAAACATAAATAATCAATTAGCAAAACCTTTCACCTACAATTTTCTAGTGAACTTTTAACAATTATGCACAAATCAAAAGAGTTATAGTAAACAAAATTAACACTTCAGGTACACACACACATTAAGATTGTTTCATGATTTTATTTTAGATAAACAAACTTTTATTTTATAATAATTAATTTAAATTATTTTTACAATATTTACATAGTTTGTTAATTTTTATTTTATTTTTTTTAAGAATAATTAAATAAAATATATTAAATGATAAAATCAATGATTTGTTCTTCGATAGTTAAAAATTGAAATTTTATATCAACTTATAAGATGATAAAATTTTGTAATATCGCGAAATAGCTGCTTTAATATAAAGATAATTTTTTTTTAGTATTGGATGGATTATATATCGGTTTGGGAGTTAGAGAAGTTCTCTATCAGCCAAGGTGATTCTTGAAGGGTCTAACTATTTTTTTTTTACTACTAGGAACCTTTGCCTTAATTCATATAGGTAAGCATATTTCGCATCATAAGACATCATAATATTATTCTTATATAGGCCAATCATGGATTAATAATCATAAAAAAAATGATTTGAAAGGAAACGAAGTCATTATTGTGAATATATCAATTCAAAGCTCAAAACCATAAAAAATTCCTCACATCGTGTAGGCTAAATTTAAAGAAGAATAATTTTCATTTATTTTAAATATATACCGATACATTTTTTTTTTTTTATACAAACAAGATTTAAGTAACAAGAAGGAAAAAAAAACATCTGCATCAAGAATGATCGCTAAATTTATATAGATTGTACATAAAATTACATGCTAAAAATAACAAAATTGAAAATTATCAACACTTTTTTCAATTTTTGCATTTTTAATTAGCCCACTAAAAAAAATTAAAGAAATTTTTTTTGCTTTTTTCTCTTTATTCTTATTTTGCACGTTTCTGAACCTGTTTTGGAGAACGAAAAAAAAAAATGAATAAAAAAATTATTATTAAGGGGCTTAATGTTCTGGTTTTTTGTCATTTTCTTCCTTTTTTTTCAATTTTATTGTTATTATTATTGCTTATTTTTATTATAAAATTTCTTATATATATGAATTGAAACCATTGAAGCATTTAACATTTTGTTATTTGATTCACTGAAAAAAAAAAAAAAAAAATTAGTTATTTTTTTTAATTTTTTTTTCTTCTTTTCAATATGAAATTGGAGAACATAATGAAGCATACAGTTTTTGGTTAATTGAATAATTCCCTTTAATTTTTTTTTCATATGAATAAGTAACGTGAGTTATAGAAAATAATATGCAAAAAAAAAGTTGGAATTATAAGTTAAAAATATAGAAAAGTTCGTCATGAAATGGAACCCGTTTTCAACATTTTTAAATATTATCCGATTTTTATTTGTTTTGTTTGAAATACATTTTCACCATACTTCGCGTCCTTGAGCCAAATTCGCATTCGCAAAATTTCACTTTTTAGCTTGGATGAAAGTGAACGAGGTTACGCATATTTTGGCAAAAAATTGATCGAATTCGGCCTGTTAGCTGTTAAGAGTTTTATTTCGCGACAAACAGACAGAAAGGGAAAACATTAAGGCATTTTTTTTGATTTTTAAAAACTATAGAGTTTTGAATTTCTTTTCAAATTTAAAACCTTTCACAGTAAAATATTTATTCAAGTTCAATAGTATGATCGGATAATCTGTTTAGTATTCATCTAAACATTCACAAAAATCAGAGGCGGATTTTAACAGATTTTAGACTCTCATTTTTTTTAACATAATGAATAATAAAGATTTGCAATTGGTACAGTTAAAGAAGATAATCCTATCACTAAAAAATATTTTGAATTTTTTGTTTAAATTGATGTTTAAAATTATTTAAATTTTCTTCAATATTTTTTTACAGTGCACGAATTTTTTTTTTTTGAAAACCTTTTGAGAATGTCAATAACGATTGTTTTTGGTTATCAAAGATTGTCATAAAGATTTAATTCTGTTTTGGTATGATTAAAAAAAAAAAATTAAATAATGGAAATGAAAACATATGTAATGACAATAAACATTATGATGACAAGTCATTATCTTTGTTTATTTAATTCGATTTACAAAATCGATTTAACATTTTGATTATGAAATAAGATAAAAAACAAAAAAAAAAAAATTAAAATAATTCGCGATTGGCAGTAACGGCTATTGTTTTTTTTAAATTATTTTTTGTTTTTTATTATCTATATTCTTGTTTTACATTTTGGCTTTTTTTTTTAATATTTTTATTAAGTTTTATGAAATCGTGGATTTTTTTCTTTTTTTGTTTTTTTGGCAGAAAATTTTTGCGTTTTTAAGGAATTTTTTATTTGATATTATACACACATTTGAATCATAAAAACAAATTTAACAATTTTATTATTTTTTTAGTGTAAAAGATATACATATCTGACAATTACTTCATATTAAGTTAGAAGCTTAATAAAAAATATGCACGTTGCATTATCTATAATAATCGAATAAATTTAGAGTGTAGCAAAAAAAGTAAATGAATAATATAATTTAATTATAAACGTCATTTCTTCTAAAAAAAATTGCAATAGATAGTTAGCAATAATATCTCACCTTTATTCTCAGGAAGAATATTTCAACAATTTAAGATTGTAACAAAAATAGTGCGTATTACTGCGAATATTATAATTAAATTTTAAACGACATCGAAAAAAATTCTTTGATCCCAGGTAACATGGTGACCGTAACAATTTTTGACTTCATAAATTTGAACAAAAAAAAATTTTCATAATATCGTTACAAAGAAAAATATTGAAATAAAAAAATTATTATCTCTGTCGAAAAATAATGTTGAATAATTATGAACAGATTAAATAAAAATTATGTAAATAAAACCATAGGGATAAAAGCTTAATGACCTTTATTTTAAAATGACAATGGAGATGAAAGTTTTTTTTTTTTTTAATATATCTGTAAGTTCAATTAAATATAAATTTTCATGATGTAAATATTGATTTTTGAGTAAATAAAGACAGTTTTTATTGTTTTTGTTTCTTTTTTTTTATTCATAGGATTTAAATTAAAAATTTCGACGGAATTTTTTTTTTATATTTTTTTTATTATTTCGGTTTATTTAATATTTAAATTTTTATTCTTGTTTAATCAGAAAAAGTCAATGATATTTTTCAACGCCTAATTAATTAACACAAAATAAAAATTCCATAGATTCCATTTAAATTTTGTATATATATATATGATGAGACCACACACGCATATCAATTCCCATCCAATCACGGAAGAAAAAAAAATAAAATTTTGTTGTTTTTTTTTTTACTACCGTTGAAATTAAGTCAAATTCTTCTTTGGTATCCATGTCATAGATTTGAATTGTGCGTGTGATATGGTATTTATGTTATATTGCATGTGCATTTAAATGCACCTGAAGGGAATATAATATAAAATGATAGTAGGAATATGTATTTTTAACAATTTGAGATTACTCGTATTAATTTTCTGAAAAAAAAATAAGCGAAACTTCAAAGTGTTTAGCTTTCTACGTGTAACACTATCAAAGAGAAATATTTTCAATAGTGGATGCAGAACGTTTTCGGAGATATACTATATGCTTTAGTCCGATAATTTGTAAAACTTTAATCTTAACTTGAGCCAAAAAAAACAAAATAATTCGATTTTATCAAAGTTAGATAAATATATAAATTTTTAATACATTAGTTTACTATTCAATGACAAATAAGAAAAAAAATTGAAGGCAGGTGTTGTGATACTTTTTAAATTAATGAACTGGTAAGTTAACAAAAAAAAAATTGTTAACTTTTCATTTTAATTTTTAATTAATGTTTAACATTTGATAAGAATTCAATTTTTTCTATAGTTGGATTTTTTTTTTATTATTCCGAATCTGCAAAAAAAGATAAAATCATAAAAAAAAACTTTTTTAATTCATTCAATATTATATTTTAATTAATTAACTTTTTATTTAACTAATGCAATTTTTTTTTCTTTTATATTTTTATGTACTGAAGTTCTGATATATTTTTTTTTTGGCTTTTTCCAACAAGTATAGGAAATATATATACCCAATCCAGTATATAGTGTTCAAATAACTATTTAAAATTTTTTTTATTGTATTTTTTAGAAATTCTGAAAATAAATTAATGATATGCATTAAGCTGATAAAAGCTTAAATCTTAACAACATTAATGAAAGTTTCCAAATTTACATTTAGCTTTGTATATAAATATATGTTTAGTACATTATGTATCTAACCAAAATTGATGATATGCCTGCAAACTGTTAATTTTTAATCGATTTTTAATCTATTTGTATAATGCGACGGCTTTACATATAAATAGTTTTATATGTTAAATATATATGAATATGAACATATAAAATACTTTTAATCACCCTACTTTCATGTCTATTAGTAACTATTTAATTTAAGTCTCATTTATTTTTCATATAATCTATGAAAATATCTGTGATATCACTATATGTGTATAAAAAGCGCTATAATTATAATAATATTAGCTATCTATTTTATATATACCTACTACAGTATGTATGTGTATATAAACACATAACTAGTTCAAAATAGTATAACTATAATCTAATTTGCATATGAAATAAATTTTAAATTTTTGATAAAAGAATTTCAGTAGGTGGTCTCTTTATACTTTTATTTAATTTGAGTCTAGCTTATAAAAAAAAAATTAATTTATATTTATTTCAATTGTAACTTATTATCCTCTAAATAAATTAGTAGAGAGGGCAATAAAACTATTTCATTTATTATCGTTTTCCTATATTAAAAGAATTATGATAAATGATTAAAATTATATACTCTTTTATGTTAATCTTTATTCTTATTATCTTGATTGAGGGTGGACTGCTGGTAATCCCAGTGACCCAGTATATAGTTCGAAATATCTTAAGTGATCTCACTCTTGTTCAAATAGTTGTCCGCGGGCCCTTAGAAGTTGAGAATATAAGATCTGTAAAAATTGTTTTTAAAATCCTTTCAAAATTCTGTTACATGTCATAAAGAGTTAAAGAACTTTCTGGATATTGATATTCGGAAAGACTTCAAATTTAGGTATTTAATTCCTGTTTTAATTCCGGAAAATTTTATTTCAAAAACAAGAATCTGTTCCAAATGCAAAAAAAAAACTTTACATTTTTCAACTTTCAGAACAAAAGGTTTTCCAGATTTAGATCTTTCCCAAATTGCCCTCAGCTTATTTCAGCTTTTTTTTTATTTAATATATGGATTAAAAAAAATTATTATTTTAATCTAATATAGGTACATATTTGTAGAATAAACATAACTCAAAGCTAATAAACAGAATTCTTTTGATTATACGGACTCAATTTCATATGTATTTTATATTATTTTATCTCATAAGGTCAGTTTTCAATTTCAATGTCGCAAGTTGCCGCCAGCTTTACTAGATCAGTGTTAAATTATTTATATATTTACATTTAAAAATAATATTAACTATGCATAATTATACTCATATGCATTTATTATATTACTGCTTATATGTTATTTGTATATCATTTTGTGTGTATTAGGTTTGAAAATATATTATGTGTATTTTTAAAGGTAAAATGTTTAAAATATTAACTTTTTCAAAAATTGAATAAATATTTTAAATGCAAAATGGTTTTGCCAATCGAAGCACTAGAATTTCTAATATTTAAATTTAGTTCATAGTTTTGACTTTTTATTATATATAAATATATTGCTGGTTAAAAGTAAGTGACATTAGTAAAAAATTGAACATGTGCATATAAAGTTGAACTTAGATTAATAAAACAAGAATACTCCATTAGGCTACTGATTGACAAACTTTGTTAGTACGTTAGAGGAATTTAAAAAGAATTTGATTTTGTGCTTTTCTCTTTTATTATCGTTTCTATTTTCTCAGTTTACACAAATAATCTTGCGAGACTAAGTACTTTCATGCTCAGTTTCATCCACTGGAACTACTACCTGTACCGTCGCAACAACTTTCAGAAGATTCTGTCTCCGTTGTAAGTATTTTTTTTATACATTCATTTAAGAAACACAAAAAAGTTTCTTCGTTTTTTCTTTTTTAATTCACTTCAACTAACAATCACTTTTTCAGCATTAAACTTGCATAAAAAAAAAGAGAGCAAGCAACATAAATCTATATATACAAAAAAAAAATTCAATATCGTTATCACATCATAATAAATCCCTAGGGAATTTCACTCTTCTATATTATATATGTAGGTAATTTATACCTTTATGATAATCATTAAGGTATTATCTCATTGTCCATTTTAATACAGGCACATAATAAATCTAATTTAGGATTAATTTCTACCATTCAGAATTTACCTTTAAGTCATCTATGTAATTTTATAGGAATCTCTGACTGCGTGAAAAAGATGTAGAAATTAATTAATAATCTTAATTATATAGTATACGCTTATTTGTACATACCTTTTACATATTTTAGAATTCAATTAAAGAGGATTTAATAAATGAGGTTATATGATAAATAATGAGGAACATTTCCACATACAATATTTAAGAAAACAGGTGCTATGCTTGGATTGTGTGATAAGGTTAATATATATATGCATATGTGTATAGAAAGAAAATTATATATTATGTTGAATATAATAAAACCTGATATTATATTTTAGTGAATTAATAATATATATATGAGAAATATTTCTTCAGTTTGAATTGTACTATGATTTGATTTGTTTTTCGGATTATTTTTTTCCAACAATACCTATACTTTGCTTCGAATATTCAAATATTTCGGAACATTTTATTTTATCATAATATTCAGAGTGATCTGTGTATGTCTAAGCTGCTTCTTTTAGTTCTCGAATATTAAAAATTAAAATTTTATTATCAGAAATTATTCTTTAATCGGGTATAATAATTTATTCAAATTTCCTTTGATATAGACAGAGATTGAATTTTTTTTATAAATTTAAAAATTAACTGAAGAATACTTCAAAAATTTTTATATGAAAAATAAACACACTTTTATGACACACTCTGCTATTAAATCAAACCATTAAAAATTAATGATAAATGAACAGAAATATAAGGGTTAACTGAGTATTTTCAAGGTTAAATACAAATAATGGTCAGTCACTTTCTTCATATGCGTACATTTATTACTATTAAAGGTAATCAAGGTATGTCTTTTGTTTTCATTAGGATAATAAAATTCTTTCATGGTATACAAACCTACATTACATATATACGTTTTTTATTTCAAATAAGTATAAAAAAGGATAATCTACAAATTCAAAATACAGTAAATACCAAAAAAAAAAAAAATTAAAATTAAATTAAATAAAATCTATTAAGATTTAAAATTAACCATCATATTTTTTGAACCGTAATAAATTATTCTTGGAAATCATTAAAGTATTTAAAATTACAAAGTCCCGGGAATTATTAGGAAACTCTTCTAGAACGAAGCTGCAAAAGTTGACAGAATTATTTCTACTGAACCTTAAGTTTACATTTGAAGATATACATAAACTTCACCAGCTCATACGCTTTATCAAGTTGACTAATTGAAGAATAATCTTAACTATGGTCTTTGCAATACACTGAGACCAATGATAAAAATTTGAACAAGATTTTTATTTTACTTTTGCAATAATAATATTAATTTATCATTTTGTGCAGTTTTTTGATGGAATACAAAAAAAAAACTACATAAATAAAAAATAAAATAATAAATAATTGGATTGATGTTATTTAATTGAAATAATGAAGATGATGAGAATTAAATAATAATAGTGGCATTAGTATATAAAAAACAATAATTTGGTTCGAATTAAAAACTAAAAAAAAAGTTTTTCAGGCGAAATTTAATTGAAAATACTTATACCAGAACTTCTATCAAATAAATAAGAATATAAAGATTTCACATTCAAGCTTAAATTTTATTTTAAATATTAGCGATTAAAATGTACTTATCATAGATTTATTAAATATACTAAAAAAGGTATATCTAAAATATAAGTTCACAAATCATTTTCAAATAAATTAAACCATTAAAAATGTTATGCAAATCAATAATAATAAGAACAATCAGATCACATGTTATATACTTACTTTAAAATATATACAACATACTTTTGTAGTCACGAAATTTGTAATTGGATTAATAAAATATATATATTTAAAAACTTGTGACATTTATCACAGTTTTTCACAACTATTTCATAGTACAGATAGTATAATTAAACTTTACTATAACAATAGTTATTTTTTTTTTAATGGTACAACCTTTTTTCTTATAATGCTTGTATATAAATTGGTTTTCAAACATAATCAAAAAATAAAAATTTTCTCAACCTTAAATTGATCTTAAACTTTTAATTAACTTTGCATTGCACGTATTAAATTGAATTATTTTATGCCTGCATATAATATATGACCTATGTGTATTTCCAAAAAAAAAAGATGAAACAAATATTTCTACGAAATATAAAGCCAAAATTAGAAAATAACAAATTATATAACTTTGGATGACTTACTTACTATTAAATGCATCAATTATAATTTTCAATTTCTATTAATCATTTTGTTTCAAAACTTCAAAATATTTTTTTAAATTAAATGTTAACCAGGTAAAAATTTCCAGTACTTAATAAAAAAAAAATAAATGATTAGTTTTATTTTGCAACATTGTGTTTTTCTCAATAATATTGCAGAATTCAAAAAGTTCATTATATTTTTTTTTTTTTTAAATTGGAAAAATATTTTAGAGTTTTAAAATTTTATCATGATTTATGGGACCGGCTCAATCAATTTATAGGTAGATATATAAATAAATATATTTTTATTTTCCGTAATAAAGAAGATGTTAAAGAGACAAAAAAAAATTAGTAAAACATAAAATTCTTACATAAATTTTTATCATTTCTTAACTGCTTTATAAAAAAAAATAAAAATAAAATTATATGGTTGATATTTATTGCAAATGTAGGACTTTGGTATTTTATAAAAAAAATATTTATATTTTGTAAGCTGAATGGAGTGTAATAATGTTATATTAATAATTTTTTATTTTATTATTATTTTGGAATTATTAAAATATTATTAAAATAGAATAGAAATTCAATATAAAACAAATTTATTAAAATAAGATATTAAATTTAATATATTAGAAACTTAATAAAAAAAATATAGTTATATATACCTATTTTGAGAATTATATCAGATATTCGAAAAATTATACTTTTTTTTGATTTATAGTAGTAAACAGTATAACTAAGCTGTGTGATGAATAAAATGTAGTGTAAATAATTTATTATCCTATAAGTAGACCTATAAAATAAACTGCGTTGTTGAATATTCACTAAACGATATAGTAATGATATAGTACAATAGGAAAAATGATGTAATAATTATTTTTATTTTATAATGTTTTAAATGTCAAAAATTTAAATAACTGTGTCACAAAAATTTTTGAAAAGCCAAATCTTTCATAAAACAGCTTAAAAATTATATAATTCCTAATTCTTAACACATTATATCGTTTAAAATCTATAATATATCAGCAATCAAATTATTATATTATCGTTCAATATTATCGAACTATATTTCAATATTTTTTATATTGATTCAAAAAATGAGAAAACTCCTTATTTACACAACACACATAATATATTTTTCTCTGTTATTTTATATGAACCCACATAACACTATAAAGCAAAAAAATGTTGTCGTTATAATACTATATGTATAAAATTGATATTAAAATTTGAATTGTTCAATTTACAATTAAAATTTGATTTCAGTACTAATCCTAATATTATTGTGGGTTCCTATTTTTTTCTTGTGGTTCCTATGTACCTAATAGTATATTATACGTTGAACTTAATCTCATCAATGACAATATTAATTTACTTTTTTATTGGAAAATAAAATTTTAAAATAAATAATAGTATATTTATAAGTACTATAGGTTTTTCATATAAGAGTAGTAGTACATGTTTTATATAAAGTATGCTTGAAAAGTGATTCTTTTTTTTGATGAAATTGCCAAAAAAAAAATTATATAATTTAAAAAAACATTATTTTTTTTTCAAAAGAAGAAATTGTAGTGAAAATTTTGTTTTTGTTATATATACGTATAGGTATTTATATGCATACGGATGATATGATGATGATGATTATATAATATTCATCGATATCGCAGTGTATGATAAAACGGTAATGTGGACATTCAAATCAATTAGCACAGTTTCCGTTGAATATTATCAGCAATTCAATTTATATTAATGTTGCAGCATAAATTTTGAATGAAAAAAAAAACATACAAAAAAAAAAATAAAAGGACTGAAAATAAACTAAAGTGGTTAAATGAATATCCTTTTTTACTCATTCAATATTATATTATTGAATGGAACTTGCCATCAGAATAATAAATTATATCGGAAAATAAAAATTATATTCATTCAGTTCAATATATAATGTTGTATCTCATTCATCAATATAGATATACCTAGTGTATAGTGTTGTTTGATAAAGAGAGTATAAATAATTCGCGATATCATATTTTATATTGGGGAAAGTTCAAGCATAAAAAAAAAATATATTTTTTTTTAATTTTCTTTTATAAAAAAAAAAAAAAAATTTTAACCAGGATATAAATCAAATATATAAGAGTAATATTATATGAAGTGTTGAAAAATCAGGATTTCTGTATATGTATATTCTGTCTATATATGTATATTCTGTCTGAAATCGTATTTAAATGTAGAATTACTTATATAGTAGTATAAATAGTTTTCTGCAATTTCTGAATTTCTGAAACGATTTTTCAATAAAACTTCTAAGAACTTATTGTTACGATATAAATTTTCTAGTATACCATCTGAGGATCAATATTGACCTTATAATTGGAATAAATCTATACGATACAAGTCTTCAATTTCAAATATAAATTTGTGAAATTGTTAAAATAATATTTATTTTTTTTGAAAGTAATTTTTAAGGCGCAAAATAATCTTGTTTTAATTTTTTATTTTTATTCACTATATCGTATGAATTTAATACTATACTGTATACATAGATGAATTAAAATCTCAATATTGTTGTTATAAATACAATTTAAGCTATTTTCCCAAATCATTCAGTGTACAATCACGTTTCATAAAATCTTCTCCTTAACATTTTCAGGTTCATTTGAAATTTATGGTTTTAAAATTCATTTGATTTAATGCACATGAAATGAACTCTTTTTTAAGTGTCTGCAATGAATTTGAAAAGAAATAAAAAAAAAATAAAAAAAACAAAAATTGTAATAGTTAAAAATCTAGGTACATTTATATATTGTATATACGTATACTTTTCCAGTTGTTGTATTTGTGTGCAGCAAATAAAAATGTCCATTTATATTATGGGTATCATTTAAAAGTATTAATTCGATCACGTTCAATGTAATATAAAATAGAAAATTTCCTATTACAAAATGAACAGCTTGATGGAATGAAGCATATATTTTTTTTGAGACGACTATAATAGTGTATTAATAAAGTACTATATGTTTATTATATACATATAAGACTAACCGGGTCTTTGACGATACTGTAAGTTTTATAAGGGCTGTCAACAGTACTTAAAAATTACACATTTGATTTTATACTTTAAGAAGCATATGTATTGATGAATTTTGGTATTGCGGAAGGAAGTATCGTCATACTTTTTTCTTGAAACTACGAAATTTAATGACACTAAGTTCTTTCGAATAATGCATCACTGACTGATTATTTCAGAGTGAGCTAAAATTTGTATTACATAAACATAATGTATAATGTAGGATTGATTTGAATTTATTAACATTTTATAATCGCATCTCTTTAAAATCATTCTGAGATGAAAAAAAAACATCTTTCATGCCATATAAAATTATATGGTTTCTAATAGTAGTAAAATATAGAAGTTATTACTGTATAAGAAATTACTTTTCTTTTTTTTATCGCTTCTAAAAGGGTCAAACTATTTTTTTGGATTTTTTTTTTATATAATATATTGACATTTTCATTTCTTTTTCGCTTGCTTTAAAAATAAATTGTTAAAAAAGATTAAATCTACTATAATATCACTTTTGGTCAATAAACTCTAAACGTTGCAGAAAGTAATAAACTGTGTCACGATTATTCAGTTTTTTATTTTCATATTGGGAAGTGAAATCAAAGAAGCAGGTGAAGGATATTTCACTGGAAAGCAAATTATTATTGCTTTTTGTTTCGGTCAATTTAAATGTTTAGATTCAAATTAAGCTGAATGTATAATACTGTAGGCATGCTAAACATTGTTGTTTTTTTTTGCAAAATATTTCTATTTTATATTTTTCACTGTCATAATTACATAATATACAGTATTCTTGTAAAATCAATATAACTACAGATAAATATTATATAAATTCATTGTTAAGCTCTTTTGAAACATAAAGAGAAATAAAATTTTTGTAAAATAGTAAAATTAAAGTAAACTTGGGTCAAATTTGTCACCTGGAATAAATCTGAACAATATATATTAAAATTAGAAGTTCTGAAATGAATATTGCAAATCTTGAGTATACTATGCAATCAATACTGTGAATAAATAAATATTATAGTGCGAATACTGTGGAAAACGATACTATTGTCAATTTTATTTGTACATAAACTTAAAAAAATGTCATAAAACTTTATTAAACCTTTTTATCGATTGAAATTTCCTCCATAAAAAAAAATAAAATACTACAAACTTTTAATATTCAAATTTGTTTATCGGCAGTTAAATTTTAAGATAGTGGTACTTTGCATTTTGTTTTTGATTAACTATATACATTTATATGAAATATGAAAACTATTCAATGGACTCGAAGTTATCCTTTAACTCTGAAATGGGAAAATTATTTAATGTAGGTTTTCAAAAAAAAAAATTATAGAAAGTCAAAATAAGTTTTACATTGAAAAAAAAAAATATATAAAAGAAACAGAAATAAAAGCAAATCTCAAAACATTGGTATATTTTCGATATGAATTGCATTAAAAATGAAAATTATGACTATTTCTATTAAAAATAAAAGAGGTTTTTAAACAAGAAATTTTCCTTTTATTTTTATTTAATTTTTTTTTTTTGTTGGAAAAATGTCTGTTATGAAAATCGAACTTTTTGTATAAAATTTAATTTGAAGTTGAACTGGAAATTTATAATATAGCAGTACCGAAATAATATTTTTATATATTTGTGTTCCAAAAAAAAAAAAAATTGAGTATATGAGCATGTGATACGATTTACTTAAGTTTTGGTCTCTCAATAAAAATTATATTTTGGAGTTTTAGTGAATAAAAGATATTAATTAAAATTTCAGAAGATAAAACTAAAAATTCCAGAGTTCTAAAAGTCATGATTTTATTTCAAAAATTCTACAATTGCAGGTACTAAAAGATTTGTGAAAAAAAGTCCAGGCTTAAGAAACACAATTTTAAAATTTAATTTTTAAGGAAAAATGTTTGCTAAGACAAGGTGGTGAATACGGGTGCACATATTGTATTTGTATACAATGTATACACACATAAATAAAATTATAAATTAGAATTACATTGCAATTTATTCTATTTGATCAAGAGTTTATAGTTTTTCTTCTAATTAGTTTATTTTGTTCTCAGAAAATAAATATTCACTATAAGTACAAAAAAACAGTACATATTCATTAATTTAAAATTGCAACAAAAGTTGAATTTATAATTTTCTACTTTTCAAAACTAATTAAACATTTTAGTTAATCTTTATATTTGTGTAATAAATTATCATAAGCAATTATCGTTATTAATCTGTGCTGTACTTTCAAGTCCTGTATGATAATTCCGATACCCGGCGTTATCCGAACCCGTCAATAAATCTTTTTAATGCTTATGATCGAATGAATAAAATACAATTTCAGAAATTAAAAGCTTTTTAAACTATGTAAACTGGTATAAATTTTCAACTTCAAGACGAATTAAATATATTCTCGAAAAACATATTATAAGTTTATGTAACAAAATAAATTTAAATAAACTGGTTTTGTGTGTTGTTTTTTAGTGTAATTTTACTAATTGCAATTACACAAAGTATTTAAATTTAAAAAAAAAAAGTACCTATATAAAAAATATGCAAAAAAATAAAAAAATACAATAATAATACAAATCAACTAATAAAATGTGTAGAATTGTTAAATTCAAATTTATGTTATTCTTGGCGACTTTTAGCCTTGTTCATTTGTTGAGAGGGTAAAAAATTGATAAGTAATTTTGATAGGGAACTCTAAGTATTTTATGCTTTAACTTACTCAGAGTAACAAGAAAAGTATGAATTCATTTTTGCAAGAATAATAAACGTTTTAACAAACTTAGGATATTACTTTTCGAAACTAAAATGTTAAAGAACTCTAATTTTGAAGCTATAAACGTGCAAAATGTGTGAGAAAACTTAGTATCATGCATATGAAAAACTAAATGGTATCATAAAAACATTATTACATTGTTTATCATATTCTTCTATTCAAAAATAAATTACAAAAAATACTTTTTTTTATTAAAAGCTAAAAATATAATTTTCGTTGCTGTGACAAATAGGAACACATAGCTGTGGCAGCTATACGTGGTTAATGTATACTGTATAGAACTGAAAAATTTATTATTTATGGAGCTGAGAAGAACACTACAAATTTCTTCTTATATTCTTTTCAGAAATTTTTGGCTTTAGTTGATTGGACCACTGACATTAGTTTAATGTATTTTTGCTTTACGCTTTGATTTAATTTTTGTTTTGTCCATAATATTATGTTCAACTTCAAATTTTAGCAACATATATTGATACCTATCTGATTTTGTTCGATTTTACATAATATTGAATTAGAATATTTATTTCTTTTATATATATGGAGTATTTTTTTATTTTTGTTTTTTATAAAGAATTGAGATAAAATTTGCAGATGAATTTTAAATGCCACACAAACGGTGGAGGGAATTTTACGGATTTTTCTCTTTTTGTTTTTTATTTTTTAATTTTTTTTTTAATTTTTTATTATTATTATTTTTTAATGTGTATATGTTAAATTGTGTATCTTACATTCATAATTATTGTTGTATTATTATACATACTGTATAATATACTTACTGTTTTGATTGCATCAAACAAATAGGGAAAGAAAAAAAAATAAAAAATTAATCGAGAAAATGCATTTCAAATAAAACAAATGATTTGCATAAAAGCCAAGTTTTTTATATCCTGAATCAACAATAATAAATTAGCTTTTTTTCGTTTTTAATTTAGAACATGATTAGCTTGGAATTGGCGGGAAAAATTTGATATAATAAAAATAAAACGAATAGAATAATTTTTTTTTTGTACTTTTTTATTAAACTAAAATACTGTGTGAAGAACATACCGGGGGGGTAAGTGTTATTCATTCGATTTTGTATGCAAAAAAATTGTACCAAAATCTATTTTAATTCATTGTGTAAATACAGCTGAATTTACTTTTATTTCCAAATATGATATTCTAATCATTATTTTTTTTTTCTCTGCATTTATATTATTTTTAAATTAGAGAATTCGAGAAATATTAATTATACTGCAAATAAAAATTAAAATTCCTAGAAAATTTTTCAAATATTTTGCAAAATATAAAAAAAATTAGTAATTTGAATATATAGTTAGAATTAAACTCTGCTATATAGTACTGATTAACCAGAAAATATTCTGGCACAGTTTTATTATAATCTGAATAGAGTTTTCTATATTTAAGTCTATGCAGATTATATATTTTGTAATAGTTTGAAAAAAAAAAAAATCTAAAGAGCTCTAGGGGCTGCCAAAACCAAAGTATGCGTTGTTTAACATCATAAATGCAATTTTTATTATGTCTGGATACAATGTTCAAAAAAATATCTTTTCCTTTTTGCATGACAGCATGACATGGTTTATTTTTTTTATTTTTAAATAAGTAATATTTAAAACTCAGTTTACAAAAATGTTATTTCCTTCTTTTTTTTTTAAGTGTCTTGTAATGAAATCATTAAAAGTCATTGGCATTATACAATATAGAGTTATTTAAAATATAATTGACCGAGTCAGAGATCTAAACAATATACATATAAAATTTCATATAATTTCTAACATAAATTTTTTTATTATTATTTCTTTTCTTGTAAAGCACAAAAAAAATTATTTTAATATATATTTATGTACTTATTATATTAAAAGCTAATTAGCTTCCTTTCAACCCTTTATGTACATATATATGTATATAATAATATATAAATAAAACTTACTGTCTTCTACTTCACAAAAAAAAAAAAATTAATAAAAATCACGCGCTCACTCTTAAATATCAAATTCATTAAAAACTAACATAGCAATTTTTGCAGATATAAAATCATAATTGAAAAATTACCCTCATTTTATTCATGAAAACATATGAAAAGTGCTTCATGTCAATTTTTCAACTTTTCTTTTACTATCATTAATTTTTTTTTTATTTTTTTTTTATGTTTTTAATGATATTATTTTCCTCATAAAAATGATTCCACCTTCTTTCAAATATTTAATTTTAAAATCATCCATTAAAAGCAACTTTAAACCATAAAAACATATTATATAAATATGAAAATATGATACAAAAATAATAATAATATTTTATTTTTTTGAATTTTTGTGAAAGAGTGATTTCATAATTTTAAAATTTATTTAATAATAAATTAGTTTTCTATTTTATAAATAAATTATCTGCGTTGCCTATATGAAAAAAATTGAATAATTAATTAATTTAAAAAATAAAATGTCATGCAAAATATTTATAATCAGAAATAAATTGAATCAAGTTCAGAAAACAGATGACTAAATTGTCATCTAACTTTTTTGTTTCGACAGTTTTGAAAAACTTATACTGTCAATCTTAGTTTCTTTGAAGGCACATCCTCTTCTTTGGCAAGGCGTCATGAAGTTATCTATAGCTTTTCCGGTAATTTTGAGCTGTTTTTATTATAAAGGTGAGTATATAGAAGAAGTGCAAAACCGAATAAATATTCCGGTTAAGAAATTTTCTGCGTCACATCGACATTTAGTTATACATTTTGGTTATACATGTTAAGCATATTGTAAATGATTAACATATCACATATATGCAAATATTTCTGTTTAATTCTGTCAAAAGGGACTTACTTATTTTTTTTTAACTCATTCTAATTTTAATGGATACGGATATCTATTTAAAAAATAAAAAAAATAAAATAAAAATTGAAACAGTAATAAAAAATATTCTTAAAAGCCATATAATTTTCGATTAAAAATGTAAAAACATTATGCGCTCTGTTCTTGAAAATTTTGAGTGCACACGCGTTTGCAAAAAAAAAAAATAAATTCCAATTTTATTTAAAGCACATCATATTCAGGAAAATGAAAAAAAAAACGAAAATATAAACGAGTTTAGCGTTTTACAAAACACTGAAAAATTGAATAATTTTTTTTTTTTCATTTTTTATATATTTAGTATATAATAACAATAATTAGATTTGTTGCAAATTTTTATTTTTGGCGTGATGTACAAAAAATTTCTTCTTACAAATTTGTGTAAGGCGAAAAAAAAAAATTAAAAACTAAAATCGAAAATGGTAATCTGAATAAATTTATGAACATGAATTCGTCACGAATTCACATAAATTTATAAGAAATTAGCGGAAAAAAAATATTTAGTTTAAAAATAAAAAAATAAATTATTTGAAAGAATTCTGAATGATGCTTTATTTCGGTAAATATTAAAATATGTATTCTTTGTTCAAATATACCTTAGATGATAGTGCTGATGAAAATTTTCTTTTCATTTTTATGAAAAAGTTGGACTTCACTTTCCCTCTAACTCAGGGTTTCTACAGAATTTTCTTATCAAAATTCAAGGGTTTTTCACTGTTTTCAAGACCTTTTAAAAAAAAATCAATGATTCTTCAAAAATAATTTTTGTGACCACAAGATTCGCATCTTTTTTATTGAAATTTTTTTTTGAATTTTCCTCACAAAGTTTCTCCTGGTTTTCATTGAAGTTTATGATAACTCTGATGAAGCTAAAATGTTCAAAAAATATCTGAATAAACCTGTCTTCTTGCTGGCACATTTTTAAATAAATTATACAACGATCTCAAGAATTGGATTATATCCCATTTAGTGGCTTGAAATCCCGCTTTAAAAGCACAGTGCATAGTATGTAGACGACAACCACCCATTTCCAAAATTTCTGGATCAGTCGAAGAATTTTTTTTAATTTTTTTCAGCTCAACTAAAAATTTGAAATTAACGTTTGGTCCATCCATTGAAATTTGTAATATTTTAGTTTTAGCAATTGATGATATTCATTCAATAAAAGCAGACACTAAATCAGACGCTGTTGAACGACCGAGAAAAATTGATGTTAAATAGCGACTTTTAATTTCATTTGAAGAGTTTTCCCAATACAAAATTTTTAAATCCATTTGTTGTTTCTGACTAACTTTATTTAACGATTCATCAAATTCTAAAGTCAAATGGTTGCAATTTGAAATTTCATGAACGAGCAAGTTCTTGAAGAACGGGTACAAACCAAACAAAGTAAAATATCCTATTTTATCCCTTTTAAGTTGCAGTTTTGATGCTATGACGCTATCAGGAAACATAGTTTTAAAAAAATCAGCAATTTTTTCCCGCTAAATTTGCAGATGAATGTCCCATAATTGTTTGGACAGTCCATAGAATTTTCGCCTTCGTTACGTCATCTCTTAATATATATCCTTCAACCCCTTTTTTTTTCTCGGACATTTTTGAAGTAGGTTCTAAAACATTCACATTTCTAAAAAAAAATCAAATCCCAAATTATATAAATCTATAATGATCCGTAAAAGAGAACCGTAAAAATACCTACTTGATTTCACTTAGAAATGTATTTACATTACTGTCCAGTGATGCCAGATTGAAAATTTAAAAATCCCTACAGCAAGCAAAAAATTTCCCTATTTTTCCCTATGTTATATAGATAATTTTCCCTACATTTTACCCTACATTTTTTTTTAAAAAAATACTGATATTTAGTTTTTTTTTCAAATTTTTTAAATAAAAAATTGATTTTTCATGTTTTTTTATGATATCTTTTTTATTTTTATATATCAAAAAATTACAAATTTATTTTCAGTAACATTTAGATTTAGCATTAATTGTATAAAAAAAATAATCATTATTATTAATTTTATAAATTTTACTAAACAAAAAAAAAATCATTAAAAAAGTTAGGAACATATACTCTCCTCAGAAATGAAACAACGTATGATATTTATACGTCATTATTAGATAATAGCACCATTCGATTCCTCGTACTTGATTTTATAAGTACAACTATTTTGCAATATTCTTAATGTTGATTAAAATGTGTTTTTTAGATGAAAATTTTACGTTACTTGATATTTTTCCATACATTTTTTTTAATTTTCAAATCTTTAAACTCAATTACTCGAAACTATACTTTTCATTATACAGCGTTTCATTTCTCAGCAGACGATATATACTTTATAGTATTAATTATATAAAAAAATAAATATTGCATTTGTAATTATTAATATTTGCAATGAATTTAAGAAAAAAAATATTGGCCAACCAACATGATAAAAAATCCCTACATTTTTTAACATTTGAAAAATCTGTCCCTTTTTCCCTACAGTGTCTTTTTATGACATAATTTCCCTACATGTAGGGAATATTCCCTACGTCTGGCATCACTGTTACTGTCACACTTCGAAGAGGTAATTCAATTGTTGCGGCGACATTAGAATTTCCTTTTAAAAAGTTCTGCATTGAAATATTTTTATTCATCGCATTCATAATTTTTTTATGTTTTGCTCCATTCATGTGACTTACTAAAGCGGCACGGCCCATATTTGCTAAAGCAAAAGTTTTAGCACATTTTGTACATTTTGCTGAATGAACATCATTATTTCCTTGCCCAACCCAATCTTTAAAAACAGGGTCTTCCAGCCAATCAATTTGAAATTTTAAATTACTCTTTTGAAAAAAAGTATTAACTTCGAGTTCTTAGTTCTTATTATTTTTTTTAATTTGAAATTACCTCTATTTCTATGGCGATATTTTTAATTTCAGATTACGGTACTTTTTGAATTTAAATACAAAATGCAACACAACAAAAAAAAAATACAGTGTAGTTTTATTGCTGCAGTTTTAAAGCATTATTTTCAGTAGCTTGACTTTTTCACGACATCGTAGTGACGCGGCCGTAAGGGAATACAAGTCGAGTCGAATTTATAATTTTCAATGAAATTTTGTGATTTTTTCGATTTTCAATGCTTTTTCAAGGTTTTTTCAAGTTTCTTAAAATTCAAGTTTTTCAAGGTTTTCAATGTCTGTAGCAACCCTGAACTACCAATGAAGATATATATTTGTATTCAATTTGTTCATTTTCCAATTGAATGCAAGATTAGCATTCAGATGACAGAAACTCGCTCTTTTTCTATTATGCCTCTTTTTCGGACTATTGAGAAATTTTCTTATTAAAATATCAGATTAACAAATTAATACGTCGAACTTTTCAACTAAAAATGGAACTTCTCTTCTTAAACATATGTACATATAGAATACTCCATCAGCGAGAAAAGTGCATCTATAATGCAATTTTGTCGCTATCTTGTAAGAAGACTATAAAAAACGGCATCTGTGGGTAAATCTTGTTCAAATGCAGATTCCGAACAAAAAAAAAATAAAAGGACTAAGCACAGGGTCTGAGACCACTGCAATTTTGGATGTGCAAGAAAGATGCAACTGCTATTCATAACGTAAGAACAATTTAGAAAAGGGCATATGTGGATAAATGTTGTTAAAATGCAAAAGATGTACAAAACAATTTAAGAGTAACAAGGAGTAGGCTTCTATTAAACCAAAATAATTTGTTTTTCCGGTTGCATACTATTTATTGTTCAAAAAAAAATCTTCAAAGATTTTTCACCAGATGTTCTCTTATTTTATTTTGTTGATATTTACAAAATTGTGAAAATTATTTCAAAATTTTCACGAAAATATTCATAAGACACTATTATATATTTCAACTTGATTTATTCAACAACATTGATAAAAGGAAAAGTTTTATGATCACATTAAAGATGGTTTAATTTTTTCGGTGAAATATAGACTTGAAATTTTTATTGCTAACTTAAGTGATTTTCTGGTAAATGCCCTCAAGGAATAAGATATTTTATTTTTATTAAATACTTATTAAAAAAAATTTAATTTTTTTTTTTGGTTTTGAACCAAATATTTTCCAGTTTTGAAATTTGATATCTGATTGAAAGCATCTGGTTTAATGGTCTTTATATAATAATACATTTGAATTTTATTAAACAATAATTTTGCTTACCGGCATAAGAAATTAAAATTTTGTATTTGTATTAAAAAAGAAATTTATTTACCTTTAAGCGCACATTCTTAGAACTTCTTCTAACACATTCGATAGTTTCAATTCATACTTATAGGTAGAATATTTTATTTTTTTTATTTTTCAAAGAATTTTATATATTGTGAATTTGATGAACATCTCAACTTGATTTGAGTTGACTTTAAAAAAAAACAAATACCATACTATATTTCCTGATATTTGAGATGTTAAATTAGTTCCAGGGTTCTATTCGTTACATCCTGGACAAAACCAAAAATAATCAATGGTTAAATAGAGTTTAACTTACTTAAAGATCAATGCAATGTACTGTAGATAATTTTAATCACTACTAGCTAATCCAAGGAAATTTTTCTATAATTATAAATTTTACAAAAAATTATGTTAAAAAAATACTTACTTTTAAATTCAATTTAAATTATTTTGTTTTTAAAGTTTTTATCAATCCTTTATTTTTAAGGTTTTTATTTTATTTTCATAATCATAGAATCATGATGTTAAATTGTATTGTATCAACTGCACACTATTATTCATAAAATTTTAGGAATTTCTTTAAAATTTAAATATTTATAATATAAGTACATAAAAACAGTTGACAGTACCTACTACAATTTTTTTTTCACATATGTAACTAAGATTAAACTACACCCAATATTGTTTTTTTTTGTTTTAATAAAAGAAAATGAATTTTATTATTACATCCGAAAATTTCCAATAATCTATATCTATAGTTCACTTAACTAGAATGTACAAGTTGATATAATTTTACGTAGTTAATGTTGCTTATAGATTAAGTTTTGAGCAAAAATATGCTATTAATCATTTTCCGAAAAAGAAATATTAGAAAAATTATTAAAATCTTCTTTTTTTAATAATTATTAGCATTATAAACTTATAAATTGTATATATATCTATTAATTGTTATTACGCAATGACAGTTAAAATGTCGAATAATCTTATTATTATAACAATATAGGATTTATAATATATGTATAACTATCCTAACAATAATTGTGTAAAAAAAAAAATTTTTACATGTAAATATTTGTTAAATTTATATAATTTCGTTGTATGAGTTTTGTAAAAATTACAAAATTAACACTTGCAATATTAATTCTTATATTATTATTATTACAAATTCGTAGTTACATTATATGGTTCCTGTCTAAATATCGGTTTGTGTGTATATGTTATTTATATATAAATTATTTTGACGTTTTGTTAATTTTTTAATAACTTTTGTCATAATTTTTCAATATATTTTTTAATTAATAATTTTCTTTCATTAATTTTTAAAAAAAAAGTTTAATTTTGAAACTTTTTAATCATTGACAGCGCGGTATCTTTTTTTGTTTGATTTACAATTTTACAGATTTTTTTTTGTCGCAAAACTAGTCCTTTTCACAAATCAAATTATTATTATTTTTTTTAATAATTTTTTATTGGACATTATTTTTAATTTAAAATGAAAACTTTTTTGAAATTATTTTTTTTTTTAACAATAAAAAGAAACTCATTTTAATTTAATCAAAAACTTGTTTATAGTTATCAAAAGCATACAAAAAAAAAAAATAAGAAAAATTTCTGACAGTTTTTCTTTCTTTATGTTCTTGAAAAAAAAAAAATAAGGAAAAAATAAAAAAAACTTCAAACCGGTTCCGTTATCAAATATTTTGACAGTTTAACATTATTAATTTTTTTTTGTATTTTTTCGAATATAGAGGTATATACCTAATACTTATTATAGTATGAGTTTTTTTTGTTTACACCACTGTGTAGTAAAAGCATGTTGTTGGTCAGCAGTAGTAGCACACAATATCATTTATTTAAATATTTTATTATTATTTTTTTTTTTTTTGCAAATAAAGGTTACAAAGAAAAAACTTTATATGTTTTTTTTAAATTTTTATTTTTAATTCACTTACACAAAAGTATATTTTATTGGTGTATATATTAAATACAAGTAAACAAAATATAGTTTATTGAGATATTAATGTTACTCTCTTCAAAAATACACAATAATAATAAAAACATAGAAGATAATAAACAAAAGAAAATTTCTTAAGATCACGATATTATTTTATTTTTCTAAATTTATATTTTTATGTACTCAAGATGAAAATTAATTTCAATGTATTTTATTTTTTAAACAACAATTATTAATATTTCTAATATATAAAAATAAAACATAGGTATTATATGTATATTGCCGGTAACACACAAATACATTTAAAAATTATTTTCAATCTGGAAAATTATATTAGCTAAGGAAAAAAAAAGCTCTCTAAAAATTTTTGTATTATTTTGTTTTTTTTTTTCTAATTAACTTTTCATTTTTTTTTATTGGCAAAAAAAAACAAAATTGCGAAAAATACCGTCGTCCTCCCACTTTAAAGTATGATTTAAAACTGAAATTGCATAAAAAATACCATCAACAATTAACCCCATCATGTACAAATAATGAAAAAACAGACACAATTTTTTTTATTATTTTTTTTTTCTTATGCTTTTTTATATTTCATAAAAAATATTTTTGTATGCAATCGTGAATTTTTTTTTTTCGCAAAAAAAAAAAAAAATGAAAAAAAAAGTGTGGAAAAAATTTCTTTATTTTTTTTATGTTTTTTTCATTTTTTTCTTCGTTGACAGCAAAGGAACAGAACAAAATACCTTATTTATGTTCAGTGTACCTATATTATAATATATTTGATGAGAAAAGTCTTAGGTTGTTTTTGTTTTTTATGTTGAGGATTAAGTTAAAAAATTCAAAGAAAAGAAAACCAAATTTATGCACAAAAAAAAAAAAAAAAAATTGTTATGTATGAAAAATGTTTCAAAAGGAATAATTATTTTGCAAAAAAAAAAAAAGAAGCAATTATGAATTTTTATTTTTTCTTTGAAATATCTTCATAACAATTACCAGTTCGTTTATTTTTGGAAGGGCTTGTCCGCGGATTTGGAACACACCGCGGTGTAATGATGTTACTATAATGCAACAGAAAAGTGCGTTGTTAAATAAATTTTTGGCATGATTTCACTTTTTTGTTCTTCATTTCTACAAACTTAAAGGGTCAGGTCCTTTGGAAGAAATATATATATATATTTTAACAAAGTATTTTGAAACCGCAGTAATTCTGTCAATGGAATTTAAAAAACAAAAAGTAACCATTATTCCTGTGTTCTTTTTTGAAGATTAATATATGTGTCATTTTTTTCTAATATTTTTTATCCGAATTACAATATCAGATTATACTATGCTAGTAAATAATTTCCGGATGTAGAAATATACTATAACACAATAATCGTATAGTAGTAGAACAATAATACACTATTTTATCATAAAAATGGATTTTTTAACATTTTTATAGTGTTTGCAAACAAAAAAAAAAAAATAAAAAGAAGAGAATTTACGTCATATTGTTAATCTTTTTGAGTAATGGAATAAAGTTGCATGTGATTTCAAAGCAAATAAAAAAGTGAATAAATGCCGGCAATTTTTCATGTACTTTTTCTCTCGTAAAGTGTATTTGTACAAAATGTTGAAACTTCTGGAATAAAACAAACAAAAAACATTTCTTTTTCATTATGTTCTTTATTTTTGCAATAGAAACTTCACTCTAAAAGATTAATAGTTATTTTTCATTATTATATTATTAATAGTTATTTATATATAAAATAGTATCTATACCTAAATAGTATATGATGTATAATAAATTTAAATTTTGAATATATATTTTTTTGCAATTGTTTTATATATAAATCTGTATATAATCTTCTTGATGAGAATAGTTAAAGATTTGGTTACAAAAAACAGAATTGCAATTTCATAAAGGAATATTTATTTGTTAATTGTTTTTACGAAAACAGTTTTGAGGATATCAATATGAAACGGAAATTTTTATTTGTGTATTTTTTTACCTTGTAAACATACCTATTTCTCATCATTTGTAATTATTATAAACCTAAATTTTATTTTTTATTTTTTTATTTCAACTCAAAACGAGCTATGAAAATGAAAATCATGTTATTAAAGTGTTATCCACAAATTTTTTGATAGTGTACTATGAATATTTTTTAATAGTGTACTATAAAAAGTAAATAATGTGCAGATTTTGGATTTTGTTGTGCAGAATTTTAAATAAATCAAAGCTCTTTTTTTTTTTATATTTTATATACTCTGTGATATTTTTTATTATGTTTCATTTATGTTAATAATACTACACAATAAAATAGAAACATCATTATTCTGAGCATATGGTTTAAAAAATAAATATCAAGTTCATTAAATTAACAAATAATAAAAAAAAAAAAAAAAACAATAGATAAGCTTTTATTTTTTATTTTTCTAGCAATAAGTGCTTCTAATATAATTGAATATTTAAAAGCAATTTAAATTTGTAGGAATTTTTATATTAAGTGCAATGATTATTTTAAATTCAAATTAACATAATTATCTGAATATGCAAAATTATGGTACATACATATTTCAAAAATTTAAAAATTAAAAAATAATTTCATTGTTGCTCTGCTTGCAATTTCTGATGGCAAAAAAATCAAAAGCTAGCAAAATTATCTCAAGTTGTTATCTTAGAATAAATTAGTTTTATTATAATTGCAGATTTATGCACTTATATTGTAAATATAGAGGCAATAAAGTTGTGTGTTGGCTTTTTTTTGGAAGAGGATGATTTAGACGTCGGCCGGCAGTTGAATGTTTATTCAACTCGTTTTTCAATTTGTTGAAAGTTTCGATAAAGTTTTGCGTCTAATAACTTGTACTTACTATAACAGCATCTTAAAAATGATTTGATATTTTTTAATCAACACTGCCAAAACTAACCAACACTGCCAAAACTAAATGGGGAAATTTTGAGTGATTAATGATTACTTATTGCTTTATGACCATAATACTTTTATTATTTCGGCAATAAGATTTGACAACTATTCAAAGTTTAACTCATTTCAAGAAAAATTCATTGCTTATTTCCACTATTATTAAGCTGTACGAAAGATTTGGGTTTAATTGTAGATATTAAATTAATTTTATCTTGATATTAATTATAATAAAAATAAATAAATTTCTTTCTTTTTGAAAAAAAAAAATACCTCTGAGAATTTCTTTTTAATAAATAAAAATAAATAACAGGGAACCTCCTATAAATGTCAAAATAATTACCGAAAAAATAATAACAAACAGAAATTGAATTAATTTTTAATTTTTTTTCTCTTTTGTTTTTTGTTTGAAATAATATTTATAACCAATTAATTTGCACTTTTTTTTTTTAAATCAACATTATTTTTCAAATTCAATGTATGTTAGTTATGTTTGTATCTAGATAATGTTTATGTTCATATATGTACAAGAAACTCAGTTGGTGGTAAAAAATTTTCAGCAAAAATAAAATAAATAAAAAAATTAAATTTGTGTCATAATTATACTTTAAAAAATATTTTTTGGATTTTTTTTTTGTAAAATGTAAAGCAGTTATACTTTTTATTTTAGTCTGAATTAATTTCACTTCACAAGTTATGTTAGCTGAATATATATATATATATAAATAGTTGGTATGTGTATAAAGAATTTGGGTTATCATTCGGCTCGATTTGAAAACTAATAATAATTTTTATCGTACTGTGAAATTTTACAATATTCATTTATATATTTTTTAGGTAATGTGTAGGTGATTTGAAGGCTATAAATTATTTATTCTACCATGATTCTAATTTTAAAAGAAGGTATAATAAAATTCTTTCTCACAAGTTTACATATAAGTCAAATTTTTCTTAGAATAACACTTTTATTTTAATTTTTCTATAAACATTATTTAAGTTTAAAAAAAATTAAAAATATTTAAAATTTAGTAGAACAGAGAACAGGGTCTACTTGTATTAAATGTAAATGTTCGCACATTGACATAATATGAACTTCTATACAGTTCTTAATAAAAATAATTTAAACTATTATCTTAAGTGACAAGATATCAAATATTATTAACTTTTTCACGCTAGTGATTCAATAAAATAAATAACAAGGTATATAAATGTGACTGTAAGTATCTATATCAGAAAGACCGATGGTTAAGAATCATTAACTTTTTAAATTCCATTCAAGTTTTAATTTTATCCATATTTTTAAATATACCTTTCAATTTCAGATATTTATAGATAGATAGAGCTTGCTAAAAGCTTTTAAAAAACAGGAATCATGAGTACCTCAGTAGATTAATTAATTGATATTCGAACTTAAAATATATATTATTTTAGAATAAGAAATAAAGTAGTGTAGTATACATTTTCATACGGAAATATAAGATACGGTTGACTGATTGCATATTATATATAGTTATAAATTATAATCCAAAAACAAGTTTAATAAATTATGTTTTAATAAATATTTATATAAAAAAACATTGTTTAATTTTATTATTTTTTAACGCGCTACCGACTGATTAGGTACATTTATTTAAAATCAGATTTTTTTTTAAATATTCAATCAAAAAATAAAAAATAAATGAAAAGTAGATTAAAAATGTTAATATTTTGAGAAAAAAAAATTTCCTTGTATGCCTGCATTTCATCAAAGTTTTTTTTTTTTCAAATACTTCAAAAATAAACTGTAAAAAAAAAAAAAATTAAAAATTAGCGTGTTTTATAATTCAAAATGATTTGTGTGAACACGTTATTCTTATTTTAATCTTTTTATTTCCATTTTCTCTCGTTTTTTTTTTATTATTAATTTTAATGTGGCCAAAAAAATATCTTATATGGGCATTTAAAAACAAAATTTATGATTCCTTAGAGAACTTTTTATGTTCCTTTTAATTTCTTTTAACATCATTTTTTTTTTCACCATTTTTGGGAGTTTTTCCCCCTGTGTCTTATTTCAAGAGAGTTCCATTAAATAACAGTGCTTTAAGGTATTAAAAAAACTGACATGTTACATGAACGTTCAAACTTTTATTTTCTTTTTTTTTGTTAATTTCTATAAAGCGGAATCAAAAACATTAAAAAAAAAAATTAAAAAAAAAAAAAACAAACCAGAATGAATAATTGAAATTGATTTTAATGTTAATTTTATTTTTTTGGCATTAAAACTATAATTGAATTATGTTTTATATATAAGGGGCAATAAGAAGTTTAAAAGAAAAAAATCTCCATCACAAGAAAAACAAGGAAAATATAATGGAACCCGAAAACCAAAAAAAAAAAAAACAAAAACAAAAAAGGATCAGATCAAAATGAAATTACAATTTCCACAAAAATTATTATTTAAGCCTGTAATCATGTTACTACTTTATTTTTGATATTCTTGAAATTAAATATAAAATACAATACAATAAAAAAAATATATATATGTTATTTAAAAAGACCTCACAAAATTTTTTTTTTGGTATTCTTGTTTCATTTTTGAAATTGACTGCGCAAATCAAGTTTAAAGAAGGTTTTTTTTCCAAATGTAAATAAGATATATATATATATTTTTTTTTGAGAAGTAAGTTAAAGAAATTTTATTTTTAATTTAAAAATATAAATAAATATGTGTTAGTCAGAAGAATCGGCTGATTAATTCGTTCCAATACTATACTATACTATACCATACACTACTATTCTTTACTATACTATAGTTATAGTGTGATTACTATATATAATTTTTTTTTTATAGAGGTGGGCATTACCAGATAGATCGTAATAGAAATCTAATAAAAACTAAAAAAAAAACATTGTAAATAATATGAGCAGATTTATACTATAAAACTGAAGATTTTTCCTGTCATTAATATATATTTTGGACTTTTTCTGTATATGAATAAGAAATTTCTATTTTTTTTTTCACTATAATGAATGCAAAATAAATAAAATATAAAATGAGGAAAAATTTTCATGCAAAAGTCATTAAAATACAGTTCCCTTTAACTCATAAAAGAAATTGTTTTATATGATTTTTTTATTTTGTCGCAAAAGTCAAAAGACCACACAAAAAACTAGCAATACTAGCAATTAGTGATCCAATAAAATAAATAATAAAAAAAAAAATAAGAAAATCTAGATCAAAAATGACAAAATGTTATATTATATGTTTATGAATATATTATATATATAGTTTTCAAGTCTTTTTCTAACAGAAAATTAATAATGAAAAACACTTTTACTTTGATTGCGATATAACTGTGCTGTTGTTATAAAAACCATAATCTCATGAATTTATTTAACATACAATATCAATAATTTTTTTTAAAGTTTTAAATGATCATTATAAATCTCATAAAATATTTTAGAATTTTCTCTTTAATAATCATAATTTTTTTTAAAGTTTTAAATTATCATTATAAATCTCATAAAATATTTTAGAATTTTCTCTTTAATAATCATAATGACTGCTCTAACCATAAAAAATATGAATGTGCCTCATTGTGTTTTTTCCTTATTTTAGAGTTCCTTGACAATTAAAGATTTGGCGTTACAATAAAGAAAACTTGCATTATTATTTCTATCTGCTAATTTTTTTTTATCAATCCCTTCAAAATCGGAAAAAAACTCTTCCGAACTACCCACAAACTTCAATAAACCATTTTTTAAGAATATTTGAAATATGATAAATTTGTCTGAAAATATGCTTTTTATTGGCCGCTCGAGTATAAGGAAAAAAAATTCCATTACACATCATTTATGAAAACTGGTCAATTAAAAATTAAAAAAAAAATTAAATTGTATTTTGTAATTCATTAATTTTGAAAAATTGAAATAAATAAAATTTGTTTTATTTAACATTATTTCTATTGAAAAAATTATTAAAAATGTGTGTCTCTTTTTTATTTTTATATTTATTTTTAATTTTTATGCAATAAATTTAAATTGAAAAGGAAAATTTTTCTTTCACATGTGTTTTATACAAGGTACAAGAAAATAAATAATTTTTCCTTTTAGTTATATTTTTCTTTTATTATTTTTTTTGCTTAAATTTTTTTTTTATCTCAAAGTAAATTTATATCAAAATATAATTGAAATGTAAATTAATCATATCTAACATTATAATAAATTATTTATCCTGCATAATTTTCTTTTCTTTATTTTTATTTTTTTGTTTTTATTGAAATTAAAATTTATTTACATTTATTTTCTGTGCAACTGGGAAAAGTTGGTTTTTAGTTGTTTTGTATATCTATGCATGTAGTTAGAAATTCTATGATCCTCCTATGTTGAAGTAAAAGTGAAATTTTCATATATTTGAAAACGAATACAGTGATAATGAATAATATTTTTAAAAAATTGTTCAACTTTTTTGTTTGCATAAAAAACTCATTTTATTAAAAAAAACAGTCATATTACTTAGAAAGATCCGATCAAAGAACAAGTAAAATATATTATGCAGTGCATTTTTCAGATTGAATAGTTAATTTAAGATTTATTAATAATAATGAACATAATAAAAACTTCACTATATATAGAATTTTTATGTTATTTCTATCAAGAAATTAGTTTTAATTAAATTGAAAAAAAAAAAAAAATTTAATTATAATACATTAGTAACATTATATTTGTTACATAATAAAATAATAAAAAGCAAATTTGATAAATAAAATTTCGTTATATACGAAAATCATAAAAGGGTATCTCTTGGGACAATTTCTAGAATCACTTTTTAATTTTTGTCTTATTAAATTGCAATCATATAAAGAAATAAAAAAAAAATTTCGTAACTAATTTTCCCGTAGGCGCAGTAGTCCATATATGATAAATTAAAGAAGGCGCTTAACAAATAAAACATATTGTTAAACTAAAATTGAGTGCTGTCTCTTTTTTGTATGTAC